>OX421503.1:5875456-6475456 GCA_949126835.1 Anisus vortex | reverse complement strand
AAAAAGAAAAGAAAACAAAATCACAGTTAATATAGTAGTATCCCTTCTGATCAAATTGAAGTAGCGGTCACCAGTTTCTGTGACCACGGCATACTAGGTAATTGTGTGCCCAACACTATGCACAGCCGCCTTTACTTTACCCCAACCAAGGTCAGGTACTTATTAGAGCTGGGTGGACTCAGGAACACCCTCCAGTCACGGGAGAGAATTCTAGCCTCCGCCAGGATTCGAACCTAGGAACCTTTGGTCACCCAGCCGAACGCGCTGCCGCTGTGCCACCCTGCCACAATGACCCCCAGTTAATATACACGGGTTAAAAATAGGTACACAAAGAAATGTCATATATTTAGACCATAACTTGAACCTTATACAAATACGTTATTTTTTAAAACTTTTACAATTAAAATGTTATATTTATAATGTGCACCAATAAATGTAAGAAATAAAAAAAATATAAAATACATTTAAACTTTTGTTTTAATTTTTTGGGCGGGACGCGGCGTTGAAAATTTGTGTTGTCATGGACTTCACATCTATATGTCGAATTTCATCTCGATCTGAAAGTGTGGGGGGGGGGGCATTAGTAAACTTAAGATTTAATCAATATTATTTTTCTACCTTTTTGATGTATTTTTCAGAAGGAGAACCAGCCTTTGAAAATACAGCGGGGATCTGTTGATGATGATTTCCTTGTTTGTGACGTCAACTCCTATTTCAGGTAGTGACATGATGCTGTGAACTAACTGCGTCCAGTTTAGGATCTAAAATAAAATAGAACATTGAATAATAATAATTTAATTTGTATGGAGCTGCCAACAAACATGATGTAAGCTCAGAGTGCATTTAACATTGAGCAACCAAAACATGCATAGAGCTTTTTACGTAAATGCAAAAACACGAATATATTTATCTAGGTTTGAAAAAAAAGTATGAATATATTTTTATCACATTTAAGAATATAGAAGCTGCTGAGGGTCTAATGACAGGACAGGATCCTGGACACTGAGGTGATCGCACAGACCGACATGATAAG
Organism: Anisus vortex; assembly: GCA_949126835.1. NCBI lineage: Eukaryota > Metazoa > Mollusca > Gastropoda > Planorbidae > Anisus > Anisus vortex. The sequence goes on along the minus strand of OX421503.1, from coordinate 6,474,423 downwards.
CATTTACAGCCTTATAGGAAACGCCTAGCTCAGATGGGCAGGTCATGTTGTGCACATGCCAGAAGGATGACTTCCGAAAAATCGTGAACTATTCGCAGCAATGCGCTGCGCGGACGGCTAAATAAGATGTTTACAGACACCCTAAAGGCCTCCTTAAACAGTTTTGAAATCGATCCTAACAACTAAGAAAGCCTGGCCGAGGACCGATCCTATTGGCGCAACATGAACTTCACTGAAGCAGAAGCTCACGAAGATTTAAATATTTAATTGTTAGTGAAGTAAGCTCGAAGGGTGTGTGTTATTTTTAATCCCTTTCTATTAACTTGTATTTTCTGTCTGTCTGCTTGCTTGGTTGTTAGCAAACATTTGCATCAATTTTTCGACCATTTCCCGTCGTCCAATCGAGCTGAAACTTGGCTCGCAGACTTGTCCAGACTAACAATACATTCTATCAAATTATCAGCATCATAGCCTTTGGAATAGTCACTAATACATTCGAACATTTTGCGAATCGAAGAAAAAAAAACACCGCTGCCTTTACCGGAAGAGACGGGAGTAAATAAACTTTTCGGATATGTTAGTTTTTACGAAATAAATAGAATGAAAACGACACAATATAGCCGAAACAAAGCGAGTTATTTTGTTATGGTTTTTGAGGGCCAAAGCTAGAAAATAAAAAGGATGCGCACAATTTGTGTGTGGAAATTCATAAGTTAGGATATCACTTAGAACTATATTTATTTTAATCTATAAAAATATATATTAAATATAAACTTAGTTTACAAAGAAAGGGAGTATAATAAAAACTGTGTTTTTATGGGTTAGTTTTTTTTAAATTTTGTATTATTTTTGTTATTAAATTATATTATAGTCATTCCTCTCTCCGTCATTTTGACGGGAATAAATACTAGTATACACAAATTATTAACGTATGCCTGTTATATTACCGGCTTCTTTAACGGTCATGGTTATAATAATAATATGAGCATGTGTATTAGGGCTTCTATTAACACACAGTTTAAACAATAATTGTATTAAAGGTATTGAAAGACAAAAATCACCTTAAACAAACAAGTTTTGAATTATCCCAAATTTTACATTATGGTTACAGGGGCAGCTCGTTCGTCTGGTGTAACGACAGTTCTGAGTTCGAATCCTGGTGAAGGCTAGGATTCGTTCACAACACTAGAAGGTGTCTATAAGTCTACATAGCTCTGATGGAATATCTGACATTAGTTGGGGTAAAATAAAAATGTTGCAGGACATTGTGGCATTGTGCTGGCCACACAATCCCCCAAGTATGCCGTGGCCACTGAAGCTGGTGCATGCCGTGGCCACTGAAGCTGGTGCATGCCGTGGCCACTGAAGCTGGTGCATGCCACTTCATTGGCAATGTGAATCAATGTGGTCCAAAGGTTGTTTTTTTTTCTTCAAATGCTACATTTAAGAAAACGGAAAAAGTTAAAGAGTCAAAAATTCTTACGACATGTCTATGTGCCGACTTTCAGCTCGATTGGAAAGTATGGCAAAAAAAAATCCGAAAATTTGCCAGCCTAACAAATGACATCTGTTTTCTTGTATTTGTGTGATTTATATCTTATCGTATCTTATATTTAAAAGACGTTCCTTCTATAAAGAAGATTATTGCTTGCTACCCTCATATGTGATTTGAGCCTAATCTTGCACTTTGATTCAGTATTTTAAATGATGTTAGGCTCCTGGGTATTTCCAGGTCTATTCAGGCAACGCATTTGTTACGACCACAATCCCTTTGTGGTCAGAGTAGTAGAAATGTTGTTGATAATTCTCGTTCGTCCTAGGGTAGACTTTGGTTATTATTATTTATTTTTCAGTATTACATAAACTCCTTATTGTCCTAGGCACAAACTCAGGATTTGCGTTCTAACAGTTCCTTTCCTTGACGTTGTAGTTGTAAATAAATATATATTACTGTTGTTGATGTCCTTTATTATTGTTGGACCATCCATTAAAATAATCAGTCTCTTCAGAGTGTATTTGCTATAGTTGCTGAATTATTGTCTATCAATACATTGAAAACAGACGACTTCACAATATATATTTGAACTTGTAAATTAACAAAGGAACTCCTTGTTGCAGCACATGTAATTTATTGATATTATTAACTGGTTACTTCACATCCATGAAAACAATTACAGAATTATAATAGCTACATAATACACATTTTTACTAATGTTCTCTGTGTCTAATTATTCGTGCGTTCCATTACAAACTATGGTTGAGACTGCCGAATAAGCATGGTCAGTCATGTGACTATCCACTTCCTATCTAGGTTTTCTTATCATCCAAAAATGGGTTTTATTTAGACTTTTTAATTGTTAATTTAGTCACTACCTATATATTATTTACTTGCTCCATAGCATACCCCCCAACCACAGAGAAAAAATAATAATTTATTATTATTTTTGATACAAAAAAATGTTTACAATAATGAAAAAAAAATTATCTTTATCTTAATTAATGCATATAATCATTCATTTATTAATACATAGAGAAAAAATTCATTTAATATATGTACAAACAATCAAAAACAATTTTATATGTAGAAATATAATCAAAAGACACAAAAGAATAATGTCTAATGTTTATACGACAATTAGTCATAGACAATTATCTTTTGGCATTGTCTAATCAACTTTAGTAATACTGAGATAAACTATTGGATGTCAGTGATGTGTATCGATAATCTCGACAGCACATCAGGTAAATAATTATCTTTTCCTACAATACTTTTTATCTGAAATTTGTAATCTGATAGAAGTAAAGCATATTTGTTTATTCTTTTGTTATTGACATTAGAGACATTAAAATTTACAAGCGGTTTATGGTCTGTGAGAATTGTGAATTGACGACCCAACAAATAGTATTGAAACTTAAGTACAGCATAGACTATACATAAACCCTCTAATTCTATGACACTAAAATTCCTTTCACTTTTATTCAGTGCACGACTTACATAAATGGCAGGTTTATAAACTATTTCAGAGTCCACAATGACCTTTTTGTAAATACAAGCCCCCAAACCTGACTTTGAGGCATCACAAGCTATAATGATGTCATCATCTTTTTGAATTGTTTTTAATATTGGTTCCTTAGAAAATGCATCTATTAGGATTTTAAATGATTTTTCACATTGGTCAGTCCAATTTACAATATTGGGTTGATATTTTTTTTGTGAGATCTATAATAGGTCTGACTATTTGACTATAGTTTGGAATAAATTTACTGTAATAGTTAAACAATCCAAGTAATGCCCTTACATGCTTTTTTGTTTTAGGCGTTTGTATTTCTAGAATTTTTTTATGTAAGTGCTGTGTTGGTTTAACTTGGCCATTTTCAAATTTATGTCCTAGAAATTCAATCTCAGTTTTTCCTATTTTTAATTTTGAAAGAGATACTGTAAAGTTATTGTCCTTCAATATTTGCAACACTTCTTCTAATAGAATTAAGTGTTCATCCCAAGTATTTGTGAAGATACAAATATCATCCACACAGTGAACTATATTTTTATTGTAAGGTAAAATATGTCTCATTAGTTTAGTAAATGTAGCAGTACTATTGGCCAAACCGAAGGGCATGACGTTCCAATTAAATACGCCTTTATGTGTAATAAAAGCTGTATAATCCTTTGATTGCTCATCAAGAGGCACTTGCCAAAATCCTCTTGTTAAGTCTATGGTAGTAAATATTTTACCTATGGCCATAGTATTAATGAAATGTTCTATATTAGGCAAACCTTCTTGATCAATTTTTGTTACTTTATTGAGTTTGCGATAATCACAACATAATCTGATAGAGCCATTTTTTTTTCTCACAATCACCATGGGTGATGAGTACTGAGACATAGATTTTTCTATAATTTTACTTTCTATGAGTTGGTCTAATTCCTTATCTACCTTTTCAACAAGCATTTGAGGAATATTATATGCTTTTGATCTAAATTGTTTTTGATCAATCAGTTCTATTTTATGTTCAATGACATTTGTTAATCCTGGTTTCTCTGTTATTGTTGTTTTAAATTTATTCAATAAATTTTAAATATTGTTTTTAACCATTTCATTTTCAATATGGTCTAACTGTATTTGATCTATTTCATTATTGGCTGGTGTGGTTATACCACAAAAATAGTCAATGTTTGGAATGTTTTGAACATTGTTATCTTCAAAAATTATGATATTGTTATTTTGTATTTTGCTTTCATTATCTGACTGACTGTCATTTATTTGGTTTTCCTCATAAGCTCTTAAATTGTTTAAATGGACAATTTTTTCTTTGTTATTAATGTTAACGTTGTAAGTTACATCAGATAACTTATGTATAATTTCAAAAAGGCCCTTTCCATTCCATAGTATTGCCAGTGCCAATTGGCAAATAAACAAGTACTTTATTACCAACTTCTAATTTTCTCATATTCTTATGAATATTTTCTCTGATTAAAGTTTTAGATTTGATTTCTTGATTTTTTTGTACAGCAAATTCATAAGCTGTTTTCATATGTTCTTCAGTTTTATCAAATGGTCAAATGGAGACATTTTTTTTCTTTAATTCCTAACAATTCTGATTTGAAATTATCCAATGGTCCATTGGGATTTTTGCCAAGCACTCATTCAAATGGTGAAAAACCTGTGCTTTCATGAACCGATTGTCTATAAGCAAACAAAATAGCAGGAAGGTAATCATCCCATTCAAATGGATGGTCTTCACACACTTTAGTTATCATTTGTTTTATTGTTTGATTAGCCCTTTCAATCATACCATTTGATTCAGGATGGTATATAGAACTAAAAATGTGAGTGATTTTAAACATTTGTGCAAAAGCTTGAGTAAGGTTTGATTTGAATTGAGTTCCATTGTCACTCAATATGAACCTTGGAAACCCGAAACGACAAAAGATAGGTAAAAGAGCATTACAGACCCTTTCTGCAGTTATTTCCCTTAAAGGAACTACCTCAATCCATCTACTTCCCATGTCTATTATGGTTAAGGCAAACGTTGCTTTGGTAGTTTTATTTAGTTTCATGGACCCAATTATATCAACTGCAATTTTATAAAAAGGTTTATTTATTGTATCAGTCATTTGTAATGGAGCCTTATGTTTAGAATCTTTTTTATTGATGATGATAATGATGATTATTTATATAGTGCGCCTATCCATGCTATGTTAGCATGCTCAGTGCGCTCTGGTTCCACGTTTCAGTTGTGGATGTGCTAAAAACAAAACCAAAAAAAAACTATACGCCTAGTTGAAGAAGAAGGTCTTTAAACTTCTCTTGAATGACTCTTTTTTTCTGGAATCCCTCAATGTCTGAGGCAATTTATTCCATAAATAAGGCGCTGCTGACTCGAAAGAGCGTACACCAAATGACTTCTTTTTATGACCGTCCACACTGGGTACTTTGAATAGTGACTGTGATGAAGAGCGCAGCCCCTTAGTGGACACATGCTTGGGAATAAGTTCTTGAAGATATTGAGGGGCAGTGCCTTCCATACAGCTATAGGCAAGTGACAGAATTTTATGGTCAATGCGCTTGGTCACAGGGAGCCAGTGGAGATCTTTAAGAACTGGGGTCATGTGGTCCGACTTCTTAATCCCTGATACAATGCGTGCCGCAGTGTTCTGTACTTTCTGGAGTCTTTGGACCTGGTTCTGGGGCAGACCCCACAGACAGCTATTACAATAATCCAGCCGTGATTGAATTAGAGAGACTGCTACGGCATTAGCTGTTCTCTTATTAAGTTGAGGACGCAGCTGACCCAGGGCGCGTAGATGAAAGAAACAAGCCCTTACCACAGTACCAATGTGCGGAACCATTGTAAGGTTATTGTCAATAAAAAACCCAAGGTCTCTAACAGTGTTGGACAAGGGGATATCCGAGACACCAACTTTGATTGATTCAATATCGACCTTTCTGAGACTGGTGTTAGAACCACACAGAATTGCCTCTGTCTTTTCATCATTTAACTTGAGTCTGTTTGCTGCCATCCATGATTTTACTGTAAGACAGCAGTGTCACAGCAGTCTTCCACAGCCCGAATAGCATCACCGCAAGCAGAAGGATCAGGCTTGAAGCTCTTGTACAGTTCTGTGTCGTCGGCAAATGTTTTCCGGGAAGTTCCATGATTTTCAACAATTCTGCCCAGCTGACTAGTGTACAAAGAGAACAGGATAGGCCCTAAAACCGAGCCCTGCGGTACTCCACAGGTAAGAGGCGTGTCCCGTGATGAGGCCTGATTAACAACAACACGCTGCGTCTTGTCCTCCAGATAGGAATTAAACCAACGAATTGCAGTTCCAGAGATGCCCGCCTCATTTTGAAGCCTCGACAGAATAAGCTCATGGTCGATTACATCGAAGGCAGCACTGAGATCCAGCAGGACTAAGAGTGTCAGATCACCTCGGTCAGCACTACACAGAACATCACTCAGGACACGGAGTAAGGCTGTCTCACTGCTGTGCCCATGTCGATAGGCTGTATGAAACTTATCAAGCAGGTTATGACTGTTAAGATGCTGTACAAGCTGCTGAGACACAACTCTCTCCAGAAGTTTAGATACATAGGAGAGGTTAGAGACAGGGCGAACACTCTTGCAATCATTTGGGTCCATGCCATTTTTCTTAAGCAGGGGCTTTATGACCGCAGCCTTAAAGAGGCGTGGGACTGTTGCAGATTGAAGGCTACTATTCACAATGCGTACCAATACAGGAAGCAGAACACTCAGACAATCCAACACAATCTTGGTTGGAATGGGATCGACAATGGAATAGGTAGGTTTGGATGACATGATGAGATGACTCAGCTGCTCATGGGAAACTGGAAATAGTTCTTCTAGAGGGGTGCCTACAAAGACATTTTCCACTGCAGACAAATCACAACGTTCTCCAAAGCTTTGTCTGATTGTTTCAACTTTGTCATTGAAGAAGCTGCACAGTGTTGCTGCAGCTAGCTCGCTGCTCAGGTCAGGCAAAGCAAGGGGTGCCGATTTCTTCCCGAGAAGGTCATTCACCACGGAAAACATCTTGCGAGAGTCGGTGCCAGCAGCCTTTAGAACAGCCTGAACATGCTCAGACTTCGCATGCCTGATTTCTTGTGCAAGCTTGTTTCTTGCCTTCCGAAACATTTGTTTGTCCACCTCGCTGCCACTTCTTCTCCAGCGCTTCTCAGCTATACGCGGGGCCAACTTAGCTTTCCGAACTGAGGGGGTAAACCAAAAGGAATCAGGTCTGTCTCTAACAAACTTTTCTGTCACTGGGGCGTATGTATCCAACAGAGATGAGAGAGTATGATTGTACAAGAGGACTAGCTGTTCCACATCATCTGGTGGTGACATCACTAACTTAGACTCAGACAGGTCCTTACGGAAAGAATTAATATCCATCCTCTTTAAATTCCTCGCCTGAATTTTTATCTTTTGAGCAACAGGCTTAATCATATTTATAGTTAGCGATACAAGGAAGTGATCTGACAAGAGTAGGTCATCAACAGTCACTGACTGAACAAATATCGCTTTGTCCGATCTTGATATAGCCCAGTCCAAGATATGACCATCTCTGTGAGTTGGTTCGACAACATGCTGCACTAAGTCAGCAGAATCAATTAGCTGTGCAAGCAGACACGTTTGCCTATTGTCTTGAATATCCCAGTGAAAATTAAAATCCCCGATAATGAGAAGATTTTTGTTGCTGATGGAGGACACAAGCGTTCCAAAGTCTTCATGAAACATGCTATCCTTCAGTTTATTTGTGGCAGAAGGCGGTGGTCTGTAGAGAGCAACAGTTCGTACCGTGAGTTTGCCGTGTGAAATTGTAAAGTTTAGGCATTCAAATGAAGTGAATGTGATCACTTTACATAGCCTTACCGTAATAGAGGATCGGTGTATCACAGCCAACCCCCCACCACTCTGACCAGACGACCTAGGGCGGTGGAAGAAAACAAATCCAGCAGGAGTCATGTCCCTAATTGCCGGTTCATCACCACCCTCGTGAAGCCATGTCTCCGTTATGACTAGGATGTCAAGTGACTTCTCTATGATCAGGTCATTAATTATCAAGGCTTTCTTTATTGATGACCGTACATTTAAGAGGCCAATTGTAAGAAAGCCATTTTTCTGATGTAATATCTTATTAGAGTGGCCAACACCTTTTTTTCCTCTTTCCTCCCCGAAATCCTCTTGAGGTTTTCTTTTTTACTAAGCCAAATTGTCTGCATTGAATAAGTACTGTACTGCTCAGGAGATTTTTTACAGGGGTACACAACTGACGCAGTGTAGTAGTTAAGTAGTGAAGAGGGTGCAATTTAAATACTATAACAATGTTTGTGGGCCTAAAAATTGCTACGCATCACTTCACAGTGTCCTACACACTACTACTTGAGAGCCACAGATGAGTTTGTTATGACAACAAAGCTCAGCTGCTAACATTGAAAATAGGCCAAGTCACTGGTAGCCTATATTAAAATAGAAGCCAGTATGGAAAACCACAGTAGAAATCCATCAATTATTAGTCTTTTTCAAAGTAAATAATATCTATATTTCCAGGAAACTTTCATACACAACATTATCTAACAATCCAGGAATAAATTTTGAATAAAACAGTCCAAAAATGAGAAAAACTGCAAGAGGTTTCACTGCTGCCTGTTAAGCGACTAGTGACAACAACTCATAAGTTATTATGTCTAAGACAGGTAGCACAGCTTTTAATAAATGTTTTCAAATCTTTTTCCAGTTTAGGCCACCAGAAATTCTTTTTGAGTTTACAAACTGTTTTCTTACTACTCAAATGACCTTACAATGCATTGCTGTGTGAAATTTGCATTACTTTGACAGTTAATGACTTAGGTATAACTATTTGAGTTACATCTAATTTATTGTCCTTTCTACAGAGAATGCCATTTATTATTTCCATGTTTTTATTTTTAACTTGACCTTTTTCAATTTCTGATACTATTTTAATTATGTATTGATCTTCTTTCTGTTCTTTTTTTAGAGTTTTTTCATCAAAAGGCATGTTTATTAAACTGATATTTTCTGTTTTTTTTCATTTGAGTTTCCTTTTTATGAGGACTATCAATGTATGCTAATATCTCAGTCTTCATTTTAGTAAAATCAGATATTTGATTTTTAGCAATGTTGAATATTTGTTTATGACCTTCTAAATGTCTACATAGTGAAATAGCATGTAATTCTTTTGGTACATTGTTTATTTCACATTGACTTTCAAATTTGTTTACATACTGTTCTAGTTTTTCTCTTCCATTCCATTTGGGAATAGGATTATCCTTTTCATTATTTATGGATAAGTCTATGTTTGGTGTCTCATTGAGAATATTATTTTCTGACTTTCCTATGGTTTGTAAAAAATTAAAAGTTTGTAGAGCAGGGTAAAATTCTTGTTCTGGTATATCTACTAACTTTTCATTTTGCAATAGAACAGGTTTCAAATTTAAATCATTGGATTTTTCATTTATCCATTTTTGAAATATGTCAAAACTATTATCATGTTTGACATTAAAAGTATTACCAATAATTAGAGGTGCAACACAGTTTATCACATTATTTGTTTGAGATGTGGAATTGTTTTGTTTTCCTCTATTTCTTCTGAAAATTTGATTGAGGTCTATTTTGAGTATTAGGAAAATCTTGCCTTCCAAAATTTTGATTTGGCCTATTGTTATTGAAAAAATTCTGATTTGGCAAATTTCAGTTTTCAAATTTTGAAAAATTCTGATTTGGAAAGTTTCTATTATCAAAATTAGAAAAATTTTGATTGGAAAAATTTCTATGATCAATATTTGATCTATTGAAGTTTGGATTGAAATTTCTACCTCTTGCATTGTTATTTCTGTAACAATATTCTGATGAATGGTTTGTACCATTGCAAAAAATACATCTGTAATTATTAGATTTTGGTTGATTACCAAACTTTTTTCTATTGCCCAATTGATAATGCCTAGACCTAGGAGGTGAATAGCTCCTTCTTCTATGCTGAATTGTATTTACTGTTTGATTTTGTTTAGTCAGTTCTACATTAGGGTGACTATCTTTAAAATTTGAGATGGCTTCTATCAAATTTTCAACTGTCTTAACTTTTCTTTCCATAATGTGAGTAAACAATGGTTTAGAAGCTTGTTCTAATACTTTATCAACAACCATGATTTCTATAATCTCATTAGGATTTTTGGTATCTATTTTTACTAAGTCTAACCATGTAAGTAAAAATGTTTTCACTTCAGACACAAAAGCTCTCGGTTCTATCTTATCTGTTAAGATAAAATTGTGGAACTTTTGTCTATAATAATCCTCAGAGTGGATAACGAAGTTAATTAACTGTTCTTTGATAATGGCATAATCAGTTATTTCTTTATCAATATGAGATAGAGCTTCTCTACCCTTGTATTTCAATTGTGGAATAAGGTGAATGTAATATTCTGAAATGGGAATCCCATATCCCTTACATGTGGCCTCAAAAAGATTTAGAAAATCAACAATTTTCTCTTTTCCATCAAAGGGAGGCATTTTAAATCTTACACCATGTTTTGATTTTTCATTATTTGTTTGCTCAACTTTAGTATTTTGTAATTTTGCTAATTCCAATTCATGGTCTAATTTTAATTGAGTTTCTTTCAATTCTTTTTCTTTATTCAATTAAAATTCTTTTTCTTTTAATTCTAGTGCTTTCAATTCTTTTTCTTTGTTTAGTTCTAGTTCTTTCAATTCTTTTTCTTTGTTTATTTCTAGTTCTTTTTGTTTAATTTCATGAGCCCTTAATTCTGCTCGCTCATCTCTTTCCTTATTTGCTAATTCTTTTTTCAATTGCTTAACTTTATTTTCAACAAATTCCTGATATTCCTTCTTATCAGTTATATCAAACTTTTGTGCTAATAGTTCAGCTTCATTATAAAGTAATTTAACCTTGGAATCCATTATTATTTATTAATGAATGGCAAGATTTATGATCTTATAGTACAGTACAATTTTTATAATGCACTATTTTATATTACAGCAATATGTTATTCCTATACTGAATGACAATATTTATTAACTACAGAATGAGCATTTTTATATTACAGCAACTTTTATAATCCTATGCTAAAGTAAAATGCTTATAATTCAGAATGCAAGAATCATGAGATATTAGCTAAGCCAAGACACATTTTCTATTATGGCTTATTATTTCTTATTATTATTATATAGGTTGCAACAATTATTTTCCGCAAAGCAACGTATAATCTTATTATTACTAATGGTAGCACATATACACTATTATTAGCAGGAATGATGGCACATACCAATTAGATTAATGTTTTCAGAAGCAAGTATTCTATTATTGTTTATTGCAATATCAATTAGCAAGTATTCTATTTTATTAGCACTGCAAAGCACAATATTATTGTTATATAGGCTATGTCATTTGTTATATTGTGTATATTATATACATTTGTAGTTACATGTATTAGATATCAATTATTATTTTGTTAATTGTAGTTACATGTATTTGGGCACTACTTAAATCATATAGTTGTACTACTGATTATTCATATTATTATTATATTGGTGAATAACTTATTATTGTTATTGTTCTTACCATAGACCATTATACTCAGAGATCATATTGAATATCTCAAAAACTAACTAATGCATATTAATGATATTTAAAAAAATACACACAAATTTTTTTTTTTTATATCAAGTAACAATAAAAAAAAACAATTACAATATTGAAACACATTAATGCTGCTTGGACCACAAATGATAGAGGACTTTTTTTTGACAAAGAATCACAACATGTACAACATTAACAAGACTATAGTAATTTTACTTTAATAATTTTTAACAAAAACAAACAAAGTCAAGACAACTAACAGAAATAACCCTAACAAAGAATCATTTCTAATCAATCTCTTTTAAGAAACAGAAATAGATTATAGACACAATAAGAATAGACAAGAGATTTATTTTAGAAACTCCCGCCAACCAAAGCCCGCTTTATACATATATATATATATATACAATTCATACTCATGAATGTAAAGAATATGATTAAAATTAAAGACTAATTAATAATCCAAATGAATACACATTCACTGTATGAAATCACTGCAATGTAAATCCAGAGTAGAAATCCAAGAGAAACTTAATTAATTATTTAATAATCCAAAGAATGTTTACACTGTTTCAAGGTGAGTTGCTTCAAGTTTCCACTTCAGTATGGTATAATCCAATTTTAGAATTAACACAAGAAAAAAAAATGTATACCATTAATTAATATTAATGTCAAATGTCTTTGGTATACACATTAAATATGTAATTATTTAAAGTGTCAATATTGTTATTTATTTATCTTCCGGTAAGCACATCGGATTTCAACATGTAATATATGTCACATCGGGCTTCAACATAATATGGGTATGTCACATCGGGCTTCAACATATGGGTATGTCACATCGGACTTGAATATATATATAGTGTAGGTTCCTTGTTGACAATATGTGGTAACGAAACTTTTTCCGGTTGCAAACAATGACCTATAAACAGTCATTGTTTTTCGATTTTTTTTATCGAATTTTATAATAAAGTTATTTTTGTCATCGGCTGACAAATTTTACATATTCCGAGAGCTAGTATGTTGCTCAATCAGATTATTAGCATATGGATGTGAAATAATAGACTCAGACTTCAGTTTTGAAATGTTCAAAAACTGGTATACTCACATAATATTCCATGTGATTTTTAGAATGTCTTGTTGTTCGAAAAATTTCGAAAATCAATATAATACATATTTCAGCTTTGTTGTCTGTTAGCACCGAACTGCCACCAAATCTGTTGATGTTCTTTATTATTGTTGGACCATCAATTAAAATAATCAGTCTCTTCAGAGTGTATTTGCTATAGTTGCTGAATTATTGTCTATCAATACATTGAAAACAGACGACTTCACAATATATATTTGAACTTGTAATTTAACAAAGGAACTCCTTGTTGCAGCACATGTAATTTGTTAATATTATTAACTGGTTACTTCACATCCATGAAAACAATTACAGAATTATAATAACTACATAATACACATTTTTACAAATGGTCTCTCAGTCTAATTATACGTGCGTTCCATTACAAACTATGGTTGAGACTGCCGAATAAGCATGGTCAGTCATGTGACTATCCACTTCCTATCTAGGTTTTCTTAATATCCAAAAATGGGTGTTTTTTCGACTTTTTAATTGTTAATTTAGTCACTACCTATATATTATTTACTTGCTCCATAGCAACGGTATTGTAAACAATAAAATAAAATAGTAACTTGACGAGGAAGCTTCAGTGTAGAAGGTTCAATCAAGAATATATTTTAATTCAGGCGATATGTCCAAATATATACAATATGAAGATTATATACAGTTATAATAAAATAGTGCCAACACAAGCGTCTATAATATGCTTAAAAGAAATTATTTCGAAACTGACGTCCTAGATGTGCGCCCAGCCTTAAATACTCGCAGAGAAGAGCGGGAACAGACCGATTAACCCATATCTTGCTGGGTCTTATTTTTTCTTGATCTTTACATATGTTATAGAAAGTAATAGTGTAATAAACGAATGAAAGTTTTTTTTTGAAAATCTTTCAGAAATATTTAGATTTTAGAAAATGTCCTTAAAAAAGGACACCAGCAACAAATGATAACGTGACATTGCATGTTTGCGTAAGAAACAGGCCCTTTTATCTCAAGGAAAAACAAAAAAATGTTAACAATGTAAGTTAGAATGATTAATTTGTAGCTTTTCAAAACAATAAAATAAGAAAATATCGTAATAAAACATGGACATTCAAGTGGCACCTGGGCAATGAATGGGTTAACTTAACAAACCAGGAAAATCAATAACTGCATTTAAAACACTAATGAAAATGCAAGACTAGACTCTGACCACAGATAAGCCAAGGATGCAATACTATTCTTTACAGAAGGAGCGTATGTAATATATAATATACGATTATATAAATCATATTTTTTTTAAATGATGCTTTATATAATAATATATATCTGTTTTTTGCACAATATGATTTAGATATTATGATACCTGGCTTGATCACCTAGATAAAGATACATATCTATATATAGGCAGGTTATATAATGCTTATAACAAAATCTGATATTCTCTCCTTAAATACTTTATGTAGGTCCAATGATTATATAGGTTCTATAATAGCGTCTCCTCGTATTGTTTTCATCACACTGCATTGTAAATATCTTATTCCGTATTTGTATTCTGGGCATCGGATATGTCTTCTGCGCAGCGGATTAGTTTTCTGGGCAGCACATTTGTATTCTGGGTATCGGCTAGGTCTTCAGGGCATCGTATAGGTCTTCAAGGCAACGGATTGGTTTTTTAGGCAACAATTTGATCTTATGGGCGCCAGATTGTATGCCAAGATTTCAAAATTGGAATCGCGTTATGTGATTGAATCTATTGTTGAAATAATCAGGTTTATAGTTGTTCACCCTTCAAGTGAGGAAAAAAAGAATCATCGGCTAAATCTTCAGGGCCTCATTTAGGTCTTCAAAGCAACGGATTGGTTTTCTGGGCACCAGATTAGTCTTATGTGTAGCATATTCATTGTTTGGGGAGCTAATTTATCTTCTGGGCAGCAGATGTGTCTTTTGGGCAACATATTGATCTTATGGGCATCACATAGGTCTTATGGGCACTGGATTGGTCTTATGTGTAACGAATAGGTTTTATGGACAGCGCATTCGTCTTTAGGGCATCATATTTGTATTTTGGGTAGCTGATGTGTCTTATGGGTAGAGGATTGGTCTTCAGGGAATCGGACATATTTTGTGGGCAACAAATTGTTCTTTTGGACATTGTATTGGTCTTCTTGGTAGTGGATAGTCTTACAGGCACCGGTTTGTCTTTTGGGCAATGTATCGGAGCCAGCAAAAGACACTAAATAGCAAGAAAGGTTTGCGTCGGTCCTATTGTAATAGAAAAAGAGTAGTCAGCTTTAGAAAAGAGAACTCTGTCTTTGTCGGCTGTATGATGTATTCTAGGATTTAGTCAACACAAATTAGCTCAAACAGTCTGTAAAGCTGAATAGTCTCATCTCAATTTTAACATCATTTGTATTTAATTTTAGATAATTAAGATAAGATAAGATAAGATAAGATTGCTTTATTGATCCAAATGAATGGAAAATTGTCTTGATTACAAAAATTCCGTTTTTCAGCATACCTAAAACAATATTAAAGAACCATTTGTACTCAAACACAAAAGACATTCACGCACACTATCATACCATTTATCATACAAAAAAAAAGTAGGCCTACTATTTAGGAGTCAGCTATTGAGCCATCGTATTTCCTGGCTGAAAGATGATTCTTTTGAAAGAGTCTCACTGACAGTGGAACAAAAGAGTTCTTAAATCTCTCTGTTCTTGCCCTTATAGAAAGAAGCCGACCACTTCGACTAGATATTATGTAACTATCATGAAGCGGGTGTGCATGATCTTGGAGGATTTTATCAATCATAGACAGGCACAATGAACTGAAAAGAGACCTAGAATCTAGAAGTTCACTAGAATGTCTTTAGTTAAACCCTTTTAATTACATTACATGGCGGCTGAATCAATATATTGAGTGCAAAATATAATATTATTCGTATATTTAAGTAATAGCATGTTAAATTGAGTAAAGTTTGTGATATATGTTGAGAATAAAATAGAAATATATACTAGAAGTAGTCTGATAATGTATATTTATGTATACAAATATGCAATGTGGTTTTAAAACTAGTTAATATGGGCAAACAACATATCAATCCTACTCAACTATCTTCAAAAGTTAAAGACTCCATAATATATTCAAAACAAAATTAGAAAAAAAGAACGTTTTTCTATGTTTTAGCAAAGTAAAAAAAAAAAAAAATTCATGTCACGGTTTCATTTAATGCTGGCGTCCTTAAAAAAAGACAGATGAATTTTTCACCTCTGTGTAATTATTATTATTGTTTTAAACTAAATAGCTATGATTATGCCTTCTAAGAACATTAATTAACAAAATTATGGTAAAGCTTAAATATCAATTTTTATCATTTTCATAAAACAAAAGTTTCACTTTTTCAAACTTGACTTTTTTTTCCGCAATTTTATCAAACTCACGACATAAATTAAATGAATATAATAATTAGATAGATCAGTATAAATGCTTTACATTTAATGAAAAAAATTGCAAACAGTTAACTTAATTTTATGTCTTAAATCTCATTTTACAAAGCGTCTTTAAAAAAGGACGCCATCTGTAAATGGATTAAGAAAGGGGTAAAAAAAATGGTATCATTTACACAACTCATAATAAAAACGATAGTTTTGACATGAACTCCCCTATACGTAAAATATTAAACTATTCCTAGCCATTCTCAGAATTTGAGGTCGGTACAAGAGCGGATTCCTAGAATATTTTAAGCTTATTACCTCCCACAAAACTTGCGGAGAGAAAGCTCTGGCGCTATTAATACATGACACATTCCTTTCCATCTTACCTCACTATAATTACCCTGTACTTCCTCTAGTGTCATTGGGTTATACAGAGAATTGACTTCTTGCCTTTCTTCGCCTGGAACTGAAATCTGTCATATTAAGAAGAAAAAAATTAGCTAGGTGTAAGCATATTAGTATTCAACTAGAAAACCGTTGCTGTATTGCAGCTAGCAGCTCTATTCGTCATTACATAGGCCTATGATTACCGTGATCTTGTTTATATTTAATTTTGTTTATATGTATATATATATATATATATATATATATATATATATATATATATATATATATATATATATATATGTACATATATATATAAATATATATATATATATATATATATACATTAAATTGGTTACTTATATTGGTTACTTATATAGCGCTTCTATCCATGCTATTTCAGCATGCTCAGTGCGCTCTGTAAACACACTGCTGCCTACTGGCGCAAATATGTTTACAGGCCCAAAACTCCTGCAGGGCGACAGGGATCCGTCGGTGACCGGGCTAGAACCCGCGACGTGTCAGATGGTTTTTGGTTGACAGTCCGGTGAACTAACCGCTAGGCTTCACATATGTATATATATATATATATATATATATATATATATATATATATATATATATATATATATATATATATATATATATATATATATATATATATAAAGCTCTCTGAGCGTGTGTATAACCAATAGTTTTTTAGGCCGTTTAGACGTTTAACATGTCGGAACAAAAGTTGAGTATATAGATTGGAAGCATCCTACTAAGGAAATGTTAAATATATCAACTATAATATTATTTCTTAATTCGTTATTTTATTTTTTAAATAATGGTAATAATAATATGTTAATGTTACAAACTGAAGCGCCATTTACAAAATATACTCAGAGTGATGTATGTCTCTTTAAAAAAGTCTTTCAAATTATGCTTTGATTGGTCCTTCCGGGTTTTCCCTTTGCTGCGATTGTTTTTACTTCTTTTTTGTTTCTTATTTTCTCTTTGTTTTTATTATCCTTTTATAATATTTTTAACGGACATAAATACTAGTATGAAATAGTTGTTAACGTAGCACTTGTCAGTGGCGCGCGGTGAGATACACAAACGCGTTTTCTACAAGTAATTAAATGTAAGAGCAATTGACAAGTCTTAACAAATATGCATGCATAAAAGGTCGACAAAAAAATTTTTCCGGTCTTACTCGATCATTTAATTAAAAAACCATGTATGTGTGCTACGTTACCAAAAAATGTAAGAGATTAAATGTTATGAAATGTCCATAAGTTGTTACCAAAAGAAAACGATGGAGTGTGAATGTATAGCGTGAAGAATCACCTATTTATAACCTCAAACGTATTGCTTGATGCAAAAAAAAAAAAAAATCGTTTTATATGTTTTATGAAACTACAAATTGTGTTTTTTTTATAACCAGGGAGGCAACTCTTGACTAATTTATTTTATAAACAAAACTAAATTTAAATGTACGCAACTAACACTTTGAGAATTATTTATCGCCTACTCACTTTTGATGTTAAAAACGGATTCCTCATAACTAATATTGTAGCCTTTGTATATTTCTAAAAGACTAGAACTTGCCGTCGAGGTTGAAATCAATTGTCAAACACCAGCAAAAGCATGTTTTTTTTTGTTTACGGAAATGCCTAAAATAATAAACAATTTAAAAATAGAACCGGAAGCACGTGACCTCTTCGATTTGAAAAGTTCACGCCTCATTAAGACTTGCCAATGATACACTTTAGGTTCTTGGCATGCTGAATGAATCAGAAATCCTACTTTGGCAGACTATTCTCTAAAGGTTGCCAATGCTTGCACTGGATTGCTTTCCCAAACATAGTTCTGGTACTCGTTAATAATAATACAACCAAGTTATCGCACTCAGAAGATTACCTGTAGTCACTTGTAATATCACTACAATTGAGCACATGCATTGTATATAGTTTATTACTTGCATTGGCAAATTATATTGTATATAGTTTATTACTTACATTGGCAAAGTGTATTGTATATAGTTTATTACTTACATTGGCAATATGTATTGTATATAGTTTATTACTTACATTGGCAAAGTGTATTGTATATAGTTTATTACTTACATTGGCAAGTTATAGTGCATATAGTTTATCACTTAAATTGGCAAGTTGTATTGTATATATATTATCACTTACATTGGCTAGTTTGATTTCAAAGTCAACTATCTCTTTTACTTGTTCTTCACTAGTAGCCGGGTCTGCTAATCCTAAAAGTTTCCCAACAGCGAGGATAAGATTTTCATAAGCCATCAACATCGTATCGTTTCTGTTGACCAGATAATATTTCTGACCCGGCAACCCGAAATCTGTCTGGTCAATCTGAATCAGACAATTATTAAAACACAAATCTAGACGTGTAGAATTTTAGGATGGTAAAATTACAAACTTATTTTAAAATACATGTATTGATTCTTGGAGTTTCTCTGTATTGCTGATCTTACTTTATGCTCTATAACATTTGAGATATCAAATATTCCTTTTATAGTGGCCAAGCAATTGGCTGGCGTGCTGAATGTCCAGGGTTCGAATTCTTGTGAAGGCTAGGATTATTTGTTCCTGCGTCTAGGGGGGTTTTCTTAAGTCTACCCAGATCTGCTTGGGTAACTTACATTCGTTGGGGTTAAAATAAAGGCTGATTTCGAATTGTGCTGTTCACACAATCTCTTAGTATGTGTGGTCACAGAAACTAATGAACGCTGCTTCGCCGACGCTATGTATCAATATATCAAAAGTTATTATTTATACATGTATGGATGTAACTAAATCTGTTATCTGTCTGTAACCTATACTATAATCTAAATCGCCGGTAACCTAATCAGTAACCTATTCAGTAACCGACTCAGTAACTAATCAGTGATTTAATCAGTAGCATAATCAGTAATCTAATTTCCTGTCTGGAAATATATACAAAACCACGCCCACTTCGATCGGCTGCTCACAAACTCAATTTGACGATCCCGCGGACAAAACTCGCGACAGCTGGTCAGCGGGCCTTCACCTACTCTGGCCCCTTCGCATGGAACACCCTGCCACTCCAGCTGCGACAAAGCTCGAACTTTAACATTTTCAAGACCGGACTCAAGACTCACCTGTTTATTATTGACTCCTAGCCCACTTACATTTTTAAACATTTGTCTGTTATTGTTATCATCGCTAACTGTAATTGTAATTGTAAATGTAATTGTTAAGCGCATAGAACTGATTGCGGGATATGCGCTATATAAGCTTCATTATTATTATTTTTATTAACCTAATCAGTAACCTACTCAGTAACCGACTCAGTAACTAATCAGTGATTTAATCTGTAGCATAATCAGTAACCTAATCAGTAACCTAATCAGTAACCTAATCAGTAACCTAAAAAGTAACCTAACAAGTATCCTACCCATTATCTTAATAAGTAACCTAATCATTAGCTTAATTAGTAACATAATCAGTAATCTAATCAGTAATCTAATAAGTAACCTAATCAGTAACCTAAATAATAACCTACTCAGTATCTTAATCAGTAACCTAATCAGTAACCTAATCAGTAACCTAATTAATAACCTAATCAATAACCTAACCAGTAAACTAATCTTACTGTAACATAATATTTTTGTAATATAATCTTCTTTTTACTGGAGTTGTTAATACTGACTTGCCGTGAGTGTCTTCTTACTGGTGTTCTTGTTGTCAATACAGACTTACCGTGAGTGTCTTCTTACTGGTGTTCTTGTTGTCAATACAGACTTACCGTGAGTGTCTTCTTACTGGTGTTCTTGTTGTCAATACAGACTTACCGTGAGTGTCTTCTTACTGGTGTTCTTGTTGTCAATACAGACTTACCGTGAGTGTCTTCTTACTGGTGTTCTTGTTGTCAATACAGACTTACCGTGAGTGTCTTCTTACTGGTGTTCTTGTTGTCAATACAGACTTACCGTGAGTGTCTTCTTACTGGTGTTCTTGTTGTCAATACAGACTTACCGTGAGTGTCTTCTTACTGGTGTTCTTGTTGTCACTACTTACTTGCCGTGAATGTCTTCTTACTGGAGTTCTTGTTGTCACTACTTACTTGCCGTGAATGTCTTCTTACTGGAGTTCTTGTTGTCACTACTTACTTGCCGTGAATGTCTTCTTACAGGAGTTCTTGTTGTCACTACTTACTTGCCGTGAATGTCTTCTTATTGGAGTTCTTGTTGTCAATACTGACTTACCGTGAGTGTCTTCTTACTGGAGTTCTTGTTGTCAATACTGACATATAGGTCTATTTACTAGAGTTTTTGTTTTCAATACTGAAATACCGTGTCTTCTTACAGAATTTCAGTTGTCAATACTGACAAACCGTGTCTTCTTACTGAAGTTCTTGTTGTCAATACTGACACACCCTGCCTTCTTACTGGAGTTTGTGTTGTCAATACAGACTTACCGTAAGTGTCTTTTTAGTGGAGTTCTTGTTGTCCACACCGACGAAAAGGTAGAACAGATTGCTTTCTCCGATAATTTTCAATTTTAGCCAAGTGGTAAGAACGTCGAAATGGGATTCATTCCATTGAGCGTGAGTCAAGGGCCAGCCACCTAACTTAGTAACTAGTAAAGTCTTCAGTGGATTATCTCCTCTTTTATTGATAGTACCTATAAGAGAAATGGGAAAATAAAGTCATAAAATGTTTTAATAAATTAATGATAGTTTAATGTGAAGAGAATTGTAGAATGCCACACCCTACAAGAGAACCCAACAGTAGAGGCTTAATGGATGAGGCAAGGTGGTCCAGCGGCAGCGCGTTCGTCTGGCGTACCGAAGGTCCTGGATTCACATTCTGTTGATGGACAGGGTTTGTTTTCGGGACGGGAAGATGTCTCTTAGTCTACCCAGCTCTAACTTTAGTTGGGAAAAAAAGTAAAGGCAGCTGAGCACATTATGCTTGTCCAACAAACCCGTAAGTATGCCGTGACCACAGAGACTAGTGAACGCTGCTTCACCGGTGCAATGGATCGATTTAGTCAGACATTACTTTATTTTTTAAATTATAATGTTAAGTGAAATGAAGAATTATATAAACTGTACGAAGAACCAAATTTGGTCATCTAGAAATAATGGCAGAAGGCAGAGTAGCCAGAGCAGTACATTACCAGAGACGAAAAGGAAAGAAGAGGGGGGGGGGTAGGCTTGGAGGCAGAACCAAGATAAGGATGGCTGGAATCTGTAGAAGCAGATCTGCGAAAACTTTTGCTTTGAGGGCATATCGGAGGGAAGCCAAGGACAGGCCCGAATGGAAGGAAGTGGTAGAGCAGGCCATACATGAATGTTAACTTTAAAGCCTTTATCTTTTTCACGTTTTGCCTGAATTATTTTCCCTTGGATCGGTTTTCCCTGGGTAGTATTAGAAAATATTGTGTTTCTTAAATTAAAAAAAAAACATTACTGTGTGTATGTTGTATCATTGTGTATGGAAACAAATCCTTTTTTTGTGATATACATATTTTCTTATTTTATATTTTTATATTTCTGTAGTTTTTATTAAAAATCCTACCTTTTTAAAAAAAAAAACACATTAAAAACAACATAAACAGAATAAAAACAATCTTATTTATAAAATTTAACAAACACCTTTTTGTATTTATGCTAAATAAAAAGAAAATTTATTAACCTTTAAAATGATACTAAATATGTATGTTTTTTTTGTAAATTATAATTATTAATATTTCCTATCGAAATGGACAATGGGTATATTATAATTTTTCAATTGGGCTATCAGCTTATCAATCAGCTGACTATGACGCAGCTGATGAAAGAAAAATGAGTATGCTTGCTTCATCATTTTCCCTGTTAGCTTTACTACAGTCATTGTCAGTTTCCGAAAGACTAGTTAAAATAAAATCGATATCACTATGGTCTAATTCATTGTCTAAAAAAGAATTTAAAAGTGCCCTGTAGGCCTACGGCGCTCCTTCAAAGCATTATTCTAATCAGCATATGATGGCCGAACCATTTTCATCGTGTTTACGCTAAAATGACTTAGACTAAATAAAATTAGAGTCACTTCGCTTGGTTTTTCATCCGGGAATGCGTATTAATGAAAAACAAAATCCGTATACATGTTGTGTGTTTCGAGCTTTCAGGGTCTAAGCGTGCGTACAAACAAGGGACGATTCACTTGTCGTTTTGGAATTTTATTTTATGTACAGTGCCATAGAGATCATAAACTTTCTTCTTGGTTTCAAAAGGCTTAAAAAATATTAACATTAAATATTTTGGCTTCTACGGTATTACTTAAGACATTTAATATTTACTATACAGATATATGCCTATTGACACTAGACTCGCAGTTGTCGGCATCCTTTAGAATACTTTAGATAATAGTGAGCTAGAGTGGGTCTTCTTATCCATTCAGCGTGCCGACTGCCTAAACGTCAGCCTGCCTTGTGCTCGATTTCTCGTAGGGAAGATTTCAAATTTCTTTTTTGGGAGTATTCCGCGTGCCATTGAAATACGGCTTGTGTGTCATTTGTGCCACGCATTGCGTAGGTTGCCGACCACACCACTAGAATACAGATGGACACATGGTAAAGTAGTAATAATACACAAGACATTAGATTCCGACTTAGAAATACAACACATAAACTTTTTGTTACAATGCTCAGATAAACATAATGGCTATAACACTTTTCATTTTACCTATTGCGAGAACATGAGCATATAGATACTCATTCTTCCCGAGTGGCGTAAGGGCATGGAATGGGTTGCCTGAACAAATCAGGAAAACCAATAATGTAAAACACTGATTAAAATGCAGGACTAGACTCCGACCACGGTTGAGCGTAGAACACATTAAGCGTCTCTAATAATATATAAGTGAAGAGGATTATAAAGTCTTTCTCACCCTTGTCAACACAGGCAGCATAGAATGACTTTACTTTTTTAACACTCGATATTTCCTCAGGTCGAATTGGTTCCTCTAATAAAGCTGAAAAAAAATGTTTTTTGAACATTTAACTCTTCGTTAAATTTAAAATATAATCACACCCAATTTTTTTTTTAGAGGATATTAACACAAAATGTATAATCATTATTTAATGGAATGAATGGAGCCAAAGCATAGATCTATATTTGTATTTATACTTTGTTACAAATCTAGGTCTTCTGTATGTCTATCTGGAATGTCTGTCTAGGAACTTGTCACTATAAATAATACACTCGAGCCAATCGATGAATGCTTAAAGAAACATTTAAACGTGTGTATAATATTAACATTCAACTTTACTGGTGAATAATAAGTAGCTTCCTTGTAGCTAAGCAAAAAATCAACAACAACTCTAACGAAAGCTCTGCTTACCTTATATAGACATCGGTGAGGAAATTGTTAAAAGGGATTTACCCCCGAAGTTAAATATGAATTAAATAACTCTATATGTATTAGCCAGGCATTTCAAAATGCAATATTTAAAAAAAAAAAATTACAATTTTTTAACATGCTTTAGACAGCTTAAAAACATTAACAGGGAATCTTTCAAAACATTTGAGTCATTAGCAAATTAGCGAGAACAAATGCATAGTCCCCTATACAGACTATTTCTTCCGAGTGACATACGCGCACGGAAAGGGTTGCTTGAACATACCAGAAAAACAAGTAACGTAACATCATTCAAAACACTAATAACACAAGAAATGCATGACTAGACTCAAACCACGAAGGAGCATAGGACACAATACGCTTCTTTTTATAAAATGAGCATCAATAATGTACGAGTTGTTCTAAAACTAAACTACGGCATCCTACCTTTCAGTGTGTCGGCCGACTGGTCTTGCAGGATTTGAAATATGTCAAGAGAAGTCTGGTCATCAGGGATCCGGTTCTCTTTCATCCAACGTCCACAGGCGAATTTATAGAAATCATCGCAAGGATTGACCGTGTAATCAATATAGCTGTCTATTCTGCTGGCTGCAATCAATGTTACAGTAGAAATATAATAGTGTTTTAATTACAGTAAAGAAATAACAGTGTTTTATTTACAGTAGACATATAACAATGTTTAAAAACAGCAGACATTTAAGTGCATCATTTACAGTAGATAAATAACAGTGTTTTATTTACAGTAGACATATAACAATGTTTAAAAACAGCAGACATTTAAGTGCATCATTTACAGTAGACAAATAACAGTGTTTTATTTACAGTATAATTATAACTGTTTTAATTATAGCAGAAATATAAGTGTTTTATTTACTGTGGATATATAACAGTGTTTTTTTTTTACAGAAGAAATATAACAGTGTTTCATTTACAGTAGAAATGTAACAGCGTTTCATTTACAGAAGAAATGTAACAGTATTTCAAATACAGTAGACATATAACAGTGTTTCAAATACAGCAGACATATAAGTGTTTCATTTTACAGTAAAAATATTACAGTGTTTCATTTATAGTATACATTTCACCGTGTTTTAATAACGTTATAATTATTACTATTTTAATTACAGTAGAAATATAAAAGTGTTTCTTATACAGTAGAAATATAAAAGTGTTTCATTTAAAGCTAAAACATAACAGAGTTTCATGTTTTCATTTACAATTTAAAAAAAACAGTGTTCCATTTAATATTATTTTAAAATAACTTGAAAAAAACGAATCACTGTAAATTCGGCAACGGTATTTTCGTCAACGGTATTTTCGGCAAGGTAATTTTGGCAAAGGTAAATTCGGAAAAGGTAATTTCGGCAAAACTATCAAAGCGGTAATATAGGCAACGGTAAATTTGGCAAACTTAACATATCCACTGTTTTTATTGACTATATTGGTAGTACTACACTCTAGTCCGGAGATGGGCAACCTACGAAATGCGTGCTAGACTTGGCACGCAGTACGGTTTTAAATTTCACGTGAAAGAGCACCAAAAAGGAAGTTTAAGTATCTTTTGCATGAAAAGAGCAGGATGACTTTAAGGCCGTTGGCACCATGAAAGATTTAGAAATCCTACTTTGGGACGTCAATTATATAGAGTTAGCCGACCCCTGCTCTAGTCTACTAATGGCACAAAATGAAGTTAGCATTATAGAAAGTGCCTGATTTGTGACATGTTTGCTATATCGTAACCAGAGGAGATGAGCCCCAGGCATTGAGTTTATGAGACGTGCTAAAATGACAAAAAAAATATAAATAAAGCATACAAATTAGGTTTAAAAAAATAATTAATTAATTCGTTTGACTAAAAATTAAATTTAAGAAAAACATTGAATAAAAACACTGTAATTTTTTTTACCATTTACGCTATTTAACTAATGCATAAGAATATTACGTAATGTAGATTATTTGCCATCCCCCTCTTCTTTTTTAATCACCAGAATGAGACTCGCCGTGTTTAAAAAGCAAATGCTAGCCCCTCCTTCCCCCGTCTCTCCTCCCCGCGTCTCCCCTCCCCATCTCCCCACCCACTCTCCCCACCCCGTCTCCCCACCCCCGTCTCCCCAACGATTAAGGTGTTAGTGACCAGCTTGGTAGCCTTAGGCTAAGCAGTGAAAACTAAAAGATGTGGGCGAGGTTTCTATGTCTATGGTGGCCATGTGTTCCCCCCCCCCCCCCACACATACACTTAACAACCCGTGTTGAGAGAATAGGCCTATAGGTCAGCAAAGTAATTCTTTAACTCTCCCTGACGTAACCGGTCAAGAAATAGGGACTGTGTTCGTTTTTAAAAGATATATAAAGTAGGGGGGTTGTAAAGTGTTTGCAATGTTTCCCATACGATCTAAACAAACCTGGGCTCAAGTATGGTCGTGTCTGAACGGAGTAAACAAGTGTACAGAAGGATACAATATAACATTAAATTCAAAAGACTTAAAAAGCGGATTAGAGGCGTAAGCCCTAAAATTCACCAATGCATAACATTTCTGTTTAAAATGTGACACAAGTTAGGGGCGGGGGGGGGGGGGGGAGGATCTTCATGATAAAATCGTGGAATTACATAACACTACAAAAAGTTTGAGTACCTACCCCCTCATTGCACTATTTGCCCCAACCCACTTAATACAATCTGATTCCCCCTCCCCTGCGCCGACTTGCACTAATGACTATAACGTTGAATTCCTGGCTATAAATTGGCAAAGTTACTTATCGTTACAAATCCTAATCCTGCACTAATACACCAATCGCTACTTTTTTCTCTTTCTGGGAGTAAGTCTACTTTCCCGCCAGACTATATCCACATCTCTGACTTGAAACTATATCAATGTCTTGTTCATCACATTGATATGAAACATGTTGATTATATATGAATAAAAATGATAAGAAGATACTACTAGGCATATACGTTTATATTATTTAAATGTATTGACTAAAAGAATAACTATCAACAACAAAAAAACAACAACTAGCAGCAAAAACTCCTTGACCTCCATAACCCCGCCGCCCCCCCACCTTTTTTTTCCTGCTGTAGCCTGGGGTCACTAATACTTGAATTGGCAGAACTTCGTAAGGGGAGTCGGCGGGTAAGTACTTACGATGGACTTGGTCGGGGGCGGGAGGGGAGGGGTCACTCTACGTTTGTTCTTGTTTCCACAAACAGTATCATACTATGTAGGGGTGGAGGTCAGGTAGACAGAGTTACGTAATATCGTAGGGGAGACAAACGTATGCTTTGATGCCTAAAATCAGTTTAGATACCTTACACACATAGGCCTACCTTCTCCTTTGCCGAGGCGTAAATTAAGGGGGGGGGGAACGCCGGGGCTGGGGAAGGGGTACATTTGGCGCCTATTTAAAATGTTTGTATTTGATCATTAGATGACGTTAAATTAAATAACGTGCTAAAGTGCTCCTTAATGTTATCGTGCTCTTTTCACCATTTTGGTGGTCTTTCATGTGCCATTTAAAAACTCTCTATGTGCCAACTATAGCACGCATTGCATAGGTTGCCTATCCATGGACTAGAGTGTAGTCTAACCAATACTTTAAATAAAAACAGTGGATATTATATGATTGCCAATTTTACCGTTGCCAATTTTACCGCTTTGCGTGTTTTGCCGAATTTACCTATTCCGAAATTACCTTTGCCAAAATCACCTTGCCTTAAATACCGGTTCCGAATTTACCATTGCCAAATTTACCGAGCACCGAAAAAAACATATTACTTTTACATTGACCTTCGTTACACATTTTCGACACCTGTTTTACTTATAGTTTAGGCCTAAGTAAAGAATATATTATTTGCTCTGTCCTATGTTTTTTTCGTATAATTTTGCTCTAAATTCTTTGATGTAAGTAAAACTAATTCCTTTGTAGCGGGCAAAATTTAAATTGTTTATAGTGTATTTAAAACTTAATTTTAACCAGTTCGGATAACTGGGCACCTTAGCTAGTATACTTATATAACCTAGAGAATTTTGTCCGTGCTCTTTGCATGTTTTTTTGCTCAATGTTAAATACGCTCTGAACTTATATTATGTGTGTTGGCAGAGCTATACAAATAGGCCTTTACTTATCCTTATTATTATTATTTTACCGTTCTACACAAAACTACTATTAGACTAATAAATATTTTTTGTCTATTTATCTCATAATATAAACATAATAGACCTATATTAAATATATATATACAGTATGCCGTTGGACAATTTGGAGACAGGGGGCCGGTTAAGCAGTGTTCATTAGTTTCTGTGGCCACTGCATTTTAGGGCAGTGGTCGACAGCCTTCGGCACGCTAGCCAAACTTGGCTGGCACGCAGAGCAATTATTAATGACACACTGAGTATCATAAAAAATGCAATTTACAA
Organism: Anisus vortex; assembly: GCA_949126835.1. Classification (NCBI taxonomy): domain Eukaryota; kingdom Metazoa; phylum Mollusca; class Gastropoda; family Planorbidae; genus Anisus; species Anisus vortex. Next base: position 6,446,060 of record OX421503.1, on the reverse strand, counting down.
TTTGGTGATTGCTAGAGCAGAAAAAACTTTAGGCTGTTGGCACTCCGAATGCATTAGAAATCTTACTTTGTCACAATTTGGAACAATTTGGCACAGTGCCATGCCCACAGCCGCCTTTACTTGACCCCAACTTTAAGGTCAGGTACCCTTTAGACCTGGGTAGACTCAGGGGGGCACACCGTCCAAATCGGAAGCGAAAACAAATCCTAACCTTCACTAATATTCGAACCGAGGACTTTCGGTACGCCAGCCGAACACTGTACCGCTCATCCACCGCGTAATCTGAAAAAAGGTTCCAGCTCTTTTATCCGCATTTTTTTTATCTACAAAAATGAGAGCCTTACTTATACGTTTTATCAAATAACGTATTATACAGAACATAAGTATTATACTATCAATATTATCCCATTAGTCTATATCAGGGGTCTGGAACCTATATGTCTGAGAGAGCCGTGGACACCATATTTTTTGAAAAGTAATTATGTTAGAGCCATACATTTTGTTTTAACCTAAAAAAAACTAACCCACAAAAACTAAGTTTTTATTATTATCCCTTTCTTTTTAAACTAAGTTTTTATTTAATTTATATTTTGAGAGATTAAAATAAATATAAGTGATATCAAACCTTATGAATTTCCACACTAAAATTGTGCGCAACCTTTTTTTGCTAGCTTTGGCCCGCAAAAACAAAAGAAAGATAAATCGCTTTGTTTCGTTTTCATTCTATTTATTTCGTTAAAACGAACATATCCGAAAAGTTTATTTACTTCCGTCTCTTCTGGTAGAGGCAGCCATATTTTACATAAAGTATTTTCTTCGATTCGCAAATTGGTCAAAGGTATTCGTTACTATTCCAACGACTATGATGCTGAAAATTTGATTGAATGTATTGTTAGTCTTGACAAATCTGCTTCCCAAGTTTTAGCTCCATTCGACGACGGTAAGTGGTCGAAAAATTGATGCAAAGGTTTGCTTGTAAGCGACCAACCAACCAACCAACCAAGCAGACAGAAAGACAGGCAGACAGTACGAGTTAAAAGAAAGGGAGTAATATCCATGGGTTCCCGACCCCTGTTCTATATACTACTGTCATTGTTTAAAGAAAGAACAATAAAATTAAACGTTACCTGCATGCAGGCATCCTTTGGTCAAACAGTATTCTGACAATAAATAAAAATGTGTTTAACATATCGTCAAGATCATTTCACAATCATCTAAGTCATTTTGTCTTGTTATGAGAAAACTAAAAAAAACTGAATAACTTTAGTATTTCTTCTGCTACGTCAGTTTGTACATTTTGTGACATCTTCAAACTTAGATGCTGTCAAAAATACTTTAAACAAAATATGTCTGTTACCATTGAGACACAGTAGGCTGTAGGCGATTGGTATCCTTAAAAAATTACTTAGGCAAATAACGTAATTAGACTACATTGATAGCCCTCTTGTGTGTGTGGGTGTTTGTATGTGTGTGTCATTGTGCGTGTGTGTGGGTGAGTGTCTCGATATCTCGAGATACTAGTTGAGATCTCCTTATTAGGTATGGAAATTAAATCTCTTGGGTCCAGTACCAATAGGTCGTGCCGAGTGAATTAAGGTACTGTCTCCGCAGTGCATGCACTACCCATCTCACCCCACCTGCGGAACCCCGCCCCTCCTTGGCTCGCACCTGTACCTGCACGAATCCCAGGCTATAGACATGAACACCCATGGCACAGGGCGGGGTTGAGTCTGACTAATATTGTTTCCTCCCCATCTTGTCCCAGAGCTTTCTGGCAGTGCAATTGTCCAATGGTCCTCTGACGTGAAACGGGAACTACCCCGCATGCATTAGCTCTTACTGTAAGTGTCTCGTTGGTTTACATACTTCGCCATATACACAGAAGTGATAAACAAACCTACCAGAATATAACAAACTACAAGAATAGAATAAAATAATAGAATAAAAGAAACTAATGGAATATACTAAAACAAAAGAATATAATACAGTGTTATAATATATTAGTATAGTAGAACATAAGAAACTATAGGAATATATTAGTATACTATAACATACGTAAATATAGGAATATATTAGCATATTATAACATAACAAAATATAGTAATATATTCGAATACTAAAACAAACGAAAGTATAGGAATATATTAGTTTACTAGAACATAAGAACATATATGATTATATTAGAATACTGGAATGTAAGAAAAAATAGGAATATATTAGTATACTAGAACGTAAGAAAAAATAGGAATGTATAAGAATACTTGAACATAAGAAAATATAGTAATATAATAGAATACTAGAACATAAGACACTATAGTAATATAATATTAGTATACTTTAGCATTAGAAAATATAGTTGTGGTAAACTCACTAGAAGCGCCAACCGCTCAGTGTGGTGCCATGGCACTTATTCACAATGGCTCCAACCTATAAACTACAACTAATCCTGGCTCATTGCGGTGCTCACCAATGATTGAAGGATGTGTGACTGTATCTGTATCTTGCATTAATTTTTATATATGAATGTACTTACTCTCTTCTATAACTGTTTTATTATACGAACGTAGTTATCTGTCCTTGTATATATTTAAGATGCCTACATCCCCTCTTGTATGTACAGTCTAACCCCCCCCCCTTCCACTACCACCACCCTCGCCAAGACTGGCTCTCCCTTGGATCCCCCCCCCTCGGCTACCGACCACTGGTTAAGATAAGCAAATTGCGTTTACACGCGAAATTATTACAGTCGGCGCAGGTGGCCAGGGAAAACCCCCCTCCCCAAAACTCTCCCCCCCCCCCCCCGTAAACTAACACATACGCAACAGCCCTCGTCCAGAATGTAGGGTATCAAAGAACTTTTGTATTCCCCCCGACCGCCCTCTTCTCCCCCCTCCCCATTGCCCCTACCCCCATATAGGGCTCTTCTTAGATTAAGATAAAAATGAAAAACGGGCTTTGAGGTCATAGATACAGAACACGCCAGTCGTTTATGTATGCCGGTCCATTTATATACTGTTACACTGTACATTTGCATTGTGGATTAATTCTGCCATCTATCGCTCATGCCTAAATAAACATTTGAAATTCATCCCGGCATTGAATCAATCAATGTTCTTGCGTCTGCTCATGTATTACCACTAGTGTCTTGTAGTAATATGATCTAACCAATACAGCGCCCACGCCAGCCACGTGGGAAACGAAAAAAATGTAAATAATTCTATGGCCCAACGTCATTGTGACATCGCTATAATCAGCCTCTACACGAGCCAAATAACTACGTAGAAAGCCCGCCACGCTACAGTAGTAATACTTAAACATAAGAAACTGTAGGAACATATTAGTATACTATAACATTAAAAACTATTGGAATATATTGGTTTACTAGAACATACCAAGATATAGGAGTATATTAGTATACTAGAACATAAGAAATTATAGGAATATATTAGAATACTAGACCATAAGAAACTATCTTACCTTTTGCTTTTGGAGCCGATGTGGTTATCGGTTGCTTGCTTGACTCAAAGATGTTAATCTTTTTGTCCACTACGTAAAAAGTCACAAGAGTAATGAAAGCCACCAATAAGATTATCACATGAAATATCAGCAACTTCTCTAGTCGCGTGCTCCCTTTCTGCGTGTCTTTGATTGATCTGAAATTAGAACAAAGAGAACAACTTAAATCTAGAGATTTATTGCGAAGGAGCGAGGACCTCTGGAAACATGAACTAATAATGGCATGCAGTTTTGTAGAAGTGGAATGAAAGTATAGACACGTTTGATAAAGGCCAAGCGGTCTTGCTGCAGCTGCCACGCTCTAACCATGCCGACCCATGTTGGAACAATCCCTCATAACGCAATTCCGCACTGGCCTCTGCTCTATTGGGGCAAGGGGCATACTTTGCCAGTTTCCGGCCTAACTTCGACTCGCGGTGTCGCCATTGTGGGAAGGAGGAGGAGGAGAAAGTGGATCATATCCTTCGGAAGTGACCGCCGTCTCGTCAGCTTTCAAAAAGATGAGACGGTTGGCCCACTTTCCACTGTTCTCTACGGAGCATTTAAACGTGCTCAAATGCATGACCAAGTACATATTCAGGGCTAAAAGGAATTAATAATATCAGCTCTCAGTCACATCGGAGTCTAATAGAAGTAACTAGAGTCTGCGAACCAGCACTCTACATAAAGTATTTTGTCGAACTCAATTCTAAATGTCGCTTTATTGTATAAATTATTTACTTTTAATAAAGATGCTGCTTTAATAGTTAGGATAATATGTGTTTTAGCAAACTAGATAACAAAGATTTAGATAGTAATACTACATAAAGCATTTAACTCTAATTTAGACATACAACACAATAAACACTATTTTACAATGCTCAGTTAAATATATGGCCTAAAAAATAACCACACTTTTCTAATCCATTATGCGATAACTTCTTCTCCAGTGGCATCCGAGGCATATAATGGGTTGCCTGAACATAACAAGAAAATATAGTAACTTAACATCATTTAAATTACTAATTGAAAAAATGTCAGACTATACCAAGATGCAATAGTCCTCGTTATAGGAGGAGCGTCTATAACATAGAAAATGAGATAGATATAACTAAATATACTATTACTAAATTGGAAAACAGTGTTCAATATCCCCAATTACGTCATCATTACCACGTGAGGAAATGTGCATACCCCAAAGATTCAAAAGAATACTTAGTGGGGCTCGCAGATTGCATCACACGGGGATCCACAGAGTCCCGAGTGTGGTCTTTACTGTCCATCCTACAACATTATCAAACTAAGTGTTGAATTGTGCGGTTGATAGAAACAAATACTTGAAAAGCTGCAAAAAGTCAACCCCTACACATTCACAGTTTAACAATGTCATCTGCATAAATGACACCTAAAGACCTCCGCTATATCATCATCTCATAACCCAGGTGATGTTCGTTTGGGCACCATTTTTCGACTGTTGCATAATTGTGTGCCATTTGTCTTGGTCCTGCGCCGCCCTCTGGGAGTCTGCAAAAGACTGGCCGATCCACTCCCTGATGTCATCCTCCCATAATCTCTGCTGCCTGCCTCCCCTTCGGATCTTGCCACATGCGCGTACCATCCTGCCTTCACTCCCCCCCCCCCACACACACTTTCATAACGTTTAAGAAATAAAAAAAAGGGTATATTATCAGCAGCATACTCAATTTGTTTTAATGTAGTTGATATTGTAATATAATTCAGTTCTATGAATAAATACCTTATACTTAGAACAAATATATACAAAAAAATTAAAGTCTAAGTCACTTCAAATGTATTTACAGGTCAGTGTTGATAAAATCTAATTTTATAAATAAGTGAAAGTTTTTTTTATTTCATTTTGGTAGTAATTTATATTATCGGTATATTGGCATCTGGGCCATATCCACCCGTTTTATAGATCAGTGACCCCAAACAACAAAATATGTTTTTAACATTTTGTTGTTGTTATTTTTTTTGTTTTTTTATCACGCTTTAAGGTGTGCATTTTGAAATCTTTATTCAAAGAATTGTTAATTCATTACCGAATGCGGCTGACTGATATAAATATATGATTTATGTTGGACTAAATCTGTAGCTATTACAATTTCCGTTTTTTTTTTTTGTGTTGTGATTATGTCTTGACAAGTAGTGAAGGCTAGATACACAGTACTAGATGTACAGCCAAGAACATTGAGCATACTAATAGTTTAAAAAAACAATGTTTATTGTAATACAAGAACACTATCATGCACCATATTACTGTGACTCATTCTTATTGAAGACATACATGCACACAAAAAAGTATTATTGATGTGAAATGGAAATGGTAAACTTTGAACACATTTAAAATGGGTAAATTAACCTCCCAAAGCTCGGACGGCCCGCCATACAACTACCCACATTGATCACAGGGCCGGTGAAGCAGCGTTCACCAGTTAGTTTATGTGGCAACGGCATACCAAGAGAGTGTGTCGCCAGCACTTAGGTTAACCCCAACTAATGTCAGGTAGGCCTACCAATCAGAGCTGGATAGACTTAGGAAGGAACACAATACAATCCCGGGAACAAACCCTAGCCTTTACCACGATTCAAACCTAAACCCTCGTGTAGGTGGGCCTATAGTGAATAAGCCTAATGTAGGTCTAGTGTGGGCCTAGTGTAGGGCCTTTTTTTCCAGAGTATGGTCTAGCTTAGGCTGGCATATTGTGGGCGGGCCTAATGTGGGCCAAGTGTAGAGCCTTTTGTTTCCAGTGTAGGGCCTAGCTTTGGTGGGCCTTTTGTGAGCGCGCCTTGTGTGGGCCTATGGTATCTAGCGTGATCCTAGTGCCCAGTGTAGACCTAGTGTGTGCCTAGAGTTGGCCTATGTATTTTTTTATAATCATAAGACGAAATACATACCCGTTATCATTCTTCCCCAGTGGCATCATGGCATAGAATGGAAAAAAAACAACAACAGCTTAACACCAATTACAACTTTTCAAATTTATCGACGTTCAAGACTAGACTTAAACCACAAATAAACGTAGGACGCGATAATATTCTGGATTTAAGGAGCATTTGTAGCGTACACAATTAAATAATGATAAAGAAGTAATATAAAAAAAGGGAGAGAGACATATAGCTTACATGAAATTAAGAAAATCAATAAGACTAGCCGTAATCCTTCAATATAGCCTAAATCTTTACTACCAAAGGTAACTCGTGTTAAACATTGAACAGTGGCCGAGCTGGCAGCGCGTTCGACTAGCGCACCGACGGTCTTTGGTTCGAATATGTCTGAAGGCTAAGGGTTTGTTCTCAGATCTGAAAGGGGTGTCCCTGAGTCTACCGAGCTCTAATGGGAATATGAAATTAGTTAGGGAAAAGCGCAATGGCATTGTACTGGCAATCCTATCTCCACAGTAACTCGTGAACGCTGCTTCTCAAATACATATGGATCATTTTGGTCTGACGTGATACTTTACTTACATATAACAATGTATCTATTAAGTGTGTTCCAATTGTATATTCTTTGTGTTATTGCTTTACTCAAATGTGTTCTATTAATTGTTATAAAAATCCAATGCTCACAGTTAACCATTAGTCTTTGGGATAATTCATTAAGTCTAGGCTTTAATGGGATAATCTTTTAATTTTCTTCTAAGCCATAAGTCGTTTTCGTCCTAGGCCCAATAATCTTCACTAAGCTTAAGTGTATACGCGGCACATGTTCAGTTAACTACTTCTACACCTTATCTTACCATATGCGTTACAGACGCTCCTTCTCTAAAGATGATTATTGCGTCTTACGTTCACCCGTGGTCTGAGTAAAGTCTTGGATTTTGATTTATGTCTTTAAATGATGTTAGGTTATTGGTTTCCTGATTTGTTCAGGCAACCCATTCCGTGCCCCTGATGCCACTCAAAAAGAAAGAATACTTTTATGCATTTGTTCTCGCATAATGGATAAGTAAGAGTGTTCTCGCATAATGGATAAGTAAGAGTGTTTTTGTCCTTGTGTAATTTGTTGTGGCCCACCAAATACCAATACTAAATTGTATGTTGTGGAAAACCAAATCCCAATAATCTATTGTATGTTGTGGCCCACCAAATCCGATACTAAATTGTATGTTGTGGCCAACCAAATACCAACACTCTATTGTATGTTGTGGCCCACCAAATCCAAATTGTCTGTTGTGGCCCACCAAATCCGATACTCAATTGTATGTTGTGCTCACCTAATCACAATACTTGTATGTTGTGGCCCACGAAAGCTTGTCGAACGCTGCCTCACAAGACCCATATCCCAAATTGGACTGCAAGATACACTTTATATTTTATCAGTTAAAATTCTGGTAGGTGTAAGGCAGACTAGGCCTTCAGGAGAAGCAAATATTGATATACAAATGAGGCAAGAATAGTAATTGTAGAAACGTGTAGGGTTTATTACAATAAATCGACATATAATTTATAATACCATGTAAGAATGACATATTTTAAAATGATTAAGTTTTAAAAGACAAAGTACACATAGGTCAAATAGTTGACAGTTTAAAATAAAAAATCATATATTCCAATTTAGCTCATTCGTAGTTGCCTTTGTCATCCTCCGGGGATAGTTGCCAATCTATTGCAATGGGTTTTCTTTTTCTTAGGGAGATGGTGTTTTTTGTTGTATTTTGTTATTTAAATACACAATACATTTAACATTACTTTATGTATTGTGCTTGCTCGAAAGATTTATGTAAAAAGACTTAGAACAATGACTTTAGTAAGTGTCAGTTTTAATTTTCGCCGATTTGTTTTAGGTAGTTTAACAACACGCAACGAGATTACGCTTAACAATCAATAAGTTTAACAATAGTTTGTCAATGTTCACTTTCCAGAATATTTATATTTCATTTCATAATCGTGGCTCTATGTTTATTTTACCAATTCATTTCATTTCTTGCTATGTATAGTTGTAGTAGCGCCAAATGTTTATCATATCAAATCGATAATAAATATGTTTCAACAATTATTTAGAATGGTGTCGTAAACTCGATAGAGGCGCCAACCGCTCAGTCGGTGCCATGACACCTTAATAACAATGGATCCAACCTATAAACTACAGTTAATGCTGATTCATTACGGTGCCCACCAATGAATGAATGATGTATGACTGTATTTGTACCCTGGATTAATGATTAATGTTTATATGTGTAGATATTTACTTTTACTTTCTCTTTTATAACGCATGCATGTATAGATATATACATTATTACACTAACATAGTTATCTGTCCTTGTATAATTAAGGATGCATATATTTACCCCTCCCTCATGTCTCTACTGAAAACTTACCCAGCCCCCACCCCTCCATTAATTCCCCCCCCCACCTTCCCTTGTCACCGGCCATGTCTTGTAGAAAACGTTCACCTGTTAGACCACGACTGACGCAGGTGGCTACCCTGGTCAATTGACACATATTATGTAATCTTCCTCTGTGTCAAAGATCCCCCTTCCCTTTAACCCCCCCCCTCATTTTCCCTACCAGTGAATCATCATAAAAGACACATGGTTAATCGCTGCCCCCCTCCCCCACCACCATCAGAGGGCACTTTAGTATAGGATAGAACGAAAAATACCATTGGAATCAAGAACACAGACCACGATTGTCGTGTATTCGGCTGGTCCAATTATACTGATATACTGTAAATTCGTAATTGACGGGGCACGTTAGCCGAACGGCATCGCGTTCGACTGTCGATCCAAGGGTCCTGTGTTCGAATCCTGGTGCTGGCTAGGATTTTTTCGCAGAGTTTGAGATCTGAGTCTACCCAGCTCTGATGGGTACCTGACCTTAGTTGGGGTAAAGTTAAGGCGGCTCTGCATGGTGCTGGCCACACAATCTTCTATTATGCCGTGAACACGGAAACTGGTGAAACGCTGCTTCACCGGCCCTATGGACCGACGGGATACACTTTACTTCTGAAATTCGTATTGTGGATTTTCTCTGCTATTTATCAACTTATGCCTATATAAACTACATTTAAAATTCATTCCGGCATTATGTCAATCTTTGTTTTGTATTGCCTATAATAATATAGAGTATCGTGTCTTGCAGATCACTCAAACTACCAGCAACCACGCGAGAAACAGACTATAAATATAAATATTCTAAGACACATCGGAAACCCACGTCAACCACGCGAGAAACGGACTATAAATATAAATATTCTAAGACCCAACGCCACAGAGACATCGATACAAATCAGCCCCTACACTTATATAACCGCAGTGTAAATATGTTTAAAAAAAATAAATAAAAAATGCTGATGTATACCCGTTAAAAATGCAATTTTTTACTTTAACGTAATGTTACTAAAATTTCCGAACTGAATATTTTAGATCCAGGAATATTTAAGTTTACAACTTAGGAAAATATAAAAATGTCAATTTTCGGACATTTCAATCAATTTCATATGGATTCCTCCCCTTAAGACGTTCTTCTAGTTTGGCCATAAAATAAAATTATTAGTTTTCATTTATTTAAAACTTTTAGTGAAAATTTAAGTCCTAAGAACTTTTACAGTGAAAACAAAAGAACTAAGCATAAAAAAAGTAGCCCTACAAAAAGTTCTCAGCGAATAAACTAAAACAGAACATCTAGATCGGTAGTCAGGAATCCTAGCTTATTACATAGTGAGGACACCTGAAGGAGTCGATATCTTACAGGTAAAACATAAGAAAAAAAGTGCACGTATCTTTCAATTACCAAAGAGGAATATGATTTGACATTAAACCTACTCTTTAATGGCAAATGTGTATATCATGTTTGTATACATGTCTGATTGTATGTATTATTGATATATAATTAATTTAGAAACATTTATTTATTTAAATTATGTCTAAGAGATTTCTGTGTAGGAAGTCTATCGATAATTTTAGTTTGTTTATTTTTAATCTTAGATATCAGTAGTGTACACTATATTAGTATGTTTTCATTGCCTTTCCAAATTTCTAGTAAGCACTTTCCTTAGTTTAGTTAATTCCATTCGAACTTTACTTTTTTTTTTACAAAATCAATATCACCTAGTTCACAGCACTTGACTTTATTATTGTGTATAATGTGTCCGTGCCCCCATACATTTTTTCCATCACACTTAAAGCTAAAGCACCCTGATAATATTAACAGATGTTAGCATACACATTGTTGACATCAAACATCTCTCTATGTATAAGCAAATAGTTTTTTTTATGCAAACTAGCGTGCCCTAAGAAACTTAAATGCGACCGCGGAACAATGATATCTGATTCTAAAACAATGCCAGTCAACAATGACTCTAGGCATTGTAAGTAATTTCTGACTTAAAACTTTGTCAGTCAAATCTGACTCTAGACTTTTGTCAGTCAAATCTGACTCTAGACTTTCGTCAGTCAAATCTGACTCTAGACTTACAACTAAAAATTCATAAAAATTTAAAGTTTAGTTAAATTAAAAATTCTCTCCGTCAGCCTTGCACAAATGATGCTTATGTATATTTATCCAAAATTTAAATAAATTATATTGATAAATAAAAAGTAATATCGTTTTAAATTCAAGTTAAAAATATAAATTTAAGAAACAAAATGGCCGCCATCTCCATGGAAACCATTTTTTAAAATTGTTCTCCTCGTTTTCATAAGTTTAGTCACTAGTATAATATTAATGTCCAAATATTGTACATATTGGATAAGAAATAAAAAAAATCCCCATCTACTGGAATTCCTTCCCTTAAGTGACTGCGCTTATAGGGATTGCGCATTCTGGTCAATACTACTATACCTATTCTGTGATGCTGGTTGGCAGACATTGCTTTCACGTCATCGAACTTTGCGCTTGAAGAGGAAATATTTCATTCGTGTTTAAGTAACTTTGTAGCGGACAATGTATAATTGACAGTGTATTTGAAAATTAGATTTTGAGTTCAGAGAACCTATGCTAGTTATACATAAATTTCAAATATTTCACTTTAAGCTGTGCAAGAAATAATAAAGATGCAGAACACATGGAAATGTTTTTTTTTGTTTTTTTTTGGAATGCATTAATTGGCACTAGAAAACACACTATTTAAGTCAGTTTAAAATTACATATTTTACATTAATATACATTTAGTAACTACAATTACAGTCCGTGTTTTTCATGTATATAATTTAATCCAATTTGTCAAAAAGCACAGACCCATAATTAATTTGTTTTAAGTTGTAGCAGTGCGAAATGTCGTCGTTTTTTTAAATAAATTTGCCGATCATACCAAATCGACTTGATCCAAGTATAATGATGAATTATAATACAAAGGTAAATACTAAAAATATGATGTTAAGCTGTTGGGAGACAGATACAAACCGAACAAACAAACAAAGAACAACATACAATATTTAGCATGATCTTGTGTGTATCTTTCATTATTGTCATTGTTTGCCTACCTACCAAAGACAGCTTAAACAGAACATTATTATCAAATACAATTTTTAATTTTTAACCAATACAATATTTTTTCGAAAAAAAGTGTAATCAACATACATTTAATGCATTTAGGACGTTAATGTTGTAATTACGGATTTCTTCAAGCTATTAACTCACTCTCGTTGGAAAGACTTTATGCAGCACTTGCAGCTTGCGGTACATTTAAAGAGAAAAAAATATATAAATGACAATGTTGCTGTAGTAGAAAGATATTTTTAACTAGCGTAAGATATATAAGTATCCATTCCAAGGAAGCGAGAAAAAGAGAATTGTGTGGCCAACTCAATGCTCAGCCGCTTAAATTATACCATTGGATCCTTCAGAGCTGGGTGGAGATACGGCAAATCTCCTAACCTCAAAATCTAATTTAATTTAGCTCTTGCAATAGTTCTAAATGGAATGCATTGCAGCTGGTGAAGACTTGGTTACGCGTTTATAAATAAAGTACAATGATTTAAAAGTCTGTCTCTGACATCTGCGACCACATAGCTTTAGCAATACAAATACCAAAAAAAATAGAATCATTTTACATCTTCAAAACGCATTATTTTTTAATATTTACCTTTGTTAAAATGTTTTATACCTTAAAATATCTTACCTTAATATTGAGTAGATTTTAGTACATGTAGTAAGTATCGACTAACAATGTCTTGAGTCAGCGTTTTCTGGCAATGTCTAGAGTCAGAATTAACATTGTCAAGAGACAGATTTAACAGACAATATCTAGATTCAGAGTTTATTGACAATGTCTAAAGTCAGATTTGACAGGCATTGTTTAGGGTTAGAGTTTATTAATAATGTTTAGAGTTAGAGTTGACTAAAAATATCTAAAGTCAACAATGTTTAATTCGCGGTGGCATTAAAGTTAGTTATGGTACGGTACGCTACTTTGAATAGTAACCTACTTGCGTATGCATACAATGAAGGATGTTTGATGTCAACATTTTCTATGCTAATATTTCTTGCTATTGTCAGGGTGTTTCTGTTTTAAGTATGAAGGAAAAAATGTATCGGGGCGCATATAAATTATACAAATTAATACAATCTAGCGCAGAAAACTGGGTCATATTGATTTCGTAAAAAGGAGAGTTCAGTTTCTGTGTGGGGAAAAATATAAACTAAGGAAAATGCGTACTTAAATTTATAGTGACTAAAAAAACCTACATTGATGTATGGAAATAATATTTACACCATTATAAATAAAATAACTAATTAAATTTTCAGAACAGTTTCTAAGCATAAAAATAATAAGACATAATTAAACTATTTTACATAAACTATATATACAATTATAGAAACAATCTGAAAAACTCTACAATCATGCTATACGCTTACAACATTATAGAGTAGACTTAGTGTCAAATCCGAGTTTCCGGTGTTAATCTAAAGTCACGTACATTTATTGTCTAATATTTTACCTGTGAGATATCGCTTGCTTCAGTTGTCCTTCCTGTGTAAGGGCTAAGATTCCGGACTATAAAGTAGATGTTCTGAATTAGTTTATTAGCTGTGAAGGTTTTTTTTCAACGCCAAACAATTGGTAGGGCTACTGCTTTGTGATTACTACTCCTTTTTTTTAATTGTAAAAGTTGTCAATACTTAAAATGTTCCTAGATAATATTTCGCACTAAATTTTATTTGTGCTTATTTTATTAAGTTCTAATAATCTTAGTAAATGACACATGCACTTTTAGTGATTGTAGCAACGATTGGCTAATTCTAGATATGCATGATAATTAGTTCAACGAGATCCTTGGTTGGTTGCTTGCTTGCTGGAGAACCTTTGCATCGATCTTTTGACCACTTCTCATCGTCCAATCGAGATGAAACTTGGCCAGCAGACTTGTCCAGATTAACAATACATACTATCAAATTTTCAGCATCATAGCCTTTAGAATAGTCACTAATACTTTTGAAAAATTTGCGAATGAAAGAAAAAAAAACATGGCTGCCTCTACCGGAAGAGACGGGAGTAAATTAACTTTTCGGATATGTTCGTTTTTTACGAAATAATTAGAATAAAAACGACACAATATAGCCGAAAGAAAGCGAGTTATCTTTTTATGCTTTTTGTGGGCAAAAGCTATAAAAAAAAAGGATCCGCACAATTTTAGTGTGGAAATTCATAAAGTATGATATCACTTAGATCTATATTTATTTTAATCTATCAAAATATAATTTAAATATAAACTTAGTTTACAAAGAAAGGCAGTATAATAAAAACTGTGTTTTTATGGGTTAGTTTGTATGAGCTATAATCTTGTCTAAGACGTCCTTTCGTAAACTTGTTACCTATCAGACCACAGCAATTTGACAGCTGCTGGTTGGGGTATGTTTTTGTTAGATGCTGCAACAAACTTATCAACCAGCAGACGGTAAGATGGAAAATGTAATTAAAATGGAAACTGGATACCTTGCATTCTCAATCGCACAGTTGCGCGAAAATTCAATTGTTATTTAAGCCTTAATGTCTTGTAAGGCATTCTAAGGATGTTTTTCGGATCCTGGTCCTGGTATGTCCTTGTTAGATGTCGCAACAAACTCATCAACCAGCAGACGGTGAGAAAATTGCAATTGAAACTGAATACCTGGCATTCGACTAGCCTAGATACGATAAAATACAATTTTGTTAGATGGGAAAAAGAGCGGGTACTCAGCCTGACCCTCATTACAATGTGTTAAGAAAATTCTAATTTTTAGAAGGAGGACGAAATTCATTTGGTAGTGTTGCCGTTGCAATCCATTTTTAAATTACCATAGATTTAGGTATTTTACTCCCTTTCTATTAACTCGTACCGTCTGTCTGTCTGTCTGTCTATGAAAGCAAGACCGTTTCCCGTCGTCCAATCAAGCCGAAACTTGGCCAGCAGACTTGTCCCGACTTACAATACTGCTATGAAGCCATTAAATAATATATAGGTAGTAACTATATTAATAATTAAAAAGTCGAAATAAAACCCATTTTTGGATATTAAGAAAACCTATATCGGAAGTAGATATAGTTAAGTGACGGTCCATGCGGTCGGCAGTCTTTTCTCATAACTCACAAGGAACGCAGGCAGTATTTTAGACTCAGGAGAAATAAATAAAATTGTGTATTATGTTGATACTATAAAGCTATATTTGTTCATTGGATGTGAAGTGTCAACTGTTAATGAATTGTTATTAAATAATATGCTGCAATAAGTCGTTCATTTATTATTTACAAGTTTGGAATTTATATTGTGGTGATGTCGTCCATTTTGATGTTCAAATCAATCAAATAATTCAGCTACTGCAACTCAAATACTCTGAGAAGACTGGTGGTAATGTTTGATAGTCCAATAATAATAATAGGACATCAACAGGTTTGGTGGCAGCTAACGGAGAGAGAAGCTGAAGGATATAATATTATGTTCAAATTCGAAACTTTTTGAACTTTTTGAAGACGTACTACAAACCACATGGAAAATTATGTGAGTACCAGTTTTTGAACAAAACTGAAGCCTGAGTCAATTATTTCAAATACATATACTATTTATATGATTGAGCACTATAATAGCTCTAAGAAAATATAACATTTGTACACCGATGACAAATATTTCATCATTGGAAAATTCGATACAAAAAATCGAAAAAAAAGTGACTATACGCAGATCATTATTTAATATTTGCAACCGGAAAAAGTTTCGTTCCCACATGTTATCAACAAGGAACCTAAACTATATACATATGTTCAAGTCCGATGTTCAAATCCGATGTGACACAACCATGTGTTGAATTTTATGTAGCCTATGTTCAAATCCGATGTGACACGACCAGGTGTTGAAATCTGATGTGTTGAAGTCCGATGTGCTTATCGGAAGATAAATAAATAACATTAAATAACTTTAAATATAATTAATATTTAATCTGTATACCAAAGACTTTGACATTAATTTTAATTAATGGTATACATTTTTTTCTTGTGTTCATTCTAAAATTGGATTATACCATACTGAAGTGGAAACTTGAAACAACTCAACTTGATACAGTGTGAACATTCATTGGATTATTAAATAATTAATTAAGTTTCTTCTGGATTTCTACTCTGGATTTACATTGCAGTAATTTCATACAGTGAATGTGTTTTCATTTGGATTATTAAGTAATCTTTAATTTAATCATATTTTTTACATTCATTAGTATGAATTATATATATATATATGTATTATTTATGTATAAAGCGGGCTTTGGTTGGCGGTAGTTTTTAATTAAATCTCTTGTCTATTCTTATTCTGTCTATCATCTATTTCTATTTCTTAAAAGAGATTGATTAGAAATGATTCTTTGTTAGGGTTATTTCTGTTAGTTGTCTTGACTTTGTTTGTTATTGTTAAGAATTATTAAAGTAAAATTACTATAGTCTTGTCAATGTTATACATGTTGTGATTCTTTGTCAACAATTCCTCTATCATTTGTGGTCCAAGCAGCATTAGTGTATTGTGATTGTGTTTTTTTTTCTATTGTTACTTGATATAATTTTTTTTGTTGTGTATTTTTTGAGATATCATTAATATGCATTGGTTAGTTTTTGCTCTCTGAGTATAATGGTCTATGGTAAGAACATTAACAATAATAAGTTCACCTAGATAATAATAATATGAATATTCAGATTCATAACTATATAATTTAAGTAGTGCCCAATTACATGTAATTACAATTAACAAAATAATAATTGATATCTAATACATGTAACTACAAATGTACAAAATATTCACAATATAACAGGTAAAATAACCTAAATAAAAATAATATTGTGCTTTGCAGTGCTACTGTAATAATATTATCTAGAATTTACATTGCTATTAATTATAGTAAAATTATTGTGTATTGGCATTAATGAAAATGTACTTCCAGTAATCACTATGAAAATGTGCTTCCAATACTGATAATAATTACATCCATTTCAATTGCTCATAACATTAATAACATTAATCTAATTGTTATATGCCATCCTCAATAATAATAATAATATTATCTATGTGCTACCATTGGTAATAATAAGATTGTACTTTGCTTTGCGGAAAATAATTGTGCAACCTATATAGTAATAATAAGTCACAATGGTAAAAATTGACTTGCACTTGCTTTAAACTCTACTATAAAATTGCTAATAATAATAAAATAAACAAGCCATAATTGAAAATGTGTCTTGGCTTAGCATACTTGTTGACATTCTAGCATTTTGCATTCTGAATTATAAACATTTTACTACAGCATAGGATTAAAAAAAAAAAAAAGTTGCTGTGATATTATATGACTGCTCATTCTGTATTTAATAAATATTGTCATTCAGTAATATAAAAATGCTCATTCAGTAATTAATAAATATTGCCATCCAGTATAGGAATAAAACATTGCTGTACTATAAAATAGTGCATTATAATAATTGTACTGTACTATAATATAATAAATCTTGACATTCATAATAAATAATAATGGAGTCAAAGGTTCAATTACTCTATGATGAGGCTAAATTGTTGGCAAAAGAATATGGTATTACTGATAAGAAAGAATATCAAGAATTTGTTGAAAATAAAGTTAAACAATTGAAAAAAGAATTAGCAGATAAGGAAAGAGATGAACGAGCAGAATTAAGGGCTCATGAAATTAAACAAAAAGAACTTGATAATGAAATTAAACAAAAAGAACTTGATAATGAAATTAAACAAAAAGAACTTGATAATAAAATTAAACAAAAAGAACTAGAAATGAATAAAGAAAAAGAGTTAAGAGAAACACAACTAAAATTAGCTCATGAATTGGAGTTGGCTAAATTACAAAATACTAAAGTTGAGCAAACAAATAATGAAAAATCAAAACATAGTGTAAGATTCAAAATGCCTCCTTTTGATGGAAAAGAGAAAATTGTTGATTTTCTAAATTTATTTGAAGCAACATGTAAAGGATATGGGATTCCCATTTCAGAATATTACATTCACCTTATCCCACAATTGAAAGATAAGGGTAGGGAAGCACTATCACATATTGATAAAGAAATAACTGATTATGCCATTATCAAAGAACAGTTAATAAAATTCTTTATCCACTCTGAGGATTATTACAGACAAAAGTTTCATAACTTTATCTTAACAGACAAGATAGAACCGAGAGCTTTTGTGTCTGAAGTGAAAACATTTTTACTTACCTGGTTAGACTTAGTAAAAATAGATACCAAAAATCCTAATGAGATTATAGAAATCATGGTTGTTGATAAAGTATTAGAACAAGCTTCTAAACCATTGTTTACTCACATTATGGAAAGAAAAGTTAAGACAGTTGAGAGTTTGATAGATGCAATCTCAAATTTTAAGGATAGTCATCCTAATGTAGAACTGACTAAACAAAATCAAACAGTAAATACAATTCAACATAGAAGAAGGAGCTATTCACCTCCTAGGTCTAGACATAATCAATTTGGCAATAGAAAAAAATTTGGTAATCAACCAAAATCTAATAATTATAAATGTATTTTTTGCAATGGTACAAACCATTCATCAGAATATTGTTACAAAAATAACAATGCAAGAGGTAGAAATTTCAATCCAAACTTCAATAGATCAAATGTTGATCATAGAGGTTTTTCAAATCAAAATTTTTCTAATTTTGATAATAGAAACTTTCCAAATCAGAATTTTTCAAATTTTGGAAACAGAAATATGCCAAATCAGAATTTTTCCAATAACAATGTGCCAAATCAACATGTTGGAAGACAAGATTTTCCTAATACTCAAAACAGACCTCAATCAAATTTCCAAAATAGAAGAAATAGAGGAAAACTTAACAATTCCACATCTCAATCTAATAATGTCATATTTGAAAACAGGGGTCAGTTAATACTTTTTCCTGCTTATGTGGAAGGAAAGACCACTTACTGTCTAAGAGACACCGGAAGTAGTATAATATGTATAGATGAAAGTATCATTCCAAATCAGAAACCCACCAATATAATAAGAGTGGATACAATAAAACTTGCAAATGGTTCCACAATAAATTGTCCTGTCACTATAATAGACATTGATTGTCCTTGGCTCACTGGAAAAGCAGAAGCAGCCATAATGAAAAACTGTGTTGCACCTTTAATTATTGGTAATTCTTTCAATGTCAAACATGATAATAGTTTTGACATTTTTCAAAAATGGATGAATGAAAAATCCAATGACTTGAATTTGAAACCTGTTCTATTGCAAAATGAGAAGTTAGTAGATTTACCAGAACAAGAATTTTACCCTGCTCTACAAACTTTTAATTTCTTACAAACCATAGGAAAGTCAGAAAATAATATTCTCAATGAGACACCTAATATTGACTTATCCATAAATAATGAAAAGGATAATCCTATTCCCAAATGGAATGGAACAGAAAAACTAGAACAGTATGTAAGCAAATTTGAAAGTCAATGTGAAATAAACAATGTACCAAAAGAATTACATGCTATTTCATTATGTAGACATTTAGAAGGTCATAAACAAATATTCAACATTGCTAAAAATCAAATATCTGATTTTACAAAAATGAAGAGTGAGATATTATCATACATTGATAGTCCTCATAAAAAGGAAACCCAAATGAAAAAAACAGAAAATATCAGTTTAATAAACATGCCTTTTGATGAGCTAACTCTAAAACAAGAACAGAAAGAAGATCCATACATAATTAAAATGATATCAGAAATTGAAAAAGGTCAGGTTAAAAATAAAAACATTGAAATAATAAATGGAATTCTCTGTAGAAAGGACACTAAATTAGATATAACTCAAATAGTTATACCTAAAACATTAACTGTCAAAGTAATGCAAATTTCGCACAACAATGCATTGTCAGGTCATTTGAGTAGCAAGAAAACAGTTTGTAAACTTAAAAAGAATTTCTGGTGGCCTAAAATGGAAAAAGATTTGAAAACATTTATTAAAAGCTGTGATACCTGTCTTAGACATAATAAAAAAGATTCTAAACATAAGGCTCCAATACAAATGACAGATACCATAAACAAACCTTTTTACAAGATAGCAGTTGAAAATATTCATAAGAACATGAGAAAACTAGAAGTTGGTAATAAAGTACTTGTTTATTTGCCAATTGGCAGTGGCAATACTATGGAATGGAGAGGACCTTTTGAAATAATATTTAAGCTGTCTGATGTATTTTACAAGGTTAACATTAATAACAAAGAAAAAATTGTTCATTTAAACAATTTGAGAACTTATAAAGAAAACAAAGTTATTGAAAATAAATCAGAAGATGATATGATAATTGAAAATAAACCAGACAATGATATTAGTAAATCTGAACATAGAAAAATAACATTGAATAAATGCTGTGAAATTCTAAGGA
This sequence comes from Anisus vortex, assembly GCA_949126835.1. NCBI lineage: Eukaryota > Metazoa > Mollusca > Gastropoda > Planorbidae > Anisus > Anisus vortex. Next base: position 6,425,726 of record OX421503.1, on the reverse strand, counting down.
ATTTTAGCAAAAAAACTTAGGTATAATCAATAGAATTATACATAGGAACAACTAAATTTATGAAAAAGATATGATATTTTCAGTAACAGGTATAATGACATGATAACAATTTTTTTTTCTTTTGTAAAGAACAAATATGTAAATATGGATACTGGTATAAAATAATCTAATTGATGAAAATAATGATTATCAGTTGGAAATTTTTTTTATGTAGCCTCTGAACAGTTTGGTAAGACTGTTAAGCACATAAATTTTGTGGCCTCTGAACAGTGAATCTGTTATGCCATATGTTAATATTAATATGCCTATGTAAGTCTTTAAAAAAAGCATTAGAGGAATTGAAATAAGAATGATATAATAATGAAATGCCTATGTAAGACTCTAAAGTCAGAGCATTAGATGGTAATATTGTATTGTATTCATGTAAGACTAAAGATAGCATTGAAGCCAATAAATAAATGATACATATAAGACTCACAGGAATATGAGCAGTGTAATATAATTATATAATTGAAGGGAAGACTTGAATAACTCGTGTAATATTTTATTGTAAACTAAGATGGAAGATAATCATGTTACATTGTAAGTAATGTTATTGAGAATATCAATCTATAACAATTAATAATAATCAATAAAAATCAAGAATAATCAATAAAAATATCAATACAAAATGACAATTGAAAAAACCGACATTAGTATTATATTAATCTTAGTGTATAAACTAATAAATGTTGTATGAAAAAATTTTCATGGAATCTATTTAGATTTAGTGAGATAAAGATAGTGGATAATCTCGACAGCCTTGATGAGTATTTAGCATAATAATTATCCATACACATCACTGATATCCAATAGTTTATCTCAGTATTACTGAAGTTGATTAGACAATACCTAAAGATAGTTGTCTATGACTAATTGTCATATAAACATTAGACATTATTCTTTGTGTCATATTTGTGCCTATGAATTTTTTTGATTGTTTGTACATATATTAAATGAATTTTTTTTTCTCTATGTATTATTAAATGAATGATTATATGCATTAATTAAGATTAAGATAAATTTTTTTTCATTATTGTAAACATTTTTCGTATCAAAAATAATAATAAATTATTATTTTTTCTCTGTGGTTGGGGGGTATGCTATGAAGCCATTAAATAATATATAGGTAGTAACTATATTAATAATTAAAAAGTCGAAATAAAACCCATTTTTGGATATTAAGAAAACCTATATCGGAAGTAGATATAGTTAAGTGACGGTCCATGCGGTCGGCAGTCTTTTCTCATAACTCACAAGGAACGCAGGCAGTATTTTAGACTCAGGAGAAATAAATAAAATTGTGTATTATGTTGATACTATAAAGCTATATTTGTTCATTGGATGTGAAGTGTCAACTGTTAATGAATTGTTATTAAATAATATGCTGCAATAAGTCGTTCATTTATTATTTACAAGTTTGGAATTTATATTGTGGTGATGTCGTCCATTTTGATGTTCAAATCAATCAAATAATTCAGCTACTGCAACTCAAATACTCTGAGAAGACTGGTGGTAATGTTTGATAGTCCAATAATAATAATAGGACATCAACAAATACATTCTATCAAATTTTCAGCATCGTAGCCTTTGGAATAGATACGAATACCTTCCACCAATTTGCGAATCGAATAACATATTTTACGAAAAAACATGGCTGTTTTTGACGGAAGTAATAAACTCTTCGGATTTGTTCGTTTTTACGAAAAAGTACGAATGAAACGATACAATGTAGCCGAAACAAAGCGTGTTTTCTTTTTATGGTTTTTGCGAGCCAAAGCTATAAAACAAATGGATGCGCAAAAGCAATCGTTATAATTAGATATGTATTTGCCGACATTACCGATTCGAAACTTTAGTATTGTAGTGAAGTGGAAATAGTAAACTTAGTTTACAAAGAAAGGGAGTATAGTAAAACAACTTTGTTTGTATGGTTTTCTTGTTTTTAGATTTATGTTAACATACAACAGTTTGATTCTGGTTCAAACTTTTCTATATTGTGTGATTCATGGGCGATTTTTCGTTGTCACTTGATCCATAGGTCCGGTAAAGCGGCGTTCACCAGTTTCTTTGACCATGGCATACTAGGTGACTGCGTGGCCAGCACTATGCACAGCCGCATTCACTTTACCCCAACAAAGGTCAGGAACCCATTAGAGCTGTGTAAACTCAAGGACATCCTCCAGACCCGGGAAAAAAAATCATAGTCTTCACCAGGATTCGAACCCGGAAATGTGACGCAAAGTAGTTAGATTTGGTATTGTAAAAAGTATTAAGTAATTATCCCCTTTGCACCAATTCAATTCCATTCGCAGCTAAAGCATGGCTCATACGTTTTTTTGACTACAGAAAACGCCTAAATATTGATATACTGTACTTGAGAGAGATCTATTGATGTAATAAAACACACAATCAGCAGATCGTAGAAATGTTACCTAAATGAAAAAAAAAAAAGTACCCAAATGATATAATGATATGACTGATATTTCGTAGACATTACTAGAGACAAGAACTAAATAATCTAAGATTAGTTTATAAGATCACATCGGGGGTATAATGCCAATGGTAATAAGCGTGCAATTAAATGTTTACAATTTAAATAGTGCTTAGTTAGTGCCCTTGTTTTCGTATTTATTTCGTATTTATTTATTTATTTTTTGTTGTTGTAATCAGTTGTAATATGACATTGATAAAGCCAATGAGAACAATCGAGTAATTATCTTTTAGATAATTATGTAGATTTAAGATATTTCCTTTGTTGATTTGTTTATTTTTTTTATTAATGCATGTTGTTTAAGGGTAGCTATCCCTATGAAATTGACCTAAATGTCTTAAAATTGACATTTTTAGTTTTTGACTAACGTGAACACTTTAACTATTCCCTGATCTAAAATATTTAATTTTGTAAATCTAGTAACATTATTTCAATGTACAAATTACATTTGAAATTGGCACCTATCGGAACATTAGTTAATTTAAGGTTAGAAATTAAGGATCGCGGATTCTCATAAAGTAATTGGAGAATATATCGAAACAATTTCTGCTAAAGAATATCTTGTAGTATTAGAGCAGAATAAAAGTCTCGCTGTAAAATACTGATTAGCTAAACCCATACAACAATCTGCGCACATCTCTTAATTAATGATTATTTAAAAAACAAAAAAAACAACAATAAATTACCCAGCACACAGTGTGGCCAGCACAAATCTATACCGCCTTTAGTTTTCTCCTTATAAAGTCAGGTACCCATGACCATGAAGGTATACGGAGAGTATCACTGATATTAAAACCGATACAAATTCAAACGACCCCATTGACCAATCACTAGACATTGAACTAACAATTAAAATAAAAAAGCAAAATAGCTCAATTACTAATTCCCCCATTGAATCTTTCTTACCGACTAAAGGGTACGACACTGCTGACAACGTAGAAACACTGGAGCTAGGAAAAAATAACATTATATTGTCGTTGCCAGGCGCAAACCGCCCATGTCCAAAGTCCAAAATAACATTTTTTTTTTCAGGAAAAGGAAAAAACTGTATAGATCGAGTAAAAGGGATTTATTTTAAAAGAAAATTGATATACAAATTTGAAAGTTATATATTGTTATGCTGATTTACACATTTTTTTATTTAATTTTGTTTTAATAATGTTTTCAGATTTAGCCGTTTTGCGATTTAAAAAAATGAAATTAGTAGGCCGTTTCGCCTTGTGAGAATTTATACCTATTTTAAAATTTGGCCGGTTTGTGCCAAATAAATTTTACAGTGATTGATAAAATTATATTACATTAAAATGTAGTTATTGATTATCGATAATACATTATAGATCCTTCACAATAAATAATTCACTAGTTTTACAATATACATGTATTATGAAACAAAACAATACATATCTTTTTATTTTAAAATAAATTTTAATTTTATTAAAAATGTATCAATCTTTAACAAAAAGTTCAATGCATTCACAAAAGACCATTTTTTTAGTACTAGCAAAATTTCCCGGTGTTTCCCGGGGAAATATAAAACAAGCATGTATAATCTACAGAGAAAGTTTATATAACTTCAATGAACAGAACAGAAAGCTACAGATCAAATTATTCAAAAAGAAAAAAAAATGTTTACTAGTTTTTCAATACAATACAATACAATACAATGTTTATTTGCCACATAGTACACAGGTACAATAAAGGCATAGTCAAAAACGTAAGAAAATTATAGCATTAGTGAATAATAAATTGAACAATAATGTTAATACAAATAATATTAGTAATAAAAATGAAGATAATAATACATTTATTAATTAAAGGTATCCTAAAAGAAAATTCAGGGGGGATAATTTAGTTTAAAATACAATTTTTTTGTGGGAAAAAAAACTAAAATAAAAAAAAAAAACTCGTTTGCCTCTATATTCGTCGTTTTTAAGAAGGTAAAAAAAACAACAGATTACCAACAAGCAGGGCTTCGGAGTCGGTAGATAAATGTTCCGACTCCGACTCCTCATTTTTTTTTACTTCCGACTCCGACTCCCCGACTCCGACTCGTCTGTATTAATATGCGAATGTATTTTGTACATTCCTTGAAGGAAAGAAAGGCAACCTATATCTACGTGTCCGTACCACATGACTACGGGCTGGAAAGCCAACAGTCTACTGTATTTAATTTTAAATATTCATGGGCCCCCTAAACTCTTGAGGGCCCCGGTAGGGCGTACCGGCTGTACACCCCCCCCTCGTGGGGTCTGATCCGTAGAGGTCACGATCGGCAACTCCAAGGGGCAAACGGTTAATCCCTTACCAGTGAGAGGCTTGGTTGCATATGGTCACTGCGTTCCCAGTAACAGCAGAACTAGTGATGTTAAAACCGGTTATCGGTTCTATAAAACCGGTCTAAAACCGGATTTTGGTTCCCCCCCTCCCCGCAATGTCACAAGTCACATGCCGGAACAGCCAAATGTGCGTAGTTTTGCAGGCATATTTGAAAAATACTTCAAACTTAATTAGTGTTTGCAGGGCATTCAATAGGTTGATTTGTGTGAATACAATATGATTGTGTACTCTTTACCATAAAATTCTTTAGAACTAAAAAAATCTGGGCTAATTGATTAAAACCGGTAATAGCTTTCAATTTTTCAATAGTGATAATCAAATTACCGATTATTGTTGACCACAATATTAAGAAGCATATGAAGAGGCATATATTTATGGTAACTTGTAAAATAATGTGTTGAAAGAGAATCAAAAGAATGTGTATTTAATAGTACCGTTAATAATAAAGCACAGACGCGATGAGACTGCAATAAAAACCGCTTTTCGGTTTCAAAACCGGAATCCGGTATGCCGGTTTTCGTTTAACATCTTTAAGCAGAACACAATACTATGAAAAGTATAAATATTGCCACCAGGGCCATATTTAGGATTGTGTGGGCCCTGTTCCCAAATTTATGTGGGGGCCCTGTTCCCAAATTTATGTGGGGCCCCTCATTGTCTCGCCCTGCCTTCCACAGAGGGCCTACCTCAGAAAAGGGCCGTTAATTCATATTACATTCTGTAAAATCATACATGTTGCACGTAGCTTAGTTGAACTGGAGCGCTTTAAATTGTATGGGAATAAATGAATTTTATTTGACATTTTCAGCGAAAATGGGGATGTAACTGAAACATTTTTTTGGGGATGTGTGGGGGCCCCTTTTGTGTGGGGACCCCTTTTGTGTGGGGGCCCCTTTTGTGTGGGGGCCCCTGTTCCAATGGAACATGTGGAACATGCCTAAATACGCCAATGATTGCGCTCCTAATTGTGCTTTGCGTGCGTAGCGCATTTATAAGTCGTAAAGGCGGCATTTTTTGGTGGGCCTATTGAACGCAAATTACATTATGGAAAGAATCGTAAATGTGTAAAAGCCTCTCTAGGCCTCTAATAAAGGTATGCTTGTACACTAGTAGCTTAATTAAGATGCCTTTTATTTACGACCTATGGCCTAAGCCTCTAGCCTACTAAGGCAGTGTTTAGCATTCCGAGAAAACCGAGCGTGCCATGTCCTAGCATTTGAAATCATTATAAACAATGTGAATGGTAATTAGTAAATTGGGAACTTCTATAGCGTCATCAATACCAGCGCCGAGCAGTCTATTTGACGTTCAGTCTAATGACGCATTTCAAATTAGTTCAAATAACTTTTTTTTGTGTCGCCCCGCTATAGTATGACAATAGGGATATGATCTTGAGTAGGGATGAAGACTTAGAGGAAGAAACAGATATTTTACTTTCTCATATTACTAATTTCTGTAGGCCTATTGATCGGTTGTTTAAAATAAATGAAGCCATGTCTTTTTCCAATCTAAATTTAGTAGGAGTCGGAGTCGGTGCATTATTTGCCGACTCCGACTCCTACTCCGACTCCAGGTACCCAAATTTCCTCCGACTTCGACTCCTCGACTCCGACTCCGACTCCACAGCCCTGCCAACAAGAGCCAAGAAAGGCGTATTCTAGAATAATTATACAAAAGTGGTATCATTCTAAACAATAATATATGCATATTTCAATGTCCTTCATTTTTTTTAACTGAAAGCTAAATGCCACATGTGTTATTGACATTTGCCTTTTTATCAACTTCATAAAGTTTTTGTTATTGTAATATTTCTTCTTATTTTCTATTAGCCAGACTGCAGAGATGTTATCTTATCTCACACGCTCCTTCTATAAAAAAAAAAGATTATTACGTCCTACGCTCATCTGTGGTGGGGGTTTAGTCTTGCATTTTTATTAATGTTTTAAATGATTTTAAGTTACTGGTCTTCCTGGTTTGTTCAGGCAACCCATTCCGTGCCAGAATGCCACTCGGGAAGATAAAGCATTTATATGCATTTGTTCTCGCATAAGGGATAGAAAAGTGTTTTTGTCTTTATGTTTATCTGAGCCTAGCAACAGGTTGTTATTGGGTTGTATTTCTAAATTAGAGTTTAATGCATTATGTATTTTTACTATTTTACTCTTTGCCATTATGTCCTCTAATATTTGCTATCTTGCAGTCAATGCCAGACAAACGTATGGACATGTCTTTTTTCAGTTGTTCCATAGTGTTATATAGTGTGATGGTAATGGTAGGTTGAGGGGTAAGCAGAGTGTATCTGAGGTAGGTTAGCTCAGGGCATTTAAGCGAGAAGTGGTCCACACTTTCTTGTGAGCAGGGGCAATGTTAGCATTTATGATTATTATATGTATGTGTGTCTTGAGTTTTATATGCCTTGTTCTCAACGGGAACATAGAGCATTGTTCTTTGCGGGGGAGGGACTTTATGCTGTCTGGTTTGTTTGGCTGATTCATTTCCTTGTACTTTTTTTTTCTTTCAGTTGTTCCCTGTGCCCATTGGTTTAACTATTCTTCCTTAACGTTTTTTTATTTCTTTATTTTAGCATTCCGTTTATTGTGTTCTAGCTGTCAGGTCTTTCGTATTGGTCCATGTTAGCTCCATTTCTAGCCAGTCTTTTAGCTTTTCGTTTCCTGGAATACCAATATGTCCTGGGATCCAATGTAGAGTTTTGTTGATGTATGTGCTTATTATGTAGTCAAAGGTGTTTTCTAATAGGATCATTTATCTTATGCTTGGTGAGTTTTAGCTTACTATTGATTGGAGTTCTGTTTGGTTGTTGGTAAAGTTGACTATATCTGATGGGGCGAAAAGTTTTTGTTATATCTATCTTCTACTGTTTCAAGGGTGATGTTCATGGTATCTACATCTGCTTGGAAGTTGCTGCAATAGTTCCAAAATGGTGCAAATAATTCAAGGTATTGTGTGCCAGAGAAGAAGATGTAAAAACATGTAAACGCCTAACCCAGCATCTATTGAGGCTTTAATTACTGAGCCATCTGTATTAATGTGGGAAGCTTTAACTTTAAAATGTTAATTGTTTCTAATGCTCCTACTTTAATGTCTAGCGGGTTAGATGTTTCAGTTAGGCTTGTGTTGTTTAAATGCATTTTAATTCTTGATTACCTTTTTCATCCTCTGGGGGTAATTGTCTTGAAATTGATTCTCTTTTTTTAGAAGGTTGTGTTTTTAATTGTAGCTCCTTATTGAAATACACAATGTATTTAATTTTTACTTTATATATTGTGCTTGTTCGAAAGATTTAAGTAAAAAAGAGTTAATTGGATTTATATTAATTATTAGAACATTATTAGAATTATTAGAACAATGAATTTAGTATTTGTCGGTTTTAGATTTTGCCGATTTGTTTTAGGCGGTTAAACGGCGGTTGAAACGAGATTAGACACAATACTTAATGTGTTAAACAATAGATTGTCAATGTTCGTTTTATAATATTTATAATTCATTTCATATTTTTGACTCTAGTTTTATGAATTCATCAATTTATTTAATCACTTGTTATGTTTAGTTGTAGTAGTGCCTTATGTTTTGTCATATCAAATCGATTATAACTCGGTTTCAATGATTAATTAGAATACAAAAGTAAATAAACAATAAAAATGTTTCGCTTTATGTTGTATGCATATTTCTGATATTGGTACAATTACCAACAAAATACAGCTAAAACAAACTAAAAATGTCTAAAAAATTTATATTTTTGTACAAATTTTAAGTTATTGTTTTCTCCAAAAAAATGTTGTAAATAAAGGTTTCTTCGTGTTATTCGTCACTCTCATTAGAATGGCTAACCGTCGAGCTTGAGTTCAGCTGTAAATTAAAAGATACAAAAAAAAATCAAATAACAATTAGAAAGAGGAGCAATTCAAGTGACTTATGTAAGTGCTCTTTTCAAAGCAAAGAGACAAAAACTAACTGTGTGGCCCACACAATGCACAGCAGCCTAAGTTATCCCCGAATTATTATCATGATGTCTTTAGACCATTGTGGACGTAGATAAATTTCTAGACCAATAAAACAACTAATTCTAGCTCTTGCAATGGATCTAAATACGCTGCGGCATGTTTCTAAACATTGTAAAAAAAAACAACAACAACTGTTTATTAAACACATATTATTAAAGACCATTAAAATAATTCAAAGTATGGAGCAGAGTTTATAAAGGGAAAAACCTGATTTTTTTTTTTACTATAACATAGGCATATTCAGACCTATTAGTATATCTAGACCTATTAGTTAGTCTGCTATTAATTAATATAATATTTATGTTAATTTATAATGTTTTAATCAGTGTAAGTTGTGGTCTGAAGCATGCATAGGCTATAGATAAAATATAGGAAATTCAACAAACTCATTGTTTATTATTTCAGTTCTCAATAGAAAGAGAACTAAACGCTGATCTTACATTGTAATTCAAAGTCCAATGAGAGTTGGGAGGGGGGATAATGAACAGCACAATATTATTAAAAAATTAATGTTAACGTAAACTAACGTAAAAATACAGTTTACGACTCGCTGTAAAGACTAATGTTTAATTTTCTGATCAGTCAAAAGATATATGGTTTGTAAGTCGACCCGTTTGGGAGGAGCAATGTGATTAATTATAGTTTTGTTAGGTCTTTTTAGTAAATAAAAATACCCAGTATCAAGGACTACTGAAGACAGGACATGCAGACTTGAATTTCTGACTTAGCTAGCTAAGGCCAGTTTTTTTAACAGTAGCGATACACTCTCTTTGTCGCGCTTGTGTATGAAGTAAACTATTATTAAGTAACTAACATAATTAATGTCAATAATGTCAATAATGTTAATGTGCAGGGCCGTTTACTAATGAGGGGTTAGGATTGAGAGGGTTTAAAAGAGCATTTGAATATTATTTAAGATCTATATAGATGATTGAATGATTAGGACCGTATACATGATACCCTATATATATATGCGGTTGGTGTTGACGGTTTCGTGTGTGGGGTCACCTAAGGAATAAAATAAAGTGAAAAAACAATTCAAAAAAATCGTTATTTCTTGACCTAAAAAGGGAAAAACGTAACCCACCCATAAAATATATATCGCTCATAATTAAGAGACAAATGCACAGCCTCTAAAAAAAATGATTATGAAGTAAGTCGATTATTTGGGTTGAGAATTTTGCCAAGTGGTACATGTATACCATAATTATAAATACGATAATTTGATTTCCATATCTATGGCAAAATTTATTTGTGTTTTCATGACCAAGGAATATAAAGAATGTAAATTGACTGTGATAGTTAAAAAATAAACAAACATTGTGATCTCCTCTCATATTTTCTGCTTTCAATAATGGTATACATGCACTATTTGGCACTTTAAACAAACGACACTTGTTGGCAGCATTATAATTACCTTTACAATTAACTACACCACATTTATAAGGCATTTTGATAAAAAATACACGATCGAAAAATTAAAAACAAACACAGTGAAGTATAATCCAACAAGAAGTATCCATTTTGGAATTAAACTGCGCCTTCTATTCATACTCCTTAAAAAATAGTGCGCTCATGCTTGGTAATTATTAAGACATTTTAATGGCTATTAGATCGTTCTTTGTCATTAAATTAATGACAATGACATAAACCATTAATACAATGAATCATAGTAGTAAAGAATTTTGTTACTTACTTAATAATAGTTAACATTATATCACTGCGCCAAGGAAGTGTATCGCTACTGTTAAAAAAACTGGCCTTAGCTAGGAAGTCAGAAAATCAAATCTGCTTGTCCTGTCTTCAGTAGTCCTTGCCCAGTATATAAAAGGTGACAATAAACCAATCCAATATTGAAGGAATCGTAAAAAAAAATTACTTGAACATTTATTCTCTCACTGCGACCATACTCTCGTCGTTAAAATATATGTTAATATATATGACTAAATGTTTAATTATATTAATTACGGGGATTAAGCCTAATTAGATAAAAATCAGATTGTTTAAACATATAAATACATTTAATAACAACTTACCTATAATTTCTTCCATCCAATTGTGAAAAAATGCTCGCTAAAAATATAATTGTATCATGATGAATAAATTAATGCTGCTGAAGTTACGTACCATTGTTTACTTCTAAGATGCCTTTAAGTGACAAAGCCAATGTATACATGTATTATATAGTTTAGCTCTTTACCACATCCACACTAAGGACCGATGGATGGGAAAGTCAAGTTACATCTCTATTTTACCGTTTCTTTTAATAATTCAAGTTGAAATTTTTTTTTTTTTAATATTAACATAGGTTTTAAAATTCCAATAAATATTAAGGTGACGTGTTGCTATATATAATTACTGTACATTTACTGTATTTTAATGTAAAGTTATCATGTAAAGTGCCGATGCATAAAATAAATTTGGAAGAAATTGGTATTATCATAAAAAATAAAATAGGCTTTATTATTTTTTTAAATATTGTAATCGGGTTAAAAATAGGCATGCCCATTTATTTAACAGAAAGTCAGCACTATCCGGGATATCCCTGTATGAGAATTTAGACCCGTCTCCCGCAAGCGTATAAAATAAATTAAAAAAATATATAACATTATAAATATATTATCTTATACATTACAGACACGCCTTCTATAAAGAAGATTATTGCGTCCTACGCTCATCAGTGGTCCGAGTCTAGTATTTAATTTTCATTAATGTTTTACCGATGTTAAGTTACTGGTTTTCCTGGTTTATTCAGGCAACCCATTACTTTTAGCTTTCTAATGATAAGTATTTTAATTTTCAGGTTTGACAGTATCAGAAAACAACATAAATACGAAATTAATTCCAATATACCAAGTATAATAATAATTAGTTCATCATATACTTGTGATAATAATAATTATATTAGATTATTATATATATATATATATATATTATAAATGTAGTGCCCTGAAAAAAAGTAGGGCTCGTCATAAGACTCAAATCGTTGTTTTTTTAAATAGTTTAAGTTTGTGTTTTTTTGTATTATGTAGTCATATTTATAGAGAGAGAGAGACTTAACAAACATAAAAATAAATTTAATAAAAACTTACTTTAACATCTCTGCCAAGGGGAGGCGACGTTGGGTCTCCCTAGTGAAATATAATTGTAAAATATTTTTTTTTTTTAAATAATGTTGTTAAAATGTGCGTCTACGTTTACTTCTAAGATGCCTTTAAGCGATAACGAAACTGTATACATTTACTACATAGCATTTAACCCTATCCCTCCTACAGACCGAAAGATGAGAAAGTCAAATTACATCTCTATTTTATATTTTCTTTTCATAATACACAATTGTAATGCTTTTTATTTTTATTTACATCGGTTTTAAGGGTAATGTATAATTGTTTAAAGTTAAGTTATCATGTAAAAAGCCAACGCCTAAAAAATGTGTGAAAAAAAAATGGAATTATCGTAGCATAATAATGCTTTATTAGTTTTCTATTGAACATAATTCGCATCATAAGCTGATAAACGTATAATACTTATACACATTTTAGAATTATAATTTACATATTTTTTTCCATACTAGTTTTTATGCAAGTCAAAATGACGGATAATCTAATGACTACAACATGTTTTAATTATTTATTTGTTTTATTATCTTTTTTTTATCTTAATGTACGTTATATAACCCTACTAAAAGTTTGTTTGTTAAAGTGCAATTAATGGTAAATTAAATGTTACTGGAACTAACGACATTACTGGCTATAGAATTTTCTGTAATTTTGATTCGGTCACCTTTGTGGTGTTATTGTAAAAAGTTTAACACTTTCTTTTTATATTATCGGACTATAATTTACTTGAAACTAAGACAATATATATATATTAATATATGTATATATATATATATATATATATATATATATATATATATATATATATATATATATAACTGACTTATTCCGAATAAGATGTCAATAAATTTCCACTTATCATTGTCCCAAAAAATTCAATGTATAAATTGAGATATTAAATAATGTTATTAATTCTTCTTCTTATTCTATCCCATGAGCTGAGTGAGGGTCGTTGGGGCACCATTTTTTGACAGTTGGATGATTTTACGTCATTTGTCTCGGTCCTGCGCCGCCCTCTAGGAGTCTGCAAGAGACAAGCTGGTCCACTCATTGATGTCATCATTCCAGTGTCTTTCTGCCTGCCACTCTTTCTTCCACCCCCCACTGTGCCCTGCAGGATTTTTTCGCCAGGCTTTTGGATCTCGCCACACGCCCGTACCCTCTGAGTTTTCTGGATTAAATGGCACTGAGTAGATCCTCGTGAGGGCCGATGACGTTGGTGATTCGCTCACGGACAGCATCATTTTTAACTCGATCTTTGTAGGAGATGTTTAAAATTTGTACGTAGGCATCTCATTTCCAGGGCTCTGATTCTTTTATGGAGATCTGCTGTAAGTGTCCATGTTTTACAGCCGTAAATAAAACTGCAATCGCCAGGGAGCGTATCCTCGAGTAAAGGGAGTAAAGTTCTCAATAAAATAATAAAGTAGACCTAAACACGTTGTAGAAAATAAACACAATACTTTGCAAACGGTTCACGGTCGGATGATTTGATAAACATACTGCTGTCATATGTTAGTAATATTCAAATTAAAATAATAAACGATTCAAACTCTCCAAGCCGAAAAATCGGTGCGTAACGTTTAAAAACACAGGTTTCGCACTATTAAAAAAAAAACAACGACAATTTCACCGAAATATAGAAAACCCGATAAAACCCATGCGTTCAACAATATAAATGTAACGGGAATGGCCCTTGAGTACGGTCACACAGCTAGCGACGACAAAGGCGAAAAATGAGGCGATAAGGTCACACGTGTCTTTAAATGAACCAATTTGATTATTTAAACACACACAGAGAGATGTATCACAATATACGTTTAGAAATGTGAACTTACTTTATCGACTACTGGTGATCTGTCGACATCAACATTAGCAGAAGACATCGCTGAGATCACAACAACTACTATCATTGATACGACTAAAGCCCTCATGGTTTTCAAATTGAACTATTCTATAGCAAGAAAAACAGAAAGACGTTTGGTTAAATATATATATATATATATATATTTACTAGAAGATATGCCCGTAAAATTGACGGAGAAACGAATGATTACAATAAGTACACAATAATAATATAAATGTGTAATATAATAATAATATTTTTTTTTAACTAAATCAAGAAACAAATAATTGTCTGACTCAGTTCTGATTCGGAAATAGGACTTGCGTACGTCGCTAAATATTCTCGTTAAATTTGTCTTCTTATATACAATTTAACGATCGAAATTCTCTTTCAAGGAAAATTTATTCAAGTGCTCTTTAGAAAAGTTTGCCCATATACAAGGATCAAACGTTTTATTCAGACATCTGTTTTATTTTACCTCGACCAAGATGTTGAAATGTTTTGTCGAATATTATGTATAGAGTGTTTACAAAAAGACAAATAAATATTCATACAATGTTTCGTTATGGCAAAATAAGGAAAATATACCATTACAAAAAGTAAATATTGTAACGTTATATGTTTAAAAATAATAAAAAAAACTTAAGGTAAACACCGATTTACATGTCAAACTGACAAATGCTTTTAACTTGATTTTTTTTTCAGAGAAAAACATTTGCTGTTTATTATCTGTTATTACAAGTTCAAATAAATACTTATTACAACTTAGGAACATCTTTCAACAAATATATGTTTTTAATATATATGAACTAGCGTTTTGAAAACTTTAATACTTAGTCTATAGAAACTTTTGTTTCTTTATTTTATAAAACGTAATTTGTTTATTAAATATTTTTGAAAACAAAATTGTTAAAAAGTCAAAATTATTGGCTGAATATATCTACAAATGCGTAGACTTGGCCAATTACGACCCTATTTGTCCACGGATTGTGTAAAAACATTGGTATTCGCTCTAATACTTTCGCGTATCGACTATTGTAACGCCCGGCTAGCCGGCCTGCTTAAACACAAAATCGCTAGGGTACAGAGAATACAGAACAGTACTGCGCGTTTGGTTATGCGCAAGTCAAAACGAGACTCGGGAACCGCCCTTCTACGCTCGCTCCAATGGCTCCCTCGTGAAAGCCAGAATTGAGTATAAAGTGGCGCTACCATCAGTGCATTTTTAATAACGAGTTTCCGTCCTATCTCAAGGAACTAATCAAACCATATGTCCCGCAAAGAAAACTTCGTTCTGCCAACTCATCGCTTTTGGAAGAGCCCCGTTTCTCTCTGACGACCGTTGGCCTTAGAGCCTTCTCAGTATCCGGTCCGAAGGTGTGGAATCTTCTTCTTATTCAACTCATGCGAACAACCTCTACTGTTACTTTCAAAAATAACTTTAAAACGTATTATTTCAATATGTACCTTAGATACCATTTAACATGCTTTAGACCCCTACTGTCTTACTTATGGATTGGGTCGGTTGATGCTACATTTATTTGATTTGTCATTTTTTATTTTAATCCTCAATTAGCTTTGTCACATAGCCTAGAGTAATATCCGTGTTCTTAGTTGTATGTTAAACGGATTCTTAGTCTAAAAGCCCCCCCCCCCCCCCGAAAAAAAAAGAGCGTCTCTTATAATATATGATAAGATAAAAGCAGGACACATAATTAGCTGTTGATAAGAATACATCGTTAAGATATCTCATACTTTTATTAATTGCTTGGGCGAAAATTTTGCAAAATTGACATAAATAAAATATAAAATCTACAGAAATTTCTACACGGATGTTAAGCTTAAATCCATAGACTGTCAATTATACAAAATACAAAATATATATCTCTGAATTATATTTTTATGTCACTAGAACTAAAATTACTGACAATGCCGAGAGTCGGCGTTGACTGACAGTGTCTGGAGCAGGAATTAACTGACAATGTCTAGTGTCATAATTAAGAGGCAATGTCTAGTTTCAGAGTTTATTGACAATGTCAAAAGTCAGATTTGACAGACATTGTCTAGACTCAGAGTTGACTAACAATATCTAGAGTCAAACATTTTTATTTTGCGATGGCATTAAAGTTACTTACAATACGGCAATTTGCAAAGCAACCTACTTGCGTATACATAAAAGAGATGTTTGATGTCGACATTTTCTATGCTAATATTTCTTGCTTTTGTCAGGGTGCTTCTGTTTTAAGTATGAAGGAAAAAATGTATCGGGGCGCAGACAAATTATACAAATCAATACAATTTAGCGCAGAGAACTGGGTCATATTGATTTTGTAAAAAGTATAGTTAAGTGTGTATTGGGAACAAGAAATAAGCTAAAGAACAAACGTACTAAAAATGTTTTGGTACTAAAGAAACTTATATTGCTGTATGGAAATAATCTTTACGCCATTGTTACAAACTATTATTAAATAATGTATATATGTATATATACAATACACAGCCGATCTTAGGCCACTGCGAACTATGCGGCCGCCGTGGGCCCGCCCTATTATATGCCCTGCGCTTATTATAGATGTAAATAATTATTAAATTAAACCATTATAAGCGTATAATCCAACTTTGTATTTTCTCAAACGAAAGACAACTCATTTCGCTTCCTTTCTGATTTGTTTACTTCCGGTTTGCTATGAAGCCATTAAATAATATATAGGTAGTAACTATATTAATAATTAAAAAGTCGAAATAAAACCCATTTTTGGATATTAAGAAAACCTATATCGGAAGTAGATATAGTTAAGTGACGGTCCATGCGGTCGGCAGTCTTTTCTCATAACTCACAAGGAACGCAGGCAGTATTTTAGACTCAGGAGAAATAAATAAAATTGTGTATTATGTTGATACTATAAAGCTATATTTGTTCATTGGATGTGAAGTGTCAACTGTTAATGAATTGTTATTAAATAATATGCTGCAATAAGTCGTTCATTTATTATTTACAAGTTTGGAATTTATATTGTGGTGATGTCGTCCATTTTGATGTTCAAATCAATCAAATAATTCAGCTACTGCAACTCAAATACTCTGAGAAGACTGGTGGTAATGTTTGATAGTCCAATAATAATAATAGGACATCAACAGGTTTGGTGGCAGCTAACGGAGAGAGAAGCTGAAGGATATAATATTATGTTCAAATTCGAAACTTTTTGAACTTTTTGAAGACGTACTACAAACCACATGGAAAATTATGTGAGTACCAGTTTTTGAACAAAACTGAAGCCTGAGTCAATTATTTCAAATACATATACTATTTATATGATTGAGCACTATAATAGCTCTAAGAAAATATAACATTTGTACACCGATGACAAATATTTCATCATTGGAAAATTCGATACAAAAAATCGAAAAACAGTGACTATACGCAGATCATTATTTAATATTTGCAACCGGAAAAAGTTTCGTTCCCACATGTTATCAACAAGGAACCTAAACTATATACATATGTTCAAGTCCGATGTTCAAATCCGATGTGACACAACCATGTGTTGAATTTTATGTAGCCTATGTTCAAATCCGATGTGACACGACCAGGTGTTGAAATCTGATGTGTTGAAGTCCGATGTGCTTATCGGAAGATAAATAAATAACATTAAATAACTTTAAATATAATTAATATTTAATCTGTATACCAAAGACTTTGACATTAATTTTAATTAATGGTATACATTTTTTTCTTGTGTTCATTCTAAAATTGGATTATACCATACTGAAGTGGAAACTTGAAACAACTCAACTTGATACAGTGTGAACATTCATTGGATTATTAAATAATTAATTAAGTTTCTTCTGGATTTCTACTCTGGATTTACATTGCAGTAATTTCATACAGTGAATGTGTTTTCATTTGGATTATTAAGTAATCTTTAATTTAATCATATTTTTTACATTCATTAGTATGAATTATATATATATATATGTATTATTTATGTATAAAGCGGGCTTTGGTTGGCGGTAGTTTTTAATTAAATCTCTTGTCTATTCTTATTCTGTCTATCATCTATTTCTATTTCTTAAAAGAGATTGATTAGAAATGATTCTTTGTTAGGGTTATTTCTGTTAGTTGTCTTGACTTTGTTTGTTATTGTTAAGAATTATTAAAGTAAAATTACTATAGTCTTGTCAATGTTATACATGTTGTGATTCTTTGTCAACAATTCCTCTATCATGTGTGGTCCAAGCAGCATTAGTGTATTGTGATTGTGTTTTTTTTCTATTGTTACTTGATATAATTTTTTTTGTTGTGTATTTTTTGAGATATCATTAATATGCATTGGTTAGTTTTTGCTCTCTGAGTATAATGGTCTATGGTAAGAACATTAACAATAATAAGTTCACCTAGATAATAATAATATGAATATTCAGATTCATAACTATATAATTTAAGTAGTGCCCAATTACATGTAATTACAATTAACAAAATAATAATTGATATCTAATACATGTAACTACAAATGTACAAAATATTCACAATATAACAGGTAAAATAACCTAAATAAAAATAATATTGTGCTTTGCAGTGCTACTGTAATAATATTATCTAGAATTTACATTGCTATTAATTATAGTAAAATTATTGTGTATTGGCATTAATGAAAATGTACTTCCAGTAATCACTATGAAAATGTACTTCCAATACTGATAATAATTACATCCATTTCAATTGCTCATAAGAATAATATTATAGTGGCTTATGATAACATTAATCTAATTCTTATATGCCATCCTCAATAATAATAATAATATTGTATATGTGCTACCATTGGTAATAATAAGATTGTACTTTGCTTTGCGGAAAATAATTGTGCAACCTATATAGTAATAATAAGTCATAATAGCAAAAAGTGACTTGCACTTGCTTTAAAACTCTACTATAAAATTGATAATAATAATAAAATAAACAAGCCATAATAGAAAATGTGTCTTGGCTTAGCATACTTGTTGACATTCTAGCATTTTGCATTTCTGAATTATAAAGTTGCTGTGATAATATATAACTGCTCATTCAGTATATTGTCATTCAGTAATATAATAATGCTCATTCAGTAATTAATAAATATTGCCATCCAGTATAAGAATAAAACATTGCTGTACTATAAAATAGTGCATTATAATAATTGTACTGTACTATAATATAATAAATCTTGACATTCATAATAAATAATAATGGAGTCAAAGGTTCAATTACTCTATGATGAGGCTAAATTGTTAGCAAAAGAATATGGTATTACTGATAAGAAAGAATATCAAGAATTTGTTGAAAATAAAGTTAAACAATTGAAAAAAGAATTAGCAGATAAGGAAAGAGATGAACGAGCAGAATTAAGGGCTCATGAAATTAAACAAAAAGAACTTGATAATGAAATTAAACAAAAAGAACTTGATAATGAAATTAAACAAAAAGAACTTGATAATGAAATTAAACAAAAAGAACTAGAAATGAATAAAGAAAAAGAGTTAAGAGAAACACAATTAAAATTAGCTCATGAATTGGAGTTGGCTAAATTACAAAATACTAAAGTTGAGCAAACAAATAATGAAAAATCAAAACATAGTGTAAGATTCAAAATGCCTCCTTTTGATGGGAAAGAGAAAATTGTTGATTTTCTAAATTTATTTGAAGCAACATGTAAAGGATATGGGATTCCCATTTCAGAATATTACATTCACCTTATCCCACAATTGAAAGATAAGGGTAGGGAAGCACTATCACATATTGATAAAGAAATAACTGATTATGCCATTATCAAAGAACAGTTAATTAAATTCTTTATTCACTCTGAGGATTATTACAGACAGAAGTTCCATAACTTTATCTTAACAGACAAGATAGAACCGAGAGCTTTTGTGTCTGAAGTGAAAACATTTTTACTTACCTGGTTAGACTTAGTAAAAATAGATACCAAAAATCCTAATGAGATTATAGAAATCATGGTTGTTGATAAAGTATTAGAACAAGCTTCTAAACCATTGTTTACTCACATTATGGAAAGAAAAGTTAAGACAGTTGAGAGTTTGATAGATGCAATCTCAAATTTTAAGGATAGTCATCCTAATGTAGAACTGACTAAACAAAATCAAACAGTAAATACAATTCAACATAGAAGAAGGAGCTATTCACCTCCTAGGTCTAGACATAATCAATTTGGCAATAGAAAAAAATTTGGTAATCAACCAAAATCTAATAATTATAGATGTATTTTTTGCAATGGTACAAACCATTCATCAGAATATTGTTACAGAAATAACAATGCAAGAGGTAGAAATTTCAATCCAAACTTCAATAGATCAAATGTTGATCATAGAGGTTTTTCAAATCAAAATTTTTCTAATTTTGATAATAGAAACTTTCCAAATCAGAATTTTTCAAATTTTGGAAACAGAAATATGCCAAATCAGAATTTTTCCAATAACAATGTGCCAAATCAACATGTTGGAAGACAAGATTTTCCTAATACTCAAAACAGACCTCAATCAAATTTCCAAAATAGAAGAAATAGAGGAAAACTTAACAATTCCACATCTCAATCTAATAATGTCATATTTGAAAACAGGGGTCAGTTAATACTTTTTCCTGCTTATGTGGAAGGAAAGACCACTTACTGTCTAAGAGACACCGGAAGTAGTATAATATGTATAGATGAAAGTATCATTCCAAATCAGAAACCCACCAATATAATAAGAGTGGATACAATAAAACTTGGAAATGGTTCCACTGTAAATTGTCCTGTCACTATAATAGACATTGATTGTCCTTGGCTCACTGGAAAAGCAGAGGCAGCCATAATGAAAAACTGTGTTGCACCTTTAATTATTGGTAATTCTTTCAATGTCAAACATGATAATAGTTTTGACATTTTTCAAAAATGGATGAATGAAAAATCCAATGACTTGAATTTGAAACCTGTTCTATTGCAAAATGAGAAGTTAGTAGATTTACCAGAACAAGAATTTTACCCTGCTCTACAAACTTTTAATTTCTTACAAACCATAGGAAAGTCAGAAAATAATATTCTCAATGAGACACCTAATATTGACTTATCCATAAATAATGAAAAGGATAATCCTATTCCCAAATGGAATGGAACAGAAAAACTAGAACAGTATGTAAGCAAATTTGAAAGTCAATGTGAAATAAACAATGTACCAAAAGAATTACATGCTATTTCATTATGTAGACATTTAGAAGGTCATAAACAAATATTCAACATTGCTAAAAATCAAATATCTGATTTTACAAAAATGAAGAGTGAGATATTATCATACATTGATAGTCCTCATAAAAAGGAAACCCAAATGAAAAAAACAGAAAATATAAGTTTAATAAACATGCCTTTTGATGAGCTAACTCTAAAACAAGAACAGAAAGAAGATCCATACATAATTAAAATGGTATCAGAAATTGAAAAAGGTCAGGTTAAAAATAAAAACATTGAAATAATAAATGGAATTCTCTGTAGAAAGGACACTAAATTAGATGTAACTCAAATAGTTATACCTAAAACATTAACTGTCAAAGTAATGCAAATTTCGCATAACAATGCATTGTCAGGTCATTTGAGTAGCAAGAAAACAGTTTGTAAACTCAAAAGGAATTTCTGGTGGCCTAAGATGGAAAAAGATTTAAAAACATTTATTAAAAGCTGTGATACCTGTCTTAGACATAATAAAAAAGATTCTAAACATAAGGCTCCAATACAAATGACAGATACCATAAACAAACCTTTTTACAAGATAGCAGTTGATATCAAAGAAAACATTCATAAGAACATGAGAAAACTAGAAGTTGGTAATAAAGTACTTGTTTATTTGCCAATTGGCAATGGCAATACTATGGAATGGAGAGGACCTTTTGAAATAATATTTAAGCTGTCTGATGTATTTTACAAGGTTAACATTAATAACAAAGAAAAAATTGTTCATTTAAACAATTTGAGAACTGATGAAGAAAACAAAGTTATTGAAAATAAATCAGAAGATGATATGATAATTGAAAATAAACCAGACAATGATATTAGTAAATCTGAACATAGAAAAATAACATTGAGAAAATGCTGTGAAATTCTAAGGAATTTTAGCAGAGAACTCAGGTATAATCAATAAAATTATACATACGAATAAATAAATTTGTGAATGAGATATGATATTTTCAGTAACAAGTATAATGACATGATAACATTTTTTTTTCTCTTTGTAAAGAACAAATATGTAAATATGGATACTGCTGTAAATAATTTAATTGATGAGATATAATCACCACTTGCAAAACTGAATAATCTACAGTGTTGAATTATAAATAGCTGAGCTGATAAAAATAATAATTGTCAGTTGGAATAATTTTTTTTATGTAGCCTCTGAACAGTTTGGTAAGACTGTTAAGCACATAAAATTTTGTGGCCTCTGAACAGTGAATCTGTTATGCCATATGTTAATATTAATATGCCTATGTAAGTCTTTAAAAAAGCATTAGAGGAATTGAAATAAGAATGATATAATAATGAAATGCCTATGTGAGACTCTAAAGTCAGAGCATTAGATGGTAATATTGTATTGTATTCATGTAAGACTAAAGATAGCATTGAAGCCAATAAATAAATGATACATATAAGACTCACAGGAAAATGAGCAGTGTAATATAAATATATAATTGAAGAAAAGACTTGAATAATTTGTGTAATATTTTATTGTAAACTAAGATTAAAGATAATCATGTTACATTGTAAGTAATGTTATTGAGAATATCAATCAATAATAATCAATAATAATCAATAATAATCAATAAGAATCAATAAGAATATCAATTCAAAATAAATATTATGAAGATATATATTCATAATAACCATGATGAGAATATCAATACAAAATGACAATTATAAAAAAAACCGACATTAGTATTATATTAATCTTAGTGTATAAACTAATAAATGTTGTATGAAAAAATTTTCATGGAATCTATTTAGATTTAGTGAGATAAAGATAGTGGATAATCTCGACAGCCTTGATGAGTATTTAGCATAATAATTATCCATACACATCACTGATATCCAATAGTTTATCTCAGTATTACTGAAGTTGATTAGACAATACCTAAAGATAATTGTCTATGACTAATTGTCATATAAACATTAGACATTATTCTTTGTGTCATATTTCTGCCTATAAATATGTTTTTTGATTGTTTGTACATATATTAAATGGATTTTTTCTCTATGTATTATTAAATGAATGATTATATGCATTAATTAAGATTAAGATAATTTTTTTCATTATTGTAAACATTTTTCGTATCAAAAATAATAATAAATTATTATTTTTTCTCTGTGGTTGGGGGGTATGCTATGAAGCCATTAAATAATATATAGGTAGTAACTATATTAATAATTAAAAAGTCGAAATAAAACCCATTTTTGGATATTAAGAAAACCTATATCGGAAGTAGATATAGTTAAGTGACGGTCCATGCGGTCGGCAGTCTTTTCTCATAACTCACAAGGAACGCAGGCAGTATTTTAGACT
Source organism: Anisus vortex (assembly GCA_949126835.1). NCBI lineage: Eukaryota > Metazoa > Mollusca > Gastropoda > Planorbidae > Anisus > Anisus vortex. The sequence continues at coordinate 6,402,296 of OX421503.1, read as the reverse complement.
CAGGAGAAATAAATAAAATTGTGTATTATGTTGATACTATAAAGCTATATTTGTTCATTGGATGTGAAGTGTCAACTGTTAATGAATTGTTATTAAATAATATGCTGCAATAAGTCGTTCATTTATTATTTACAAGTTTGGAATTTATATTGTGGTGATGTCGTCCATTTTGATGTTCAAATCAATCAAATAATTCAGCTACTGCAACTCAAATACTCTGAGAAGACTGGTGGTAATGTTTGATAGTCCAATAATAATAATAGGACATCAACACGGTTGTTTAATTATAATGACGTTTTTGAACAATTTTTGTAAACAATAAATTAGTCACGCCCACTCGAAGGGTTTTTAGGCCTTGTAAGCTTTCAAATTTTGAAATCAAAAATACTTTTATAGCTAATTATTGAAATATAATAGCTTTCAATCGTCTAATTATATTGATGAGTAATTATAGTTTATTGGGCAATGGGCTTTATTCACAAGTCCTTAGCGAAAGCATCTTTGTTAATGGTTTATTTATCTGTAACCATTAGCAGTTAACTATCAAATAAACTCTTCGCTCGTCATATGACCAGTTTCTCAACTCCCGTGATTCTCACTGCTTAAAGCTAACAGCACACAATTCTCGTGTAAAGCATGAATGAACATAGCGTCGCACTACGACTTAGAAACATAGGAGCAATACATAGCGGCAATAACTCGTGAAATACATTTTGATTATATGAGTTATTTTCCTTAGACCCTCATACTATATATTTATGTTAGTCTATAACATTACTCCCTGCGCATAGGAAAAAATAATAATTCATTATTATTTTTGAATGTATACACAATATACAAAAAGTTACAAGCATCAATTTATAAAAAAACATTCATAAAAAATAGTAATCTTAATCAAGGCATATTAAATTCATGTAATAATTCAGACAATAATCATAATAATTCATACAATATATATACACACACAAAAATCCATTGGTACAAAATAATCAAAAGACACAAAGAATGATGTCTAATGTTTACATTGACAATTAGCCATAGACAATTCATTTTTTGTATTGTCTAATCTAATTCAGTTGTACTAATATTACTTTGATTTCTTGACACAATCTTTTGTATGTCAGGAATAGGTATAGATAATGATTAGGCTAATTTATCAAGATTATCTATCAGCAATATTTATACAATCTTATTGATGTCTATAGACTAGGTACAATAATATGTTCTATTCTATGCTTAATTTTATTTGTCAAACCTGGTTTCTCTGTTATTGATGTATTAAATTTATTTAATATATTTACAATGTTTTTTTTAACTTCTTCATTTTCAATATGTTCTAACTGAATTTGATCTTTTTCATTAGTTGATGTTGTGGTTATGTCACATAGATAGTCAATATTATTGGAAATGTCTTTAACATTTTCATCTTCAATGATTATAATATTGTTGTGTTCTATTTTGCTATTATTTTCTGATTCAGTTTCAATTATTTGGCTTTCTTCATAAGCTCTTAAATTGTTAATGTGAACAATTTTTTCTTTATCATCTATGTTAATTTTGTAAGTCACATCAGATAACTTATGCACTATTTCAAAAGGACCTTTCCATTCCATGGTATTACCACTGCCAATTGGTAAAAAAACAAGTACGTTATTACTAACTTCTAATTTCCTTATGTTTTTATGAACATTTTCTGTTTACAGTTTTAGACTTTATTTCTTGATTCTTTTTGACAGCAAATTCATAAGCTGTTTTCATGTGTTTTTCTGTTTTGTTTATTAGGTCAAATGGTGACATTTTTGTATCTTTCATGTTTAACAGTTGTGATTTAAAATTATCTAGAGTTCCATTTGGATTCTTTCCAAAAATTAATTCAAACGGTGAATAACCTGTACTTTCATGAATGGACTGTCTATAGGCAAACATAATAGGAGGTAGGAAATCATCCCATTCAAATGGATGTTCCTCACATACTTTAGCTATCGTCTGTTTAAATGTTTGGTAAGCTCGCTCAATCATTCCATTAGACTCTGTATGATAGATTGAACTAAAAACGTGTGTGATATTATCAATGGTGAACAATACGTTTGTTTACTTTTAACTTATAATTTACTTTAGGGAACAATGGATGTTAATATTTACAAATTGAACATTAGAAAAACATTAATAATACATTTACAAAAAACAAAAAATGTTTACAATTTAAAATAACAATAACATTAATCACTCACACATGCTTACTTGAAAATAACAAATGCTGCTTGATTATCAATGAAAGTAGCATTTTTTTTACAAGAGAATCAGTATAAATATATAAACACTGACAACACAAATTTAAGTTTTACATTGATATTACACATCATTTTTAACAAAGACAAAAAATATCAAAACAACTAACACAAATATTTATAAATGTACAATACGAGAGAGAGAAAACATTAGTCTTCTTTTATTAATATTTATATAGGAACTTACTTTAACTCATTCAGAGAGAGAGAGGTAATTGAGAGGGAATAAGGGAGACAACTCCTCGCTCTTTTTTAAAATGTTGCGCTTATCTTCCTTTCTAGCACCTTTTGCAACAAAACATTTATAGTAGTTAGTTGTTGTTTTGCAGAGTGTTAACTGGGTTACTTAGTATCTACAATGACACTTTTTTTTATGTTATATTATTAAATTATGCTTTAAACATTCATAGAGTAGCTGGACTGTATTATTTCATAGTGAAACAGATCATATACTTAAGACATGAGACCCGGGACATTACAAAGTGAACTAAATATTATATAAGATTTATATAATATTATTAAAAATTAACTAGTTCAGACATACATTATGATGTATAAACAACGCGAATTCATACAAAAACACGAGCATTAAAAACTAAAGTTATATACCTATTCTATTTCAATATGTGCTAAAGGAAAAAAATAATCTATGGATATGGCCAAAAATTATGTCAATGAATGTTACATATCAATATTGTGCCCGATACTGGATCACACATTGCTTATTTTCTCTCTCCCCAAAGCAAGTTTTGTAGGCGGGACTAGGATTTCTATTTCCTTTTATGGTTGTCAATTTATCTGTTTAGTAACGACTGCAAAAAGATTAAAATAAATCCACTTTTGTTGCGTCTGCAAATTATGGAATAGTTAAGTATTACATACATGAAAGATCATACTAATGTAAATCAAGGAGTTAGTCATACGGAAACCGTGGGGATCCCTAAGAACAAATAATTGAAATATTGTAGTTTATAATTTAGTTAGTAAAAATGTCTCCCATTTCATTCCAAGACTTTAAATGTAAACCTACAAGAAATACTTTAGAGACAAAAAGAGAACTAATCAAAATTAAAGACTAGACTCCAACAACCGATACGCAAAGGACACATTTATTTTCAGTTGAGAAGGAGCTTTAACAAGTTAAGATACATTTAAGAAAAGTAAATGAGAAGAATTATGTTTTGACATGTTGAATGACATAGACAAACCCTTATAATAAATATTACGTTTATTTGCATAAGCACACCAGTAGGTTCATATAAAACTGTGTATTTTTTTTTTATTTTTTTTATCTATCAAAATATATTTGAAATACCCATTTATTTGAGTTTTATATCCGGTACAACGCAATTGAAAATTGACGTTACATAAACAATGTATTTGTTGGCCAGCCAAAATTAATATGTTGCACTTCTAATGCTTTTGGCTTATTAATTTCTAACAATTATAATTTGCAAATATACTATTTGCAATTTTAACAATGATTTACAATTTGTTTTTCCTAATTCTCGATAGACCTGCTGTGTAATTTGACATTTAACATCACGAGTCGCTAAAATGAAAATACTACATATGTATAGTGTTATGGACAATAGTCATAAAGAAATGTTTAAGTTTTGGTCGTTTTCCCAATTTGAGAATCACTGACTCTTGAGCCCATAACACGCTCGACTTCAAGTGCTGATGAAAGCTATTCCTACTTCCTTATTAATCTCAAGCATTTGATATTTACATTCGGCATGTTGAAATTTCTCGATATTGTCAGGGTGCCACGAGGGTGATGGCGAGTGCATCATATCTAATTATGAGAAGAAAACATTGTTATGAAGCGATCCCGGGATCAAAAGATTATAAATTCCTAACGTAGTGAAGTGGATAGCACACAGAGAGAATAAGATTAAAGGCCTTTTTAGAAGAAAAAATAACCAAGGCATGTTACAATAAAAAAAAATATAATACAAAGAGAATTGTTTATATATATTTATTTAGAGAATACATACAAACGCTTTGAAAAGAAAGGAAATCTATCAGTTGATAATTCGCCTTATTCTTTTTTTGTCTGCCTATGGACGACACACATCTCTCTTACAAGTTAGAGTTCTAGCTTTTTCTTACTGACCGTAGAAGAGATGAAAAGCTCCCAAAGCTCTTAAATGAGGGTCAGTTTTATCTTCTTGGACATTAAAACAAATCTAATGACCCGCAAGACAAGTAGACTGGTTCATGTGTTACAAGTGTAACGCAAAACAATTGTGGGCCAGATGTGTATTTCGTAGTTGTGTCAATGAGTGCATGAAGTCTTACTCTCTCTTTATGTCCTTCTTATAAGGTTCTGTTGAAGTTATCATGATTTCATTAGAAGGGGTTTACATTTCCTGAACAGCCCTGGCGACCGGAACATTTCTATTGTTAAACACATAGAGCTGTCTTTGTCTGGCGCAGTACACGATGTGCTTTAATTAATATTTTGCATACTATTATAACGCACCAGTGGCGTAGCCAGGTTTTGATGCTAAGGGGAGCCAAATTTTAGGATAACGGCCCCTTTTTTAACAATTTTTCCAGATTAATAGAATAACAAAGAATTTGTACGTATTAAGGTTATAAGAAAACCCTGTGCCTCAGGATACCCACACTGTATAATAGTAAAGTTTTTATTTAACCATTCACGATTCTTTTTCTAGCAGGTAGATCTAATATTGATGGTAATTTCTGCAAAATTGATTGCATCTACTGTTAATTTTCGGGATGAACATCTACTATCGGAAAGTATTTATAGAAGCAACGCGAATGATTTATAGCAGGTGTCGGCAACCTAAGACGCGCGTGCCAGACTTGGCACGCATAACGATTTTCAGTGGCATTCGAAAGACCTCCAAGAATATTGTTTAATGCAAGTGAACACAACGTTTGTCAGCAAAATTAGAGGGTGCTGCATGGCGAACTACATGGGAATCACACTGGATGTCGACTGTATAAGTTCAGGAATCTTTGTATGCAAAACTCCCATCACTGGATTTGCAATCTTTGATTGAATGTATTGTTAATATAGTTAAATGTATAGTTTCTCAAGTCTCTTCTAGAAGAAAGTCACACGGTGTATAGATAAAGTCTTGGATATATTATTTTATTATCTGGAAGCAATTAAGATGTATCTTAATGGAAAAAAAAAATCCGTTATTGAAGAAGGAGAACTGACTGTTGAAGCCGATGTTTCTGTATGACTTGGCGACACGTTTTAGTAAATTAAACTTCCATTTACAAGACTGGGTCCAAAAGCACTTGAAGTGTTGGGCAACTGGAATGGATTTGCATTGAAACTAGGCATATCTTTCCGTGAAATCCATTTTAAAACAGTTAACTCTTTCGCTAATTTAAGGCAAACTAAGATAGATGAGCATTTTCAGAAGTACACTAGTTAGATCTATATTAAAACAATAGACTCCTTTGGTATCACTAGCATCAAATTTGGAGAATTTACTCAAAGGGAGATAATTCTTCTCTTTACATTTCTATTATGTGTCCGTAGTTTTGGTTTTGTTTTTTTGTTTCCTTTTTTAAAAAAATAATGGCTTACAATTTGTAACTTAGGAATGATCAAATTACACAAGATAGTTGAAAATTATATAAATATTTTATGACTAAGGAATGTACATGTACATTTTCAAGCATTAAAATATCTACCCAGTTTGTATGATTATTACGTATCTCTTCCACTCAATTGTAATGTGTTCTACGCAATTATATGCACCAGATATTATTGGGGTTAAAATACCATGTTAGACTCAGTTATTCTGAGAACTAACATTAACGACTTTATATCTATTACTTAAAAAAAAAAAAAAAGAATAAATACTTGTCAACTAAATTGAAAAGTTGATACCTAATAATGTGTAAGTTGAGTAATAAAATTGTGTATTAGCTAGGAATGGATTTTTTTTTAAAGCTGATAATAACATTAGGGTTAATTTTTAATTAAATATAAAACGCGTTAATGATTTTTTCTATTACGCTCCTTTTCTTTTGGTCTTGGCCTTGCTACGGCACTAAATAAATTGTCTTATAAAAATAATATAGTTGATTAGTTTGACTTTCACGCTGTTGGCACGCTGAATGATTCAAAATGATTGTAATAAATTAAATTGTTGAAATGCAATTTAAAGACAAAAAATAGAAACATCATAAATTGTGCTTCGTGGCTTGTTAAAATTATTAATTAAATATTTTTTTTTCCCGAAAAGGCCCTTTCTTTAAAAAAAAATGGTCGTAGGGGGAGCGGCCGCCACTGGCCATGCTACTGTAATAATCAACTGCTGTCTCTTTTAATTGATTTTTCACTTCTTTGTTGACATTTCTTTCGGGAGAAACTAAACCGTTTCGCATTCTTATTTGTTTTTTTCTTCTTTACCTTTCACCATATTTAATTGTTGGTCTGTAGATGTTTCTACTTTCCAGATCTTAAGACTAAAATTGTCTGACTCTCCACTGGATAATGTTTGTCAAAAATTACACATACAGAAATCAGGAATATCTAATTTAAGTTATACACGGAAAATAACATCATAGCAGATTTTACTTCAAGAAAAAATCCTACCAAATGATTTACCCGTGCATTTTAAATTGTAAACGTTTTACTTTTTTATCATTTACATTCAAATGACCCTATTTTTGTCTTTTCTTTAGATCGCCCTATCTTTTTTTTTTATAAAAATACCCCACTTTTAGCTCTTATAAAAACGTACCTTTGTTTCAATGAAAAGACCCTACTTATAGGTCTTATAAAAACGTACCTTTGTTTCCTTAAAAGACCCTCCTTATAGGTCTTATAAAAACGTACCTTTGTTTCATTGAAAAGACCCTACTTATAGGTCTTATAAAAACGTACCTTTGTTTCCTTAAAAGACCCTACTTATAGGTCTTATAAAAACGTACCTTTGTTTCATTGAAAAGACCCCACTTAGAGATCTTATAAAAACGTACCTTTGTTTCATTGAACAGACCCAACATATAGTTCTTATAAAAAAGTACCTTTGGTTCCTTGAAAAAACCCTTCTTATAGGTCTTATAAAAACGTACTTTTGTTTCATTGAAAAGACCCTACTATTCGCTCTTATAAAAACGCACTTGCGTTTCCTTGAAAAGACCGTAATTTTAACTCTTATAAAAACGTACTTGTGTTTTTTTGAAAATACCCACTTGTAGCTCTAATAAAAACGTACTTGTGTTTCTTTAAAAAGACCCACTTTTAGGCTGTTGTACATTCATGTCATCTGTGGCGCTTCAATGGTCCAACATACCTAGGGATGTGTGGAATACGAAGATTTAAAAGATGCGCATATTACAGCTTTTCATTTTAGAATCAGATACGACCCCCATATCTGCTTTAAAAAAATCTAGACTTTTATTTCTAAAACGGTGTCAACCAATTAAAATAGGCATTGTCAAGGCCTAAGCGAATTCAGTGCATATATTTATCTAATTTACAATATTAAAACTAATTTAAATTGTATATATATATATATATATATATATATATATATATTGTCATGTATATTGTTTTTCCAAGAATTGGAACACGCAATGTTTATTCCTCTCTCTCTCTCTTTTCTTACTACACACCTTTATAAGGACGTTTAGTAGGAAAATAAAAGGTTCTAGGTAATGTTGGGATTCTGTGTTGATCTCAAATTCTCAGAGTCTGGGAACGACTCATTATTTAATAGGGGAAGTTCCTATCGTTTTTGTTATGAGTTTTGTAATGATACCATGATTTTCACCCCTACTGGTAATGGGTCTATCCCTTGCACCACTCGGATAGTATTTAATGATTTGTTTTGTCTGAAAGACAGAGAGTTTCAAAATATGTTCCTTTGAGAACGTTTGTGTTTGCACTATTTTATTCTAACAGTACATAATAGATATATTGTATATATTGAACATACCACCTGAAATAAACTATCAACAACAGTTACACTGAAGCTTCCTTGTCGAGTTACTATCCTATTGTGTTTTATACATTACTATAAGACTTATCTACTACCATAATGTACAAGAAAGGAAATGTTGGAATACAAATACTGAATTTGTGCCCAGGACTATAAGAAGAGTTCGTGTAATACTGAAACATAAATACTAATAATTAAAGTCTCCCCTAGGACTAACGAGAATTATCAGCAAGATCTACACAGCTCTGGCCACAAGGGGATTGTGGACGTAACAAAATTTGGTGGTCTCGCCCGGTATATTTGAGTTCTACTTTTCCTGACCTAGGATTGACAAGATTTGGTAGTCTCGTTCGGTAGATTTGAGTTCTACTTTTCTTGATCTAGGATTGGAAAAAATTTGTAGATCTACACAGAAAATTTGAGTTATATTTTTTCCTGACCTTTAAATATTTTGTGACATTAGTAGTACTGAGAGCGGCATATTTGTGTTTAGTTTTCTAGGACTGTGAAACTATTCTTTTTAAAAAGAGGAGAGAACTGGTTTGCGCATTTATTCCTTGGAAAGTGTGAAGATTCCACGAAGTGTTTAATATTATATTGTGCAAATTTCTGGACAAATCGTAAGTTGGAACGTTATATTTTATTATACAATATATACTACTCTAATATCACAAATATTTCGAACGCTATACTATGGCTTCGAATATATCAAGTGAGGAACTTAATGCCATGTCATTTGCTGAACTAAAAGAATTAGCTGAGTCCTTTGGGATTGAGGCAGGACAGGCAAGACCTAATCGTAATCGTTTGACCAAAGAAATTATGACATGTTTGAACGGACAGAATGCCATGAACACTGGTAGTGTAGTTGAAGTGGGACAGAACGATATCAATGAAGGTTATGTAGCTCCCAGTGGGGGCGAGGTAATTGCCCACGGAGACGAGGTAAGAAATATGTCATCTAGATCATCAAACAATGATGAAGATGAAGGGTTGAGTGAAAACCTAAAATTCCAATTAGCTATGAAGAGAATAGAATTGGAAAGAATTAGGATAGAAATTGAAAGCAGAGAAAGGATAGAGATGGCACGCATGAACAGACCTGACCATCGTAGGGACAGCAATGGTATGGATATCAGCGCAATGAAGCAACACTTGCCTATATTCAGAGAAGAAGATGTTCAAGATTTCTTTTTGCTTTTTGAGAGGATAGCTGTAGATTATCAGTTCCCTGATGATAAGATGGCTTTATTGTTAAGGTCAACTCTCAACAAAGGAAAAGCATTGGACGTAGTGTTGAGTTTAACACCCGAGGAAATAAATGACTATGAAGTAATCAAAGATAGGGTGCTAAAAAGTTATTCCCTGACACCAGAAAAATATAGAAAGCTATTTAGAGACAGAAAGAAGGCATATGATCAAAATCATGTAGACTTTTTGAGACAAAAGGAGAAAATGTTAGAACAGTGGCTAAGGTCACAGAATGTAAGTGAGTTTGATAAACTCAAGAACCTAATATTGTCTGAGAAATTCAATGATTGTATTCGAGTGGATATTAAAACCCACATCTCAGACCGAGGGGTTGAAGATGTGCATGAAGCTGCTAGATTGGCAGATAATTATGCCATAATTCACGCCAGCATAAAGCCATATTATGCTGACAAACCCAAAGTGCACAAACCAGAGCCCAAGGAGGCTAGTAAACCAAAAGAGACAAGTGAAAACAATAATAAGAACAGTGGTGTAAATAATAATAGTAACTTAGTTCATTTCAGGAAGCAGACAGATGTAAATAAAGCAAAGGTGGTATGTTTCAATTGCAAGAAAGAGGGCCACATGAAAAAAGATTGTTGGATCCTTACCAAGAAGCAAGGTGCTATTCTACACTGTGCCAGAGTGCAGAAAGATAGCAAGCAGGCAGAAGAAGTGTGCAACACAGGGTCAAGAAACTCAAAAGAAATGCGGCCGGCATCGCCCATAGTTGTGGAGTCGATGGTTTTTGAGAACAGTCTATCTAAGGTAAAAGAGAATAGCTGTACTCAATCTATTATGCTTTCAGAATGCCGTGAGGAACAGATGGTTCCTGAAGTCCCGGAAGAGGACGACCTATCCGATTTTCGACCCTTTGTCTACGAGGGGACAGTGTCGACAGAAGTCGATGTACTCAGCAAGAAGAAAATACAGATATTACGTGACACGGGTTCTGCTGTCAGCGTGATCCTGGAGGGCAGTGTGCCGTTAACAGATGCCACCAGTACCGGTGAGTCTGTTGTGCTGAGAGGTGCTAGTATGGAGGCTGTGGAAGCTCCACTGCACAGAATAAAACTCGAGTCGGATATTTTTACAGGTAACATCGTAGTGGGAGTGTGGCGCGCACTACCCGTCAAAGGCGTTTCCATGATATTAGGAAATGACATTATGGGCGGCAGAGTCACTGTCGAGCCCATGGTTAAAGTGTTGGAGACAAAGATGGCGGAGGACAAAAACCTACGTCCTGCCAATGAACGCCCAACATGTGCACTGACAAGAGCAATGCAGAAAAAGAAGTCGGTAAAGACTCCTGCTACGCCGTGTAGTGCAACGAAATATGTGTTTGTCTATTCTGAAGACACACATGCGAATGAAACAGTGATAACAGAAACACCTGACATCGATTTAAGTGCTACGTTCTTTGCTGAACTAACAACTGGTGATACAACCGAGAACGATAACATTTTGTCACCAAAGCAGAAATTGGTGAAAGAACAATTGAATGACGAAGTAATAATGCAACTCAGAATGAAAGCTGTTGATGAAAAGACTGCAGATGCAATGGCGGAATGTTTCTACATGAAAGATGAAGTGTTGATGAGAAAGTCGAAACCGCTCAACTCAGGTACAAACGAGTGGGACAGTATTCACCAGATTGTAATACCTAAGTGCTATCGTCAAGATATACTGCGTATGGCGCATGATCTTCCTTTCGCTGGTCACATGGGAGTCCGAAAAACGCACCACCGTATCCTCCCTTACTTCTACTGGCCAGGACTGAGAAGAGACGTCGAACAATACTGCAAGACTTGCCACGTATGCCAAATAGTAGGACGTCCTAACCAACGAATTCCTGTCGCTCCACTCCAGCCGATACCAGCGTTCGACGAACCATTCAGTCATATACTCATTGATTGCGTGGGCCCGTTGCCGAAAACAAAAGCCGGTTTTCAATACCTGCTCACAGTCATGTGTTCATCCACTCGCTTCCCGGAAGCCATTCCGTTGCAGAACATAACAACAGTGAAGGTGGTAGACGCCCTGACAAATTTCTTCACACGTTATGGCCTACCGAAGACAGTACAGTCCGACCAGGGGACTAACTTTACTTCGAACATTTTCAAACAAGTCATGGAACAATTAGGGATAAGCCATAGGCTATCAAGTGCCTATCATCCTGAGAGCCAGGGAGCTCTGGAAAGGTTTCGTCAGACATTAAAATCGATGCTTAAAAAGTACTGTTATGAAAAGGAGAAAGACTGGGATAAGGGTGTGCCTTATGTACTGTTCGCTGCAAGGGAGGCCACTCAGGAATCCCTGGGGTTTAGCCCATTCGAACTTGTGTATGGACACTCGGTCAGAGGTCCGTTGAAACTTCTACATGAAACTTGGCTAACGGACAGTGAACCGATTGGACTTTTGTCATCTGTAGATAAATTTAAAAATAGGCTTTATCATGCTTTTAACCATGTGAAGATTCATTTTCCACAGATGCAGGAGCGTATGAGACAGAACTATGACCGTAAAGCTACAGCTAGAACGTTTGCACCAGGTGACAAAGTTCTTGTGTTTCTACCTTTGCAAAATCAGCCTTTAAGTGCAAAGTTTAGTGGACCCTATGAGATAGAGTCAAAGCTTGGCGAGGTCAATTATTTGATAAAGACTCCTGACCGGAGACAAAAACAGAGGGTATGCCATATTAATTTACTTAAGCCCTATGTTTCCAGGGAAAAGAGTAAACCACGGGAGGTCCCCATGATTTCATTAGCTAGAGTCTCGACGGATTTATCTAGGATAGAATATAAGTTTGCAGAAAGTAAACTTAATAATACAGATGCCCTTAAGAGTTTAGATACAAGGCTAGAACATCTTCCGGTAGAAGATAAGGATAAGATTATTGAGCTGGTACATGAAAATAAGTCAATGTTTACAAATGTTCCCAGTAGGACACATGTAATAGAGCACGATGTAGTGTTAACCAACAGTGCCAGGTCTATTAAACAGCATCCATTTGACCCCATCAGACCTGAGCATATTAAATTAGATGTAAAGTATATGTTAGAAGATGACATAGGAGAAAAATGTGATAGCAAATGGTCTACACCCTGTGTGATGGTACCAAAAGCCGACCACACACTGCAGTTTTATAGAGACTTTGGGAAATTAAGTAATTTGACAGAGACCGACTGGTATCCCATTCCCCGTATCATCGACAAGATAGAGACAAGGTCATAGCTGATACTCTATCTCGGGTGCTACATGATTGATTGAATAACCATATACTTCTTTTTCAGATCATCTCACTTATTCATTAAGAATGTGTCATGATAACCTATCATTCGTTTGAATTTTGATTATGGAATACCTATAGAATACTTGTATCATACAGAAGTCAAGTCTTTTGAAAGTATTAATAATTCTTATAATCATGTATAATATTGATGTTCTGATATATTTTAAATTCATTTGATTATGGAAAAGAAATTCCATTTAAATGTTGATGCATGATGCAATACATATATGATATGCACGTATTTACTTGATATGTATGGATAAAAGTAATTGTCATCACATGCAATTAAGTGGGAAAACTTTGAGCTAGTTGATATATTATCTTGTTTTATTTTAGTTAATGAATGGAACTAAATAATAATATGTACAATTTTTATCTTAGAAAGAGATGTAATATCAATTGGTATAAATTAATAGATAATATTGGAAATCTATTGCTAAATTGTTATATCATGGTAATAGAATGGGAAAAACTAGTGGATATTCACTATGTTGTATAGGTTATATATATTCCATATATCCAGGAACGGAGGGAAACAAAGGTACCTAAAGGTGTACACTCATTCAACCTTGAACAAACTTTTATATTAAACTTTCAAATTTGCCAAAAACGCATAATAGTGGATTACATTTTAATATTGAGATTACTGTAGTAATCGTAACTAGAGCGTATTTTCTCCTCATATTTGAGAAAAGGGGAAGTATCATCATCTTAGGTATGAACCCTGTTAATGTCAAGTTGACACTGTAATTTAAAGGGGAAGTAACCTATGGTTTGATTCGAGTTATGTATTACTTATCTTTTGGTTGGTATATTAGAAGTAAACTGTTGAAAATTGACAGAGTTTGAGCAATGTTATACTTGTTTAAATAGATTAAGACTTTTTGCAAATTTTTGGTGGAAATCCACACAACTGTACATAGTTAAAATAAGAATGACTAGAATATTTTTTGAATTATTTGTACTTGTTGAGACATTAGTTAATATTAATATTAACGGGGAAATATGTGTCCATCACGTTATAATCACAATTACCATTGGGTAGTGACACTTTTTATAATTTAGTTGTGCCAGTGAGCCATGTTTGCTTAAATTGTGTTATAATCTTCCATTGATTGATGGTTGTTAAAACGATAGTGTTAAGTTCGAAAAATGTACCATGTTGAGTATTACTTGGGTAATTATGGTACATTATTTTTTTCATTGGGTGGGGGCGTGTCATGTATATTGTTTTTCCAAGAATTGGAACACGCAATGTTTATTCCTCTCTCTCTCTCTTTTCTTACTACACACCATATTAGGACGTTTAGTAGGAAAATAAAAGGTTCTAGGTAATGTTGGGATTCTGTGTTGATCTCAAATTCTCAGAGTCTGGGAACGACTCATTATTTAATAGGGGAAGTTCCTATCGTTTTTGTTATGAGTTTTGTAATGATACCATGATTTTCACCCCTACTGGTAATGGGTCTATCCCTTGCACCACTCGGATAGTATTTAATGATTTGTTTTGTCTGAAAGACAGAGAGTTTCAAAATATGTTCCTTTGAGAACGTTTGTGTTTGCACTATTTTATTCTAACTGTACATAATAAATATATTGTATATATTGAACATACCACCTGAAATAAACTATCAACAACAGTTACACTGAAGTTTCCTTGTCGAGTTACTATCCTATTGTGTTTTATACATTACTATAAGACTTATCTACTACCATAATGTACAAGAAAGGAAATGTTGGAATACAAATACTGAATTTGTGCCCAGGACTATAAGAAGAGTTCGTGTAATACTGAAACATAAATACTAATAATTAAAGTCTCCCCTAGGACTAACGAGAATTATCAGCAAGATCTACACAGCTCTGGCCACAAGGGGATTGTGGACGTAACAATAAGCATAGATCTATATATTTAAATTATTTCATAAACTACAATGAACAGAAATATATAATAATTTAAAAAATATAATTAATATTTATTTAGTGAAAACATTTCAGAAAGTAATTTAACAAAAATATTGTAATCGGGTTAAATATGCTTCTCTTTTTTTTTAACAAAAGTTAGGACAACCCCTGTCGATGAGAATCAAACACCCGTCTTTCGCAAGCGTCAAAAATATAATTATTATATTTTTTTTTACTGAAAACAATTTAGGAAAGTTTTAAGTATTAAAAGCTTTACAATATTGATAGAAAACGAATATAAATAAAAAAAAGTAAAAAAAAAATGAGCCATCGTGAGGAATCGAACCAGGATGGCAAGCATAGAAGGTGAAGACGCTAACCACTACGCTAAGGAAACAGCATGTCACATGTAGTGAAACCAGCTAAAATAACACTGTCCGTTTTTAACTCTAATTAGTTGGTTTTGCTTTCTGGATGTGTAATTATCGACTGACATGATCCAGTGGATGGTCAGAGTTTTAAAGGATCTGGGAAGGAGAACAGTTTACAGACCAACACCTTAATATGGTGCGAAAAAAATTAACGAAACAACAACTAAAGACACGAAGCGGTCAGGTTTGTACTGAAAGAGCAAAGAAATAACAACAAAGAAGTCGAATATCGCTAAAAAGGGTTAACAGTTGTGCGCAGGCATGCAAAAAAAAAAATTAAAAAAACAAAAAATTTACCAATCGATAAACATAAACAAAAAATGTTGTATCATAATTTTCTTTTGTTTTATTTTTACATGCTTTCCTTTCTTTTTTCTAAAACGTCTTTAATCTTATTCTCTTTGTGTGTTATCCAGTTCTCTAGGATAAGAATTATTATCTTCTGATCTCAGGAGTGCTTCATTACAATGTTTTCTTCTCATCATTACGTTTGACGCACTCTCCATGACCCTGGAGGCACCCTGACAATATCGAGAAATTTCAACATGATGAATGCTAATATCGAATGCGTAAGATTAATAAGGAAGTAGGAATACATCCTTTCATCAGAACTTGAAGTCGAGCGTGTTATAGGCTCGAGTGTCAGTGATTCCCAAATTGGTGACTAGGTCACAGAAAAGGAACAAAACAAAAACGTCTCGTCAAGATTATCAGCATTAACATTATAAGTAAAGTACCCGTCAGACTGAATTAATCCAAAGGTCGGCAAAGCAGCGTTCACCAGTTTCTGTGGCCACGGCATCCTAGGTGAATGTGGGGCAAGCACTATGCACAGCCGCCTTTACTTTACCCCAACTAAGGTCGGGTACACATCATTTTCGCCACGCATGATGTTGAATGTCGAATTTAACCCCTTATAAGGAACAACAAATGTTTTAATTATTGCTCAGATTGTTAATATTATGCATTCAATTGTAATATAATTGTAAATATTATGCAAGCAATTTATGATTATTATAACTTAATAAGCCCAAAGCAGTAGATGCGCGAAAAATTAATTTTGGCTGGCCAACAAATACATGTTTTATGCACAATCAATTTTCAAATGCATAGTACCGGAGATAAAACTAAAAAACAAATCTTTGAATTATCATGGGCAAGTTATTTATATTTTGATAGAAACAAATTGACATTTTTATTTGGCCCTACGTAGGCTTGCATATACAAATACAAATACTTATTTTTTGTTTTGCTCTGTCATTCAACATTTCAAAAATAATTCGTGTCATTTACTTGTGTAAAAGGTATCTTAACTTATTAACGCTCCTTCTCAACTGAAAATAAATGTGTCCTATGCGTATCGGTTGTTAGAGTCTCCTCTTTAATTTTGATGACTTCTCTTTTAGCCACTAAAATATTTCTTGTAGGTTCACATTTGAAGTCCTGGAATGAAATTATAAACATTTTTACTAACTAACTAAATTATAAACTTAAATATTTCAATTATAAGTTCTTAGTGATCCCCATGGTTTTCTTACGACTAACTCTTTTGATTTGAAGTCTGAAATACAAATACTTGCATAGTTTTGAGCTTCAAGACATATACATAATAATATTCGAAAATTCAACTAATAATGTTGCTTTCAGTTTTTGACAAAATGATACATTTTTAGATGTATTTGTTTTTCGTTTTGCAAACACTATACGTTGAAAAATTCAACATGTTTTTTTTTAGGAATAAATGTAACAGCTGTGTCAAAGAAACGTTTGAACCAAAGTTGCTTTGATAACGCTTTAAGAACGCTAGAATACATGTTTCTTCAAACAGAACTATATTGGTACAATTAAATTACCCTTTTCGATAAAATACAGGCCTATATTCTCAAACTGAAATTGAATGAGGCAAGTATTATTTTTTTTCTTGCATGTGTGTAAATAATATGTTGAATATTTTTATTAGTACACTTATGTTTTTCGGATAAAATGTTTTTAAAAAATGCCTTCCTTACATTTCAACAACTAAGCAACAAAACCATACAATCGTAGTTAATTGAAAAGACTAGCATAATTTACCCGGTTCTGCAAACGACTAAACTTAATTCTAAACTCCACTACATAAATCTTAAACATGTTTGATTTAATTCTTTACTTTCATATAGGATTTGGCAGGTGTCCGTTTTTTTTTGTTTGTGCCGTATACTTCGGTATTTCAATAGACTGTCCGGTATGAAGTAATCGAATAAAATATAATACCTGCCGTTTGTAACAAAATACCTAGTAATTGTATTGAATTATAATTCAAATAATAAAAATACACAAATCATTATTATTATTAGATAGCCTAGGCCTAATATATAGCACAATTTTACAATATCATTCAGTAGGCCTATAGCCTATGACTATGTTTGTGTTGGGGTTATAACTGTTATAGCCTAACAATAAATAACATATTAGTAAAGTTTGGTCTTGGTTAATAGGCAATTAATGAGTTGTATGGGGCGTTAGCAATCACGTGACAAAAAGCACGTGATTTGTGTTTACTTTGTGTAGTGGTGTACAAGTACAATGGCCGCTGTATTAATAAAGTTTCATATAGGCTCGAGCTTTTTTTAAATGATGTTTTGTGTTTTAAGTCTTTTTATGATTTAAGCTGTATTATGTCTGTTAAATAAAATAGGCTATTTTATTATTATCATAGACATAGATCATAGACGATGCGATCCTATAGTGACTAGACTAGATAGCCTATTCACCAACACTATCACTTGGCATCGTCGCTGCCCTACTTAGCCATTAGCCCATTAGCCTAGCATACGAAACATTAAAAGTTTAGGCCTATAAAGGGAAATTGAAAGTGTAAATAGGTCTAGCCGGCCAAAGCCTAATCACATTAATCAATTAATCTACAGTAGGCCGTCTACTATTTGCCTCCTTATTTTTCAGTAGGATAGCCAATATTCATATGTGTATTTGGCATGTTAAGAGATTCCACCATATGCCATATTTGTTCGTCTATTTACAAATGACGTCACTAAAAAACTTAATCTCCGTCCATTGCAAACGCTCTATTAGCTAATCAGACATACAAATTGCCTAGGAGAATGATTTTATGAAATCATTTTATTATTGACTTAAGCTAAGAAGATCTAGGCCAATGGCAAGTACACTTACTATGGCCGTGACTTTGGCCTACAGTGAAAGGTTGAAACAAGAAAGTCTCCGTCTTCATCTACAAAGTGCTTGAAACATAATACCGTACTATGTTATATTGTCTTATTTTCGCTATGCCATGCATTTTAGAAGTTTGTATCTATCAGCGGATATCGATGAAAACATCGTTTAGTTTTATTTTATGAAGATTTAACGATGGAATCTGATCACAATAAGACAACTTATTATTAGTTTCTCCATTTTGTAAACAAACAATTTCTTGCACAGCACGTGACCCGGAAATACTTGTGAATAAAGCCCATTGAATAGTCCGACATTCATGTTTAGGATTAGACCTATGTAAACTCAATAGGAAAAATAAAAAGGCGACATTTTCCGACTGATACTAATATTAAACAAATGCTTATAACTCGGTAACTAAATTGAATATTTTAAAACTTTAAATTGCATTTTGTCGTAGTCAAAGGTGAAATCACTTAATCAAGCAACGATGTAATAAATCAGTTAACACTGTATTTTGTTATTTTTTTAAATTATGTTTTTAGTGTGAGATGGCAAGAAAACTACCTAAACGTCAAGAGGCGTTGGTAGAAAATATGTATCTGGCTGGGAAAAGAAAAAGGAGAAGGAAGCAAATGAGGCTTCCGCTAATAAACAGAAGAGCGCAGTACACACATGTTTAAAACGATCAAAACCCAAAAGTGAAAACATGGTAACTTGTAGTGAAACAGCCGAAATAGATTATGTGAAGAATGCAAAAACTGCAGTGGTGATTGTCGTAAGAGTAGATAACAATTATATGGCATCCTTTCATCATCAATGGACGATTTCGCAGTCTCCTTTTCCTCTGAAGACAATGACACTAACAACTGATCAAAATGTAGTTATGGGTAATGTGCAAAATATTGTCGATCCATTGAGAAATCTGAATGTTACTGCCATGTGGTCCAGAAAAATGTATTGACTATTTCTGTAACTTCGACCTGAGACTGAATCTAACACTGTTTCGAACTCCGACTTGTTTCTAACTCTCTAAGGTTCACTTGGCGTCTCACCTGTTGACCTTGGACCCACGTGACCGTTCCCGCCTTATTGTGACCTCGTGTTATCTGGTCAGTATCTCAGTGTTGCCACTTTAGCCAATTTGTTAGTGGCACCTACCCATTGGTCATTGACTAGTCTTACCAATTATCAGATTCAAACTAAAAATACAGTTAATGTATTAAACATATGATAGCTATGTTTAAAAGATAAAAAGACGGTTTCGTCATTACGAAAACACATTCTTAGAACAAACGTATTTTATTGTTACTATTTCTAAATTGGACAAAATGATTATTCTAACTTACAATGAAAAAAATCATGAATGGGTTTATATATGAAACGCTATATAATATGTGAATGAATTTAAACCAGTGTCTTGAGACTTAACCATGCCGCTAGTAAGCTATACAAAGCTCTATTTGTGTAAACTAAAATAATTTAAATATGTGTGGACAATAAAGGTATCACCCTTTTTGTGAGTGTGGCTTATTTTTATTTTTTCTTTCTTGTTTTTTAGATTATTATAAAGGGTAGTCAACGATAACGAGAACAACGAATCAAAGTATTACTGTAGTTCGAATAAATGTAGAATGATTTGTGATCAAACAGAGGTTTAGGCCTATTTCTTTTTCAAAAGAAAAAAATGTATCTATTTATTTTTTTAGTAAGGTGTAAATGATATATTTGTTTTGCATTACTTGTCTATAATTTTCATTGTGTTTTCTTTATAAACTGTACTCCATTCTTTTGACTTTTTTATTTTTTATTTTAATGATCTTCATTAACGATGTGTTTTAAAACATTTGTATCATTGTACATGTTATTTTTAATCTTGTATCTCGTATTGCATTTACCACTATTGTGAAATGTATAATTTGTGTGTGGGTCAGAAAATTGTCAATAACACCACACTGCTCTGAAGGATCCATTGGAATAGTTAAGGGGACGAGTTAAGATACTGAGTATTGCATCACAATTACTCTTTTTTCTCGTTGCATTAGAAAAGAAAATTACATACTTTACTTACTTATCTTATACACTACAGACGCTCACGCCATAAAGAAGAATATAGCATCCTACGCTCATCCTTTTCGAATCTAGACTTGCATTTTTATTAATGTTTTAAATTATGTTAAATTCCTGCTTTCCCTGGTTTGTTCAGGCAACCCATCCCATGCCCTAAGGCCACTTACTTAGCTTCTCTATTTAATATTTTTATTCTACAAATATCATTGTTATTTAATTACTTTTTCTTTTTTTTTAATTAAACTGTAACATATTTAAGATAGAGATTGAAGTTTTACTTTTAATTAACAAAAGTCTTGAGGTGTTCAAAATGGAAATAATTTAATAACACAAGAAAGTATGATTTTTGAATAAGTGAACATAAGTGAACAAGGGCGATAAAATTGCAACAAGAGGCCAGCATATGTTGGATGCAGGAGATGAGAAGTTATCTTTTCTGATTAGTTCTGCTGAGCTAAATGAGGACTTAGGCTTTATTCAAGTCTTAAGGTGTAGACTTTGTAAAGTAATACACTTAGTGAAGTAAACAAGTGATAATCATTGTATGTATTGAGGAGCTAGATATTGTGCTCAAGTAATAATGAATGATACTTATTAAATCAATGTTCTAATGGATTGTATGATAGTACTTTGCTTATTTGTGGATTTCGTGATATTGGCGGACACGATGTAACTGTAAATAAACGTTTCATCTGAACTATACTACATGTTACTTAACTACTTCTATGTTATAAATATAATCCACGCAATATACAAATAAAATAATACTGTAAGATAGAAAATTTGGTGCCAGCGATTATAACAATTTTGGAGCCTTACATCGCTTCCATATGTTAACAGATTATTCCCAGTACATTTTAAAATGTGGACACTATAACTTGTATACATTTTAAAATACTATTTTATCATTCACAGTTGGCAACGAGTTGAACAGAATTGCCTTGATATTAACTTCACGAGTTCAAGCCCCAAATAGAAATGGCGACACCATGTAGGCTTGAACTTACATGGTTGCTTTGATTTGCTTAGTGCTATTTACAGTCCTCCAAGGGGGACTTGCCATCGATCAGATTGATCAATTAATATCATATTTACTGTAAGTAATTCCCACGTTAGTTTTTATGTGCATATTTATAGAGTCATCGGAAAGGCATATTCACTAATGGCGATACCTAGCAAGTTGATCGTAGTCGTACGACATGATAATTATCATGTTTTTATGAAGTTAGGACATCATTGTCCGACATGTTGCTTGCAACTTTTTTAAAGAAAGATACATTTCAAACTAATAAAGCAGCTATTTATTTTATATTTGTTTGCTTTGATATTACCTGATGTGTCGACTCGCAATTAGTTATTTCCTCGGTGTTTACCATAACACAGAATCCGGTACAGTTCCTTTAGTCATTTAGTTGTAATCTTTGTTAAACTCTGATTGTGTGAAGACTAACTATCTTGAAACCAGAAACACTTAAACTTTAATTGTAGTGTTAAACGTTATCCACATTACGGACCAGCTTTGGAACAAGTCGGACACAGTAAGAAATAGGTATATTTTTACTTACCTATACCTTACCTATTACCTATTGCTAATGTTGCTTTTGTTTTTTGTTATAAACTGGTATGTGTATATATTTTTAGTTAAAAAAAGGGCGGTGGAGGGCGAAATTGTATGTTTGACTGTGTAATTTTAATTTATCTTTTATTTTTACATACACAGACATTCTTGTTCTTGGCGGTTATTGCTATAGTATAATGTAGAGTTGGAATTATTTTGAATTCTGTAAAGAGTCTTTAAGTTGAGTCAACATTTTTGTTAATTGTGATTTGTACTGTTAATATTTGTCATAACTATTGTAAGATAATATCGTGTCTGGTAGAGTTCTGTAATTCCTTTGTATTCTCATGTCCATATTCTTTATCTTGAATTTACGTGTATTTGTCTTTTATCAGATAAATAGTAAATATATTGTCCTTTAGTGTATACCTAGTATCACAATATACAAAAATGAAAGACTATGTCTGCCGAGGAGTCAATTCGCCCCATCAATGACAATATCGATGATGATGATATAAATATAATTATATAACATCAGGCAAATGTTAGATCCCAAGATTTAGTCAGAACTTAGATACATTTTGTCTCTTGAATTAGTCCTGCTGAATTGTAGAAATTAAACTTATAAATGTGTAAATCAATAGCGCTCGTTTTAATGTAAAACTGTTTTTAAATGTTTTCACCGATTCACCAAAACATAGAAAAGTAAATGTAAAAGAGCTCAAGTCTCTCCAAATAGAAGAATTAATAACTCTGTTGTCAACAATATTATTTGCTTTATTAACAAAACAAAAACTTAGACAAAACTACAAACAGTATATCTCCAGTCAAGTTACGAATTCATCACAACTCTAAACTGATTTCCCGAAAATTGAGGCTTTTCTTTTCTGGAAAAAAACAACAAAAAATATATATTTGCTGTTTCAATAATAAAAATTGAAGCATTTTTTTAGAATTTTTTTTTTTTTTCAAGGGACGTTTTCTAGAACAATAAAAAGTGTGAGCCATTTAAGACTTTTTAAAAAAGTAGGATATTTTAAACGATAAAAATTGGAACCTTTTCAAATCTGAAAAGTCACGTCCTTTCAAGAACACAGTGGGGCTCTTCAAGAAAAGAACAAAAAAAAGGTAGGTGAGACGCAATGATGCGCAAAATAAAGCAATGGTAATGACTGCTGAAATCTTCTGAGTGCTGCCGCGTCTATAAAACACTCCTACATAAATGACTTTTACGGAACATTCCCTTATGCGTACGTAAGTGTTCGTATTTTAGGGTTTCCTGTTTTCAATAAAGATCCGCACAGGTGCATGTAGTGTATCAGTTTTTTGTTGATTACGTCATGGTATGTGTGTGTTGTTTAGATCACTCGGACTCCTTGACCAGCTGATCACGTGGGACGAGAAAAAAACAATAAAGCGTCAGTTAGACAATCATTCACAACGGAGCGTGTCGTGTTTCTTTCTGTTCCAACATTTACAATATATAACATTTTTGGCGACGACGATGGCGAGTTTCATAGGCTTACCGGACTATCAACCGTTCGATTGCAACCAGGAGGGTTGTGCTGTTCGGTGGAATAAATGTCTCTTACACACGTGCACTGATGCTGACCTTCACGGGGAACAAAGTAAATGACATTGTGGACTCTTTGTCACACGAACAAGGTAAGGGTGAAAGTGTTGATCAATTTTGCGAAGCGATCACTTGTTATTGAAATCCACAAACAAACATAGATTTCCCAAATGTTTATTTCGGACAACCGAATATCAGTAAGGCAACATTAAATAGTTTGTATACAAGTTTCTTTTTTTTTTTTTCTTTTTTTTTTTTTTGGGGGGGGGGGGGGAACCTCAGCAAGCGAAATATTCCAACATGCCATACGCCGAGCTTTAACAAACCTCAAAGGAGTCGTAAACGTCAGTGATGACATTCTCTGTTACAGTTCCTCACAAAATGAACTTAATTACAAAAGGCTTCGTGACAAGGGTTTAACACTCACTGTTGGCAAATGCATCTGCAATACAATATCAATAGAATTTCTTGGCCACAACGTTGGAACTAACGGCATAAAACCAAGTCAAGAAAAGATACAAACCATAATAAACTTACCTGTACCCAGAAACGCTTAAAAAGCTACAAGCATTTTAGGAATGGTAAATTTTAGCCGAGGTCATTACATAGAAAATTACTAATCTCTGACATATGAACTGTGCCAACTGACAAAGAAACACGACACGCTCCACATGAACAGCTGGTCACGAGGTCCAGAGACGCACCACAGGAAACAACAATCTGACTTACCTAACTTGCCACACTACCAATAAGGTCCGTAAGACGAAATCGTCTCCACCGCAGATTTGATGAATTTATTATGAAATCTGTTACTTTTTGTTCCGATTTATTCGATGGCGTTCCCTTCACTGTCAGCTCTTCAGAACTAATGGCCAAGATGAATAAAACCGAAATAACCACTGAAACTGTGTTCATTTTCTTTTTATTCTTCTGTAGAAAATAAAAACATAACAACTTTTTGTTTGACACTGCGATTGTTTTATTTAACATCATTCAGTTATTGATCTTTAAGTAATTGATTATTATATATGCTCTGTACAAACAATCCCCTACTATTCCGTAGCCAACGATATCGATGAGTTACGCTTCATCGGTCATATGGATCAATTTCTCTGACAGGACACTATATATATATATATACAGTTTTGGCTCATATTCCTTTAGTTAATAGACATTTATGTCTAAGTTGAATAACCATAACGGGCGATTTTTGCACGAGCCAGTATATCAATGGTGACAACATGCCAAAAGAGGTATTTCTAAACTACTCAATAACTCAAACAAATGGAAAAAGTTCGCACCAAATATTTTTTTAGTAATCATTGTTTTCATAAACTACCATTTTCTGATTGTGTGTCTTTGTTGCTGAAATCCTAGGAAGGCTAATTATTTAAACAACGCTGCAAAGCTATTATAATAGAAACAGTCAACATATATGTTATTAAAGCATAAACATTATTAAAATTATACTTGCCTGATACAGTTTCAATTCCGAAATAAAGGCTTGGAAATAATTGGTTATAAGATCGTCATAATTGGCTTATATACATTTTACCATGTTTGATCCAACATGTATTCAAGGGCTTCTCAGAAATTTTCCTGCGCAAGTATTTAGATCAAACGTTCTGTTCACTTATATCTTAATAAAATATATTTATAAATATTCAGACATCTGTTTCTCATCTAACTCATTGTGTATTTTTGTCCAGCAATATGTGTAAAAGCTGTAACAAGAAACACATCTAACCTACAAGAATGTGCCATTATAGCCGAAACAGGGAACAGCATAATAATTTACTATTATTGTATTATATGTTAACAAAGGCAATAACAGATATAGATATACATTTGGAAGGGCGGAATGCGAACTTTTTAAGCAATGAAGATTTTAGAAAGATAATGTTGTTAAATTTCTGTAAAATCCTTGCTCTTACAAGTTTAACTAATAAGTTATTCAGACACTTAACAGTTATTATTTTATTTTTTAAACCGAATGCTCAAATGTGTACAGCTTTTTTCCCAAACTTGAATACTAAGTCTATAGAAACGATTCTTTTTCTATATATAAAAAAAACATGTATAGCTTGAATAGTTGGAAAAATGTATCGGATGTTTATGTAATAGTAATATAGAATGAAGGTGAATTTATTACCATTACATTTTAAAGATTAAATGAAAATTAAAAAATTAAATGAGTAAACAATTAAATTACCATGTTTATTGGACTAGTAACGCAGATATTAGAGCTACTATGAATTTTTGGGTTATTTTAAACATGTGTCATATTTATGACCTTCTCAGAAAATACGATAAACGGCTTTCTTATCTTATCTTATACATTACAGACGCTCCTTCTGTAATGAAGATTTTTGCGTCCTACGCTCATCCGTGGTTCGAGTCTAGTCTTGCATATTTATTAATTAATCATTTAATTTTATTCTCGTATGGCAATCAAAACCCACAAGTTAAAATAACCATCGCTCCTGGTGACGGCCGTTTTCAGACTATTTTGTAGACAAGGGCATTCTAATTGTATACAGTTTCGTTAAGTGATATTGTATTTATCTTACGAAGCTATCGTTAGAGACATATATGCATTTTACATCAAATATTGTCAATTGAGTTTTATAAATTCAACGACCAAAAAGTTAGTAGAAGTTGACCAAAAACATGTGTTTAGATTTTTCATACATTCATTCATTGTGTTACGTCCACAATCCCCTTGTGGCCAGAAATGTGTAGATCTTGCTGATAATTCTCGTTAGTCCTAGGGGAGACTTTAATTATTATTATTTATGTTTCAGTATTACACGAACTCTTCTTATAGTCCTGGGCACAAACTCAGTATTTGTGTTCCAACATTTCCTTTCTTGGACATTAGAGTAGTAGATAAATCTTATAGTAATGTATACAACACAATAGAATAGTAACTTGACAAGGAAGCTTCAGTGTAACTGTTGTTGATAGTTTAATTCAGGTGATATGTTCAATATATACAATATATCTATTATGTAGAGTTAAAATAAAATAGTGCAAACACAAACGTTCTCAAAGGAACATATTTTGAAACTCTCTGTCTTTCAGACAAAACAAATCATTAAATACCATCCGAGTGGTGCAAGGGACAGACCCATTACCAGTAGGGGTGAAAATCATGGCATCATTACAAAACTCATAACAAAACGATAGGAACTTCCCCTATTAAATAATGAGTCGTTCCCAGACCCTGAAAATTTGAGATCAACACAGAATCCCAACATTAAGTAGAATCATTTGTCTTCCCACTAAACGTCAGGCAATCGGAAGCCTAAGCCCCGCCCACAAAATCCTGTTTTAATGAGAAAAAGAGGGGGAAGAAGAATAAACATTGCGTGTTCCAATTCTTGGAAAAACAATATATATGACAATTGATAAAACTATTAATTCACATTGCATGCATACCATATTCAATAACACAACTACGGAGAATGACTATCTAAAGAAATTTGTCTAAGTGTCACAGAGCTCAATACGTTCTACCATAACGACGATTTGGGAACCACTGTCATACACAATGAACCTTATGTACTGAATAGCATAGCTACGTAGGCCTAATAGCTAATCTATAATAGGAGAAGTTTGACGTTAATGTTAGTATGATCTTAAAAGATTGTCTTTGCTGTGTGATATTGAGCATGTTCCATTTCGTACCCACATGTTAAAAAATGAAAAAAATTGTATGTGGGCCACAGCTGAATGATAAAAATACATGTTGTGCTTAAAACTGGGTTATTTGAGTTGTGTAAAAAATGCCAGAGTTAAAAACATTTTAGAAAAACAAGGAGAACTTAAATTACATATAACATTTTGTTTTAAAATGTGAACTGTTTAAATGTATTTAGTGCATAAATCTTGTGTGTACTTGTTCGTTTATTTCTACTGCTAAAACATATTTAGACATGTATTGTGATACTATTTTTTTTTTATTTAAATGTTTTGACTCAAACTAAGCTTTCTGCTATAAAAAAAAAATATTAGAAAATATTGTTTTTAACGCCAAATAAATGTATAATTATTTATTTGTGCAACCACGTATGACCTTTGGTCAAGAATTATTGATCGTTGTCTGTAAAACATAGTGACATGTCTATACTAAAAATAGTGTATTACTATATTTCTACTGTATTACTATTTCACTATTTAAGATAGGGCAGCTACTAATTTGTTTTTCCTAAATGTTATAAAAATATGGTTTTTGTTTATTTCTTTTCTTTATCTCTTAAATATTTTCGGATCTATGTGGCTGATATAATTCAATATGCAATTAAATGTGAAATTGTTATAATATATCGATTCATCAAGTAAATGTTTTTTACCATATTTTAAATAACATTAATAGAATATATCAATAAACAGGTTAACATTACCTGAATGTGGAAAAAAATATTATTACATTATTAGAAATTAGCTATTCAAATAAAAATATTTTAAAGCAATGTTTGTAAGAATTGCGCGTTTTTCTCAAAATTGTGTTTAGTGCGTTATTTCCCTGCATATTTGTGTGTATACTTATTGAACAACAATCATGAAATTTCATTATATTATATTAAGGTTTTTGATTTTAGTTTTTTTTCTACTAGTTAGTGTTTGCTTATTTTACACTTTGGGTATGTATTGCAGACCTTAAAACATAAGTCATCGGTTATCTCACAAATGCAATATAAATTCAATTTTAACTATTATTAGATTGGTTTCTTTTTAAAAACAAACACTGATATGAGCATAGTAAACGTGTTTTGTTCTTTAGTGATCATGGGCTTTACATCTTTTTAAGTAAATAATATTGATCTACGTCTTCAAATATTTGCTTTACTATAAAAAAAACACAATAGAATAACATAACATAATATATATTTTGTTTAAATAAGTTAATAAATATAATTTTAGAATTAAGATACGATAATATAAGACTACTTTATTGATGCAAAAAAATGAAAATTTGACTTGATTACACATATTCCATTTTCAGCATAGCCTACTGGTACTTAAACAAAATTTAAGAACCATTTGTACTAAAGCACAGTAGACATGCAGGCACACTATCAATACCATTTATCATACAAGTAAAAAGTATCATTTAGGAGTCAGCTAATGTATTTTCTGGCTGACTGATACAATAGCTGAATCATAAATGATATTTTTGTCTTGTATGATGTTTAGGGCAAAAAAAAAGCAGCGATCTTAAGATGTTGTGACCACAGTTATTTGCACATTGTTCAACGGTCTTACTAATCACAAGAATACTGTCAGCAAGCTGTTTATCAGGGCTAGAACCCGGACCGTTTTTTTTACAGTTCGGTGAACTAAGCGCAGGACCTACTAATTAGCCCCACAAGACGCTTGGATCAATTGTTTCTTTTTCATTTTTAGCTTCAATATGATTGTTAACTAATACTAAAATGACATAATGTTTGAATACATAACAAACTATATCGAGATATAGTTGGACAAAAAGTGTTAATAGCTCGTTTACATTTGAATATTAATAAGCTGACCAATTTCTGCCTCCCAGCTTGAGTTTTGGGTCTAGTTGACGAAATAGGCTTATATCTAGAAGAAATGTCTGCAATCTTACAAGTCGAATATTCATTAAGTCTAAAGAATTCGAAAATGTAACTTTCAAATTGTAACATCCTCATGTGTTGTGTAACCGATATTATCTCCTCTTGTCAGCGATAGCTCCTAACCCTGGGATGTACTTAAATGTCCTACTTCATATATATATAGAACAACTCAGCTTGTAGACATATATATATATAGTTTATTTACTACACACAATATAGTTATAAAAGTCGTTGTTAACACTTAGTAACATTCAATCCAATAATTCGAAGTATCTCATACACAATCTCTTCATGACTCTATCAAAAAATACATGCCTACAAACTTCATAAAAATATATCTCTAGCGACCCCTTGTCCACTCGGTATTACACACACGCTCTTGTTTTTTTTCTCCTCTCCTCTCTCTCCCCTTCTCATTACCCGTGTTTGTATAAAACTGGTCAAACGACTGTGCCCAACACAGTCCTGGTCGCAATGACCGGTCACGGTCTACTGACCAACATTAACAGTCGTTACACAAATACAACAATAGTTTACAAAAATTAAAAAGAAAAAACTTGTTTCTTATTCATTACGCAATCTAAAAGAAGTTTTTCTTCCTTCTGGGCATGAACATGGCTGCCTTAGCAAACAAAGATAACCAAACTGTTGCCAATCATTTTTTTTTTAAGTAGTACAAATTTAAATGTAAAAGGACGCATCAAAGACTATAATAATATGGACCGCTTGCATTAATATTTCTGCTTTTTGATGACTCGAAATCTTCTGATTCGGAATATCCAATCAAACTTGGACTTATAGACATCCGCTTTAATATACTATAATTTTAACAATGGAACATTATAAAATATGGCCATTCCATTTGTCAGCAGTTGTCGGATAATTTAAATCACATATAAATATCACAGTTAAATTGAAACTTTTAAACAATGTTTGTGTAAAAGTAACTGTATAGATTTTTATTTAAATTCTTTGTTTCATTACTTTCCTTGTAGAATTGTAGTATAATCAATTTATAGAAGAAGCGTCTGCTATGTATACGCCTAGATCTCAAATTAAAATTAAAATATATTGTTTTATACAGCAACAGTAGTCTTAAAGGCAAGTTTAGGATAGCGTTACTTGCTGCGCAAGAAAAACATAACACAATCTAAATATAGATCAGGCGGTATATCTTATTTTTTCCTTGGATGCACAAATCTTATGTGTAGAAGGTGCTTCCGTTTGGAGTAATTGTTCTTTTTTTTATTTAATTTAACTCACTTTAGTAAAAGTGCACGTTGTTTATTATTTTTGCAGTATGTTTTGTATGTCTCCCCTTACAAATAACATACATGCTGCAAAATTTAGAGTTTCTGCGTATGTTAACGTGTCTTTTATTGGTGAGAGGAGAATTACAGACAGACAAACAAGATAAGTTTGCGTGATTGTTTTCCATTATTACTAAATGTCATAATTCATATTTGTTACTAAATTTGTTTTCATATTTAAATATTTGATTAACTTCAGCATCTATTTGGTTTTTCTAAAATGAAATGCGTTTTTGTATGAATAATAATAATAATAAAATACGACTTATATAGCGCATATCCCGTTGGGAACAGTTCTATGCGCTTTAAAAACAATGCTGCCTACTGGAGCCAATACGTTTACAGGCCCAAAACTCCTGCAGGGCGACAGGGATCCGTCGGTGGCAGGGGTAGAACCCGCGAAGTGTCAGTTGGTTTTCGGTTGACATTTCGGTGAACTAACCGCTGGGCCAGCCGGCTTCACATAGTCTAAACATGAGCAATTTAGAAGACCAAATCATCTTAAAGCCAAATTTAATTATACAATACGTATGTAAATAACACGAATACAACATAATAAATATTTATGTTGAATAATGGAAGGAAAAAAAGAACAACAATATAAAATGTTACACTAATTTTTTATTGATATTTTTTATTACCCATGAAATAGATTTAAATATTAAATTGCACCGTGATAATATTTTCTTGTTTAAACATTTCCGCGATAATTGACAAATGTAATGCTGTAAAATGTGTTGTTATTGTTTATTTGATCGTTAAGAATAATTAAAAATATCGACTATGTAATCTTAAATAAATGACCACACTTCTTTAGAACTTGATTGATTTCAACAACGATTTCTTAAAGTTATTTGTCGTCATCAATAGCTTTTCTTTACTCAGCAGATTCTGTAAAAAAAAGGAAAATCGATTGCCAATCAAGTTAAACCAACATTGACATTGTTGCAAAGAAGTTAAGTTTGTAACACAATAAAATATATTGTGTATAGAGAAACAAAATGTCATTAAACATTATTTCAGTAAAAAAAAAAGTTGACTTATTAACTTCAAAAAACATTAAAATTAAAAAAAATCAAAAAATAAAAAAATCAAAAAAATCAGAAAAGGTTCATAATTAAACGATATTGACAACGATTAACGATACTACAGAAAACAGAAAAAAATGGAATCCAATGGACCCTGTTTAAACAGCTTGAAGATCTAGACTTTGCAGATGACAGAGCCCTATTAGCTCAAAGTCAGAAGCAAATGCAAGAAAAAACTGCAATACTAGATTTATAGGCACAACAGCTAGGACTTAAAATAAATGATAGAAAGTTCAAGATAATGAGAATAAACTCCAAAAGTACTGATGCAGTGGAAGTAGGAGGAAGGATGCTGGAAGAAGTAGACAACTTCACAAATCTAGGAAGTATAGTTGACAAGGAAGGGGGATCTGGAACAGATATTAAAGTAAAAATACAAAAAGCAAGAGGAGCCTTTGCTATGCTAAAAAATATCTGGAAAACAAAACAAATTAGAACCAAAACTAAATTAAGAATCTTCAATTCCAACGTAAAATCTGTCTTACTGTATGGCTCGGAAAGTTGGAGATTAACAAAGGGGGATTTAAACAAACTACAAACTTTTGTGAATGACTGTCTACGTAGAATAATGGATATCAAATGGTATAACAAAATTACAAATGCAACTGTATGGGAAAGGACAGCACATATTCCAGTAGAACAAGAAATACAAAAAAGGAGATGGAGATGGATAGGCCACACATTGAGGAAACCAACGAAAACTTGTACTAGACAAGCTCTTTCGTGGAATCCCCAGGGTGCAAGACGAAGAGGTAGACCAAAGAACACCTGGCGGCCGGAAGTAGCAAAGGATGTGCAGGTGATCGGGAGAACTTGGAAGGAGTTAGAGAAGAGAACCAGAGACAGGAGGACATGGAAAGAGATTGTTGATGGCCTATGCTCCACTAGGAGTTGATAATGGCGAAGAAGAAGAAGACAACGATCAAACACTATAATAACAAAGGCCATTTTGCAAATTAGCACTTATAATAAAAAACAGTAAATAAACCTAATTAATAGTTCACAATTATTTTTAGGATGTGAAAAAGGATATTTTTTATATCATTATATTATGTTAGACTTTTTTTTATTGCGTGGGGAATAACTAAACATTTCTAACAGCAGTTTATGTCTTAAAGTACGATAACAATGTTTACCAAAGTAGAATAATAGTAACTTTGTGTAAATAGACCAAGCTTATAAACAAAGGAAGGAATCTTTTGACCCTTAATTATTTAATTATACGTTCAGATATTGGGTTGACTAGGAAAACCTTTGTAAGTTTACTAATAAGTTTTACTTGTGCACAGAAGCAAATAATATAGAATAGAAAGAAAATTGTGTTTGATTCAATACATATTTATGACTCCCTTTCCATTAAATCGTACTGTCTTCTATTTCTGTTGCTTGCTTGGAAAACTTTGCATGATTTTTCGACCACTTCCCGTCGTCCAATCGAGCCGAAACTTGGGCAGCAGACTTGTCCCGACTAACAATACATTTTATCAAATTTTCAGCATCATAGCCTTTAATACCTTCGACCAATTTGCGAATGAAACAACAGTTTACGTAAAACATGTCTGCTTCTACCGGAAGAGACGGAAGTAAAGAAACTTTTCGGATATGTTCCTTTTTACGAAATAAATAGAATGAAAACGACACAATAAATATAGCCGAAACAAAGCGAGTTATCTTTTTATGTTTTTTGCAGGCCAAAGCTAGAAAAAAAATATGCTTAAAATTTTAGTGTTGAAATTCGTAAGGTATGATATCACTTATATTTATTTTAATCTATCAAAACATAAATTAAATATAAACTTAATTTACAAAGAAAGGGAGAATAATAAAAACTTTGTTTTTATGGGTTAGTTTACATATGTATATAATATATGAGGTGGGCAGGACACGTTGAAAGAATGACAGATGGCAGAGCAGCCAGAACAGTACATCACCAGAGACCAAGAGGAAAGAGGCTTAGGGGCAGACCACGACAAAGAGGGCTCGAGGCTGTAGAGTCAGATCTACTAAATCTTGGTGTGCGGGCTTGGCGAAGGAAGGCCCGAGATAGGCCCGAATGGAAGGAGGTGGTGGAGCAGGCCAAAGCCCTACATGGGCTGTAGCGCCATAGGGATGGATGGATAGTTGTTTTAAACATAACAAAATATGTAATGTATGTTGAGAATTACAATTTATTGGGACAGCATCGACGTCTATCAATCCATCAATTGGGTTGCGCTTAAAAAAAGAAAACATAAATAAATGTTATTAATAAACAAAAACTAGTTCGTGATTAGAAGAAAAAAAAGTTGATTATCCGTTAAGACATTGTTGTCAACTACTTGTAGAAACTATTTTGGCCTTCAATATGGCCTTATATATATATATATACTACGATACTACTATATATACATATATTATAGGTAGTTGTTTTAAACATAGCAAAATATGTAATGTATGGTAAGAATTAAATTTTACCGTTACAACGTCGACATCTACTAATCCATCAATTGCGTTACGCTTAAAAAAAAATAGCATAATTTAATGTTATTAAAACAACAACCAGTTAGTATTTAAAAGAAAAAAAAATAGATTTTTCGATACGACATTGTTGCCAACTACTTGTAGAAACTGATTTGTCCTTCTCTCTCTCTCTCTCTCTCTCTCTCTCTCTCTGTATATATATAGTTGATTTCAATATAACAAAATATGTCATGAATGTAGAAAATTAAAATTTAAATTTCAAGATCGACGACTACCAATCCATCAATTGCGTTTCGCTTAAAAAAGAAAACATAAATAAATGTTATGAATATATCTACTACTATTTATTGATTAAATGAAAAAAAAAATTAATAATTTGTTTTAGAAATTTTTGCCAACTACTTGTAGAAACTATTGTGGCATTCTATATATTATTTATATATATATATATATATATACATATGTAATGGTTTAAACATAACAAAATCTTTATTGTATGTAAAGAATTAAAATTTACCGTGTCAATATCAATGTCTTCCAATTCACCAATTGCATTTCGCTAAATAAGAAAACACAACTAAGTTACCTTAATATAACAGTAACTAGCCAGTGATTAAAAGAAAACAAAATATTCATTATACGTTTAGATTATATCATATATATATACATATATATGTATAAATATATATATATAGTTGTTTTAATAGGCCTACTTTTTTCTTGTATGATAAATGGTATGATAGTGTGCGTGAATGTCTATTGTGTTTGAGTACAAATGGTTCTTTAATATTGTTTTAGGTATGCTGAAAGACGGAATTTATGTAATCAAGTCAATTTTCCATTCATTTGGATCAATAAAGCAATCTTATCTTATCTTCTTATCTTTAAACATAACACAATATGTAATGTAAGTAAAGAATTAATATGTACCGTATCAGCATCGACGTCTATCAATCCATCATCACGCTAAAAAAAAGGAAAACATAATAAAATGTTTTTAATATCATCACAACTAGTTCGTGAGTAAAAGAAAAAAAGTAAGTTTATGAACTGTTGTTAACTAATTGTGGAAACTATGTTAGCCTCTTTATAATGATCAAAATGATGTTTGGAATAACCATTATGGATGCTTCAGCACTAGAAGGCTATCAGATGGGTGATATTTGGGTATTGTAAAAATTGTTAGTTAAAAAAAAGTATTGTATAAAGGTTATAAGTCCACGGTGCACAAATTATCACTATTGAAAGCTATTATCGGTTTTAATCAATTAGCCCATATTTTTTTTTATTTCTAAAGAATGTTATGGTAAAGTGTACAAAATCATAAACACTTATTAAGTTTGAAATATTTTTCAAATACACCTACAAAAATAAGCTCATTTGTCTATTTTCCGGCCTGTGACTTGTGACATTGCGGGGGGGGGGGGGGGGGGTAATCGAAATTCGGTTTTAAACCGGTTTTATAGAAGCGAAAACCGGTTTTGAAAACAAACCGGTTTTAACATCCCTATTTCAGACATTACAACTTGATATGGTTTACGCTAGTTAGAAAACAATGTTGTTCATATAATGATATGAACATATCGATGCAAACATTTAATTGACACCGTTTTATTTATTAAAGCATAACAGTTAAATTTCAATATAAGCTTATATATAGTATATATAAAAATATGTATAAATAAATAAATATATATATATATATATATATATAAATATATATATATATATGATATATATATATATATATATGGATGCGACTTGAAGAACTGAAAAGAGCTAAGAGCTGGGAAGGATTGAATTGAATCGTAAGAATACGTGGAGGCGTACTTTGACAGAGGCTCTTGTCTTATCTTATACATTACAGACGCTGCTTCTATAAAGAAGTTATTGCTTCTTACGCTCATCCGTGGTCCGAGTCTAGTCTTGCATTTTATTAATGTTTTAAATGATGTTAAGTTACTGGTTTTCCTGGTTTGTTCAGGCAACCTATTCCATGCCCGAATGCCACTCGGGAAGAAAGAATACTTATATTCCTATTGTTCTCGCATAAGGGACAAGGAAAGTGTTTTTGTCTTTATGTTTATCTGAGCTTTGCAACAGGTTGTCATTGTGTTGTATTTCTAAATTAGATTTTAATGCCTTATGTATTATTACTACTTTACTCTTTGCCCTTCTGTCTTCTAGTGTTTCTAGTTTTAATGATTTGACTAATAGTGTTACTCTTGTTAATTGGGAATATTCACTAGTTATGAACCTCGCAGCTCTTTTTTGAATTTGTTCTAATTTTTTAATGTTTTCTTTAGTTGATGGGTCCCATACAGGTGCTGCATATTCTAGTATAGGCCTAACTAATGTGAGATAGCATTTTAGTTTTATGTTCTTATTACATTTGTAAAAGTTCCTTTTTATGAATCCTAATGTTTTGTTTGATTTTTTAATTACTTCATCAATATGAGGGTTCCAAGATAACCTATCATTTATTATTACTCCTAGATACTTAGCATTGCTAGTTTGAGTTAGTTCTTTACCATGAATGAAGTAGTTTGCCATTATTTGTTTCTTTTTCTTGGATACCCTTATTAGTTGGCATTTTTCTGGGTGAAAAGACATACTCCAGTTTGATTCCCATTTTTGTAGTTCATCTAGGTCTTTTTGTAGAAGTTCACTATCTTTTCCTGTCTTTATTATTCTATAAATTATGCAATCATCGGCAAATAATCTTACTTTTGTTCCTGTGTTGATGCAATTTGGCAGATCATTAATATAAATTAGAAATAGTAGGGGTCCTAGAACAGTTCCTTGTGGAACTCCCGAGTTTACAGTTATTGGTGATGACTTAGAGCCATTTATTATCACTGTTTGTTCTCTGCCTATAAGAAAGTCCTGAATCCACTGATGTAAGGGGCCAGAGATGCCAGAATATTTAAGTTTTTTTTAGTAGACTAGAATGATGAACTTTATCAAATGCTTTTGAAAAATCTAGTAATATAGCATCAATTTGGTTGTTATTATCTAATCCCTTAGACAAGTCATCTATTAAGCCTATTAATTGAGTTTCACATGATCTATTTTTCCTGAAGCCATGTTGGTGTGGGCACAGTGCATTAAGTTTGTCTAGATGATTTACTATACTACTATATATTATATATTCAAGTAATTTACATGTTAGGCGGGTTAGAGAATCAGGTCTATAATTACCGGGGTCAGATTTATCTCCTTTTTTGAAAAGGGGGGTTACATTAGCTAATTTCCAATCTCTGGGCACTTTGCTCTGGTTTAGAGAGGCTTGAAAAAATATTTTAAAGATTGGAGATATTTCATTGGTTAGTTCTTTAAGCAGTCTTGCTGGTATGTCATCTGTACCAGAAACTTTGTTTGCTTTTATGTTCCACATAAAACCCAAAGGACAGATAATGATACATATATATATATACACACATATATCTGGCTTGAATTCATTGACCAAACTAAGGAAACGTTTGTTAGGTCAGTTAATGAAACGTGAATATTTTGTACATACATATTTGTTTTAATCATTAACTTATAAAAAGCATTATAGGTTTAAGTAAAATATGCACTTTTCGTTTCAATTTTTAGAAATGTGAACATACTGGACCGATTTGTTTTGGTTTCCTGTACCAAGCCGTAGCAGGGGACATCGCTGAGATCAATACAACCACGATCGTTGCTAAGACTAAAGCCTTCATGATGTTCAATTTGAATTATTCTGTAGCAAGACGAACAAAACACCTTTCGGTTAATATATATATACATATAATGGCCTACTGGCTTAAATATACATATATATATAAATTTTAATGTCTTTCTATGTCTTAGGGTAACCTTAAAGATGTTTCCTAACGCGCTCTTGTAAACTATGAAATTATGCTTCAAATATTTTGTATAAACTGTTTTGCTCGAACGATTGAAAAAAAATTAAGGAAGAATTTAAATTGAACTAAAATTCCTCAATACAATAATATCATAATAAAATTGATTAGCTGCTATTGTAGCAGAAGGATAGTTGAATGGATAATGTCTTCAAACAATATGTGGTCTAAGGGGAATGACCAATACTATCAAATTAAATATTAAGAAGCACGAGTTTTCTTATCTTTGCTTCTCTGATTGTCTATCAATCATTTGTTTCTCATGCGTAATTAATTTTGTAGAAAATGCGATGTTAGATTTTATTCTCGATTTCCACGAGAATCTCGCTTTTTGAAAGAGAGATTGATCACGCGATAATGAATAGTTATTTGCCAGTTAACTTTAAGGTCTTGAGCAAACAAGGTGTATCAGAATTATTGTATAAACATGAAGGTGGACTTGGAGCATAATATTATGAACACTATTCATTAATTGGAAATATGTATTTTTCGTTTATTGATGTGATGAATATAAATGGATGTAAGACATATGCTGCAATGAAGTTTTATTATTCTGTTAGACGTTTTCATGTGTGATAAAATAAAATAATTACTGAAGAAGCAATCACAAGTCAGAAACTAAAGTTAAACTCAAAGTCCTATACATGAAAACATAAAATAAAATAAAAATGTTTATTGGTCAAGCAAAAAGCAATTAACAAAATTCATTCAACAGAAATGTCCACACAAATGCAAAAAGCAAACGAATACTTGCCTGACACAGTTGTAATTGGGAAATATACACTTGTGTACGTTGTACATAGTATCTTTAAATTGGTCTTCTTATATACACTTTACGACCGAAATTCTATTTGCAGTAACGTTTATTCAAGTGCACTTCAGAAAATATCTAAGCATATATTACGATCAAACGTTTCATTCAGACATCTGTTTTATTTTTTAACTCAACCAAGATGTTGCCATGTTTAGTCCAATATTATTTCAAGAATGTTTGCGATTATAATAAATATCGAAACAATTTGTCGTTTTGGCCAAAGAGGGAGCTAACACCATTTAATAATTTTAGAAATTGTGTAAGTTATACATTAAAAAAATAGACACCAACTTTTAAGACATAATGCCAACGATTTTTAGCGTGAAGTTTTTCAGAAAAGTATATGCTGTTGATTATCAGTTATTTCAGCTCTAAATAAATAGTTTTTCAAACTTAGGACAATATTTCAACAAGGTTTTTTTTTGAAAATGTATATGTCCATTTGACTAGTAAATCAGAGTATAACATGAAGAGTTAAATGTTAACGAGGTATGTGTGCATACAGTTTAAAGCCAGTGAAACATTTCTAGTTAAAATGTTATAATATACGTCATCGTTATGCTCCTTTCAATAAATTTATTGTAAATAATTACTGTAGGAACCCAATATTTAAACTAAAATGGCCACCTCTCCAGGTTACATCATTAGTGCTTTTAGAGATTTTTTGCACGCGGATTTCTAAGACAATTTAGAGCGGCGTTTTCAGTCGAATTCTAAATTTAATGGCGAAAAAAAAAACACACACACACAGTGTGATTCAACGTTATTATTTTTTTTATTTAAGTTGAAAGACTTTGAAATGAATTTTAGATAAAGTATTGACCATTCAGAATATATACATAATAAAAAATATATGTTGGTAAAAAAAAAATGTTCAGAAAACTCATACGATAACTCATTGATAGGCCGATACATTTGCAAAGTGTACATAAAAATAAATAATTGCGGACTAATATTCCCGCATTTTAGGTTTAACTCAGGAGTCTGTCTATTTCACCATCATCAATCCCATGACCGTCCGTTGTGGTTGTTGGGTTTGGGGGGAGCGAATAGAACCATCGGCAGTCAACTTTCTCCACTTTTGCCTATCCTGAACGGTCCTGTCTATTTTACAAAATCCAAAATAGATACATCTTATTTATATATTTAGTATAATGGGACTAAAACTAAAAAGTTTGCCAATGCCCAGAGTGAGTTTTAATTGACAATGTCTACTTTCAGATTTGACTGAAAATATCTAGAGTCAGAGTTTATTGACAATGTCTAAATTCAGATTTTAATGGCAATGACTAGTGCCAAATTTGATATCACAAAGTCTATGGTCACAGTTGACTGACCAGGTCTATATTCAGAGTGACGAGTCTAGAGTCATAGTTGACTGACATTGTTTAGTGTCAGATATCTTTATTCAGCGGTCGCAGTTATTTAGGGCACACTAATTTGCATAGAAACCACTTACGTATACATAGATAGAGGTTTGATGTCAACATTTCGCATGCTAATTTTATTGATATTGTCGAGGTGTTTTTTCCTTAAGTTTAATGAAAAAAAAATGTATGGGGGCACAGACAAATTATACCAATTAATACAGTGTAGTGTAAAGAACCGGGTGATATTGATTTTGTAAAAAAAAAAGAGTAAGCTTATTGTTAAATGTTTTGTGAAAATAACACTAAGGTAACCAAAATGCGAACTATAAATATGCAGGGACTTAGATAACCTACATTTGATGTATAGAAATAATGTGTACGACATAATAACTAAATACATTTTAATTATCGATACAATTCCCTACACAAAAATATATCAGTCTTAAATAAAGTATTATAGACGGATCATCTATACCATTCTAGATACAATGTGAAAACTGTATAATCATGCTTTACACATTTTACATTATAGAGTACGCAGATTGTCAAATCCGATTTCCCTTTGTTAATTTAAATACACGTGAACTTTTGTTTTACCTGTTAGATATCGCTTCATTCCAGTGTATTTCCTATGCAAACGGCTAGGATTCTCGTGTACCACGTGGCAGTTCTGAGTTAGTTTCTTGATTTGAACTTGTTTTTGTTTTTTTCATTGAAATCAATTAGTAGAGCTACGCTTTTATGCTTACTACATTTGTTTTTGTAACTGTACTAAATATTTATTGTATAAGTAAAGACTTATTATTTTATTTGACGGCAACACTTGGAGAAAGTTTTAAGTAAATTTAGAAAAAAAAATTATGACCCTTGGTAAAATTTAATACTTGCCTGGAAGAAGGCCTTAAGTCATACATTTCGCATTTTGAGAATAAGCAAATTTAACGTTTAAAAGGTTCACCCAAAATTAAATACTTATATATATATATATATATATATATATATATATATATATATATATATATATATATATATATAATATATATATTGTCATGTATATTGTTTTTCCAAGAATTGGAACACGCAATATTTATTCTCCTCTCTCTCTCTTTTCTTACTACACGCGATATTAGGACGTTTAGTAGGAAAACGAAAGGTTCTAGGTAATGCTGGGATTCTGTGTTGATCTCAAATTCTCAGAGTCTGGGAACGACTCATTATTTAATAGGGGAAGTTCATATCGTTTTGTTATGAGTTTTGTAATGTTACCATGATTTTCACCCCTACTGGTAGTGGGTCTGTCCCTTGCACCACTCGGATAGTATTTAATGATTTGTTTTGTCTGAAAGACAGAGAGTTTCAAAATATGTTCTTTTGAGAACGTTTGTGTTTGCACTATTTTATTCTAACTGTACATAATAGATATATTGTATATATTGAACATACCACCTGAAATAAACTATCAACAACAGTTACACTGAAGCTTCTTTGTCAAGTTACTATCCTATTGTGTTGTATACATTACTATAAGATTTATCTACTACCATAATTTACAAGAGAGGAAATGTTGGAATACAAATACTGAATTTGTGCCCAGGACTATAAGAAGAGTTCGTGTAATACTGAAACATAAATACTAATAATTAAAGTCTCCCCTAGGACTAACGAGAATTATCAGCAAGATCTACACAGCTCTGGCCACAAGGGGATTGTGGACGTAACAAAATTTGGGGGCTCGTCCAGGATATTTGAGTTCTACTTTTCCTGACCTAGGATTGACAAGATTTGGTAGTCTCGTTCGGACTGTGAAACTATTCTATTTAAAAAGAGGAGAGAACTGGTTTGCGTTTTTATTCCTTGGGAAGTGTGAAGATTCCACGAAGTGTTTAATATTATATTGTGCAAATTTCTGGACAAATCGTAAGTTGGAACTTTATATTTTGTTATACAATATATACTACTCTACTATAACAAATATTTCGAACGCTATACTATGGCTTCGAATATATCAAGTGAGGAACTTAATGCCATGTCATTTGCTGAACTAAAAGAATTAGCTGAGTCCTTTGGGATTGAGGCAGGACAGGCAAGACCTAATCGAAATCGTTTGACCAAAGAAATTATGACATGTTTGAACGGGCAGAATGCCATGAACACTGGTAGTGTAGTTGAAGTGGGACAGAACGATATCAATGAAGGTTATGTAGCTCCCAGTGGGGGCGAGGTAATTGCCCACGGAGACGAGGTAAGAAATATGTCATCTAGATCATCAAACAATGATGAAGATGAAGGGTTGAGTGAAAACCTAAAATTCCAATTAGCTATGAAGAGAATGGAATTGGAAAGAATTAGGATAGAAACTGAAAGGGAAAATGAAAGAATTAGGATAGAAACTGAAAGGGAAAATGAAAGAATTAGGATTGAAAGCAGAGAAAGGATAGAGATGGCACGCATGAACAGACCTGACCATCGTAGGGACAGCAATGGTATGGATATTAGCGCAATGAAGCAACACTTGCCTATATTCAGAGAAGAAGATGTTCAAGATTTCTTTTTGCTTTTTGAGAGGATAGCTGTAGATTATCAGTTCCCTGATGATAAGATGGCTTTATTGTTAAGGTCAACTCTCAACAAAGGAAAAGCATTGGACGTAGTGTTGAGTTTAACACCCGAGGAAATAAATGACTATGAAGTAATCAAAGATAGGGTGCTAAAAAGTTATTTTCTGACACCAGAAAAATATAGAAAGCTATTTAGAGACAGAAAGAAGGCATATGATCAAACTCATGTAGACTTTTTGAGACAAAAGGAGAAAATGTTAGAACAGTGGCTAAGGTCACAGAATGTAAGTGAGTTTGATAAACTCAAGAACCTAATATTGTTTGAGGAATTCAATGATTGTATTCGAGTGGATATTAAAACCCACATCTCAGACCGAGGGGTTGAAGATGTGCATGAAGCTGCTAGATTGGCAGATAACTATGGCATAATTCACGCCAGCATAAAGCCATATTATGCTGACAAACCCAAAGTGCACAAACCAGAGCCCAAGGAGGCTAGTAAACCAAAAGAGACAAGTGAAAACAATAATAAGAACAGTGGTGTAAATAATAATAGTAACTTAGTTCATTTCAGGAAGCAGACAGATGTAAATAAAGCAAAGGTGGTATGTTTCAATTGCAAGAAAGAGGGCCACATGAAGAAAGATTGTTGG
Organism: Anisus vortex; assembly: GCA_949126835.1. NCBI lineage: Eukaryota > Metazoa > Mollusca > Gastropoda > Planorbidae > Anisus > Anisus vortex. The sequence continues at coordinate 6,359,063 of OX421503.1, read as the reverse complement.
ATCCTTACCAAGAAGCAAGGTGCTATTCTACACTGTGCCAGAGTGCAGAAAGATAGCAAGCAGACAGAAGAAGTGTGCAACACAGGGTCAAGAAACTCAAAAGAAATGCGGCCGGCATCGCCCATAGTTGTGGAGTCGATGGTTTTTGAGAACAGTCTATCTAAGGTAAAAGAGAATAGCTGTACTCAATCTATTATGCTTTCAGAAGGCCGTGAGGAACAGATGGTTCCTGAAGTCCCGGAAGAGGACGACCTATCCGATTTTCGACCCTTTGTCTACGAGGGGACAGTGTCGACAGAAGTCGATGTACTCAGCAAGAAGAAAATACAGATATTACGTGACACGGGTTCTGCTGTCAGCGTGATCCTGGAGGGCAGTGTGCCGTTAACAGATGCCACCAGTACCGGTGAGTCTGTTGTGCTGAGAGGTGCTAGTATGGAGGCTGTGGAAGCTCCACTGCACAGAATAAAACTCGAGTCGGATATTTTTACAGGTAACATCGTAGTGGGAGTGTGGCGCGCACTACCCGTCAAAGGCGTTTCCATGATATTAGGAAATGACATTATGGGCGGCAGAGTCACTGTCGAGCCCATGGTCAAAGTGTTGGAGACAAAGATGGCGGAGGACAAAAACCTACGTCCTGCCAATGAACGCCCAACATGTGCACTGACAAGAGCAATGCAGAAAAAGAAGTCGGTAAAGACTCCTGCTACGCCGTGTAGTGCAACGAAAGATGTGTTTGTCTGTTCTGAAGACACACATGCGAATGAAACAGTGATAACAGAAACACCTGACATCGATTTAAGTGCTACGTTCTTTGCTGAACTAACAACTGGTGATGCAACCGAGAACGATAACATTTTGTCACCAAAGCAGAAATTGGTGAAAGAACAATTGAATGACGAAGTAATAATGCAACTCAGAATGAAAGCTGTTGACGAAAAGACTGCAGATGCAATGGCGGAATGTTTCTACATGAAAGATGAAGTATTGATGAGAAAGTCGAAACCGCTCAACTCAGGTACAAACGAGTGGGACAGTATTCACCAGATTGTAATACCTAAGTGCTATCGTCAAGATATACTGCGTATGGCGCATATTCTTCCTTTCGCTGGTCACATGGGAGTCCGGAAAACGCACCACCGTATCCTCCCTTACTTCTACTGGCCAGGACTGAGAAGAGATGTCGAACAATACTGCAAGACTTGCCACGTATGCCAAATGGTAGGACGTCCTAACCAACGAATTCCTGTCGCTCCACTCCAGCCGATACCAGCGTTCGACGAACCATTCAGTCATATACTCATTGATTGCGTGGGCCCGTTGCCGAAAACAAAAGCCGGTTTTCAATACCTGCTCACAGTCATGTGTTCATCCACTCGCTTCCCGGAAGCCATTCCGTTGCGGAACATAACAACAGTGAAGGTGGTAGACGCCCTGACAAATTTCTTCACACGTTATGGCCTACCGAAGACAGTACAGTCCGACCAGGGGACTAACTTTACTTCGAACATTTTCAAACAAGTCATGGAACAATTATGGATAAGCCATAGGCTATCAAGTGCCTATCATCCTGAGAGCCAGGGAGCTCTGGAAAGGTTTCATCAGACATTAAAATCGATGCTTAAAAAGTACTGTTATGAAAACGAGAAAGACTGGGATAAGGGTGTGCCTTATGTACTGTTCGCTGCAAGGGAGGCCACTCAGGAATCCCTGGGGTTTAGCCCATTCGAACTTGTGTATGGACACTCAGTCAGAGGTCCGTTGAAACTTCTACATGAAACTTGGCTAACGGACAGTGAACCGATTGGACTTTTGTCATATGTAGATAAATTTAAAAATAGGCTTTATCATGCTTTTAACCATGTGAAGATTCATTTTCCACAGATGCAGGAGCGTATGAGACATAACTATGACCGTAAAGCTACAGCTAGAACTTTTGCACCAGGTGACAAAGTTCTTGTGTTTCTACCTTTGCAAAATCAGCCTTTAAGTGCAAAGTTTAGTGGACCCTATGAGATAGAGTCAAAGCTTGGCGAGGTCAATTATTTGATAAAGACTCCTGACCGGAGACAAAACCAGAGGGTATGCCATATTAATTTACTTTAGCCCTATGTTTCCAGGGAAAAGAGTAACCACGGGAGGTCCCCATGATTTCGTTAGCTAGAGTCCCGACGGATTTATCTAGGATAGAATATAAGTTAGCAGAAAGTAAACTTAATAATACAGATGCCCTTAAGAGTTTAGATACAAGGCTAGAACATCCTCCGGTAGAAGATAAGGAGAAGATTATTGAGCTGGTGCATGAAAATAAGTCAATGTTTACAAATGTTCCCAGTAGGACACATGTCATAGAGCACGATGTAGTGTTAACCAATAGTGCAAGGTCTATTAAACAGCATCCATTTGACCCCATCAGACCTGAGCATATTAAATTAGATGTAAAGTATATGTTAGAAGATGACATAGGAGAAAAATGTGATAGCAAATGGTCTACACCCTGTGTGATGGTACCAAAAGCCGACCACACACTGCAGTTTTATAGAGACTTTGGGAAATTAAGTAATTTGACAAAGACCGACTGGTATCCCATTCCCCGTATCATCGACAAGATAGAGACAAGGTCATAGCTGATACTCTATCTCGGGTGCTACATGATTGACTGAATAACCCTATACTTCTTTTTCAGATCATCTCACTTATTCATTAAGAATGTGTCATGATAACCTATCATTCGTTTGAATTTTGATTATGGAATACCTATAGAATACTTGTATCATACAGAAGTCAAGTCTTTTGAAAGTATTAATAATTCTTATAATCATGTATAATATTGATGTTCTGATATATTTTAAATTCATTTGATTATGGAAAAGAAATTCCATTTAAATGTTGATGCATGATGCAATAAATATATAATATGCACGTATTTACTTGATATGGATGGATAAAAGTAATTGTCATCACATGCAATTAAGTGGGAAAACTTTGAGCTAGTTGATTTATTATCTTGTTTTATTTTAGTTAATGAATGGAACTAAATAATAATATGTACAATTTTTATCTTAGAAAGAGATGTAATCTTAATTGGTATAAATTAATAGATAATATTGGAAATCTATTGCTAAATTGTTATATCATGGTAATAGAATGGGAAAAACTAGTGGATATTCACTATGTTGTATAGGTTGTTATATATTCCATATATCCGGGAACGGAGGGAAACAAAGGTACCTAAAGGTGTGCACTCATTCAACCCTGAACAAACTTTTATATTAAACTTTCAAAATTGCCAAAAACGCATAATAGTGGATTACATTTTAATATTGAGATTACTGTAGTAATCGTAACTAGAGCGTATTTTCTCCTCGTATTTGAGAAAAGGGGAAGTATCATCATCTTAGGTATGAACCCTGTTAATGTCAAGTTGACACTGTAATTTAAAGGGGAAGTAACCTATAGTTTGATTCGAGTTACGTATTACTTATCTTTTGGTTTGTATATTAGAAGTAAACTGTTGGAAATTGACAAGAGTTTGAGCAATGTTATATTTGTTTAATAGATTAAAACTTTTTGCAAATTTTTGGTGGGAATCCACACAACTGTACATAGTTAAAATAAGAATGACTAGAATATTTTTGAATTATTTGTACTTGTTGAGACATTAGTTAATATTAATACTAACGGTAAAATATTTGTCCATCACGTTATAATCACAATTACAATTGGGTAGTGACACTTTTTATAATTTAGTTGTGCCAGTGAGCCATGTTTGCTTAAATTGTCTAATAATCTTCCATTGATTGTTGGTTATTAAAACGATAGTGTTAAGTACGAAAAATGTACCATGTTGAGTATTACTTGGGTAATTATGGTACATTATTTCTTTCATTGGGTGGGGGCGTGTCATGTATATTGTTTTTCCAAGAATTGGAACACGCAATGTTTATTCTCCTCTCTCTCTCTTTTCTTACTACACGCGATATTAGGACGTTTAGTAGGAAAACGAAAGGTTCTAGGTAATGCTGGGATTCTGTGTTGATCTCAAATTCTCAGAGTCTGGGAACGACTCATTATTTAATAGGGGAAGTTCATATCGTTTTGTTATGAGTTTTGTAATGTTACCATGATTTTCACCCCTACTGGTAGTGGGTCTGTCCCTTGCACCACTCGGATAGTATTTAATGATTTGTTTTGTCTGAAAGACAGAGAGTTTCAAAATATGTTCTTTTGAGAACGTTTGTGTTTGCACTATTTTATTCTAACTGTACATAATAGATATATTGTATATATTGAACATACCACCTGAAATAAACTATCAACAACAGTTACACTGAAGCTTCTTTGTCAAGTTACTATCCTATTGTGTTGTATACATTACTATAAGATTTATCTACTACCATAATTTACAAGAGAGGAAATGTTGGAATACAAATACTGAATTTGTGCCCAGGACTATAAGAAGAGTTCGTGTAATACTGAAACATAAATACAAATAATTAAAGTCTCCCCTAGGACTAACGAGAATTATCAGCAAGATCTACACAGCTCTGGCCACAAGGGGATTGTGGACGTAACAATATATATATATATATATATATATATATATATATATATATATATATATATATATATATTGTCATATACTGTTGGTTTCCAAGTATTGGAACACACAATGCTAATTCCTTCTCTTTTTTCTCCCTACATAAGATTTTGTGGGCGAAGATTATTTTTTCATTTCCTTGACTTTTAGTACGAAGGCGAAAGATTCTTGTTAATTTTGGTATTCCGTGTTGACCTCACATTTTTGCAGTGGCTAGGAATGGTTCATTATTTCTGCATGGGGGAGTTCCTATCATTTTTATTATGAGTTTTGTAATGATACCATTATTTTCACCCCTCCTTGTAATAGGTCTGTCCCCCGCACCACTTTAATAGTAATTAATGATTTGTTTGTCTGAAAGGCTGTGAGTTTCGAGATAATTTCTTTTGAGGACGCTTTTGTTTTCACTATTTTATTATAACTGTACATAATCTTCATATTGCATTTATGTATTTGAACATATCATCTGAATTAAATTATCAACAACATTTACACTGAAGCTTCCTCGTCAAGTTACTATTCTATTGTGTTGTTTACAATACTATAATATTTACCTACTACTCTAACGTCAAGGAAAGGAACTGTTAGAACGCAAATCCTGAGTTTGTACCCAGTACCATAAGGAGAGTTTGTGCAATACTAAAACATAAATAATAATAACTAAAGTCTACCCTAGGACCAACGATAATTATCAACAATATCTACACGGCTCTGACCACAAGGGGATTGTGGACGTAACAATATATATATATATATATATATATATATATATATATATATATATATAAATGACATTAACCAAATATATTTCTAATTTGATCAATATATTTTTATAAAATTGCACCAAAAAGAGATTCTAAACCTCAAAATACATAGGATAAATACATTTTAAAAAATGCAAATCTGTTTTGGACTTTTATCTTTCTTTCATGTTAATTGGTATTTCATCGTTTTTTTTTATTTGATTTAAATAGTTGTTTTTTTTAATTTTACTCTAGTAATAATATACCGCTGTTTCGAAATAAATAAGAAAAACTTCTGGAGCCTCCGCTAGACCCCCCAAAAAATCAACAATTTAAGGGTGATTTAAATAATATACTCAAAAGTGTGCATTAATTATTTATAGACATATTCGTAACATAAAAACAGTAGACGACCTAGTTTCAATGTTAGTATTTAGTCCAAGTCTTCATTGATGATTTGAAAGATTACATAGAGGGGGCAGTGATGGAAGCTTTTAGCATGTTCAAATGGATTTTTAATTCATTTAAACGTTTTATGAGATTTCATTCGTCCTAGTTTGTACAAATGTTTTCTGTAGCTTTAAGTCTACGTAATTGTTTTGAGGGCGACGCGGGGTAAGATAGCTTGTAATAAATAAAGTTATAACTTAGTTTTGTGAAAGTAATCTAAACTTCATTCATGATTTATCGATCGTTCTGCGTGTAACATGTTGTGTCAAGTCAGTAAACACCATTATCTTTCTTCTTTCTTTCTAATATTAATACATACAAAAATAAAGTATTTGTCGGACGAAATTGATCATAGAGCCGGTGAAGCAGTGTTCACCATGTTCTGTGGCTACAACATACTACGGGCTGTGTGGCCAGCACAATGCCTAACCGCCTTTACTTTAATACCTCAACTAATGTCAGGTAGAGTCCCGGAAAAAGAATCATAGCCTTTACCTGGCTCGATCTTCTAAGGATTTTGAATAATAATAAATATTTATAATAATATATCGCATCGTTCCGTGTTATTGCATGCAGATGTTGAGGTTGATAGTGACAAAACATTAACCAAAGACAAAAGTGTTTAAACGTATCTTCAAGGACTATTTCGCCCCGTAATTCCTCAGTTTTTGGAGTAAAATTATTTCACTATGCAGGTTATGTAGATTCAAAGATATATTATTATTTTTTTTTTTTAACGGCTTCTTTTTGTTCCCGCTGACAATGGAAACCCTGAGCCAATTCGTTGATGAGGATAGCTGGCTCATTCATGACACATGATGCATGTCTTCAGCAATAACATCCGTTAATTTTTTGTTGTGCATAACATTTATAATTGAACTAATTAAATTTGTAGAATGTAACTATTTCAGGACCTGAAATTTTATTTTTTTTAAAGTATATAAGAGTCAAAATGCATTTGAAACGGGCTTACACTAGGTTTAACATCAAGATTTGAGCTATAATCAAAATTCAAGACTAGATTCAAAAAAGTTAACGAATAACCATTGGATAATCGTATGTATAGATCTGTACACGATAATATAAAGATTATACGAAATGTATTATTCTTTCCAGACCGACATATAACACAAAACCTTTAAGGAAGTCAAAGAATAATTTTAAACATTCGATCATAATAACATGTATGATTCCAAATTTAAAATGTTGTACAATTTTACGTCTTTTTATACGTTTGGCGCAATGTTTTTTTTTGTATTTAACGATGTAAATTATTTATTTTTAATTTTTCCCCAAAAAAATAATTAAAACTATACTTAATGTGCTAACCCATAAATCCTCTATCATGTGTTCGCCAAGGAAACTGGTGAGTGATGCTTCAACGTACCTTTAGATTTGGTCCAACAAAATTATTCCTAACATCAAACAAAAAAATAAAAATAAAAATAAAAATGCAAGGCTAGGCTCCAACCACGGATACGAATAGATTGCAATGATTTTATGTATAGGAAGAAGCAACTGTATCACGTAAGATAAGATAATACATAAGAAAAACAAATGAAAACCAAAGAAAAGTATAAACAAAAATGTTTACATTTTATTAAATAATGTTTAGGTTTATAGATTTGTGTTAAAAACAAACGGAGGAGGTAACTTCACTTAAGCCAATCGATGAACGTTTATAGTATAGAATAATTTAATGCTTGAAATTGTGTAGCCTACAATAATTATTGTTAAGTTGTAAAATAATGATGCAAATCAAGACACGGTTGGCCGACTGGTAATAATGACTGTATGCACACGCAATAAGTTTAGACTGGAAAAATTCTATCGTTACACAAAAAACAATAGATTTAGTAAGTGAATTTTTCTTACGATTATCTTTTACACCCGGACAGACCTGGACACACCGAAGCAACTAAAAAAATCGCACATTTAAAAACGCAGAGACATACTCTAGACTCTAAACTCTAGAGATATGATGAATTGATACTAGAAAAAAATTCTTCTAAAATAGAGCGGAGTATGATATTATGTATATTTGGTACCACTTTGTAAAATTATTTTGTGTGTATTATTACATTTAAATCTATACCGATGTATTACGATATCCGATTGTCTTTGGAAGTGTGAAAATGTGTTTGAATATTAAAATATAGGGTGACGGCCAGGATAATTCTCTGCGGCTATCAATCGGCCAACTTACAACTTTATACTAAAAACCTGGGATTAGTTCATCGACGTTCTAACTACAGAAATCGTAATTCGAAATTTAATATTATGTGTCGCTAAAACTTAAATACCAATACTTTCTCATGCTAACGCTAAAAATATAGCGGAAATATTGATGTTTTCATTTTTATATTATAGTGCCCAATTTGGGAATCACTGGCCTACACACTTGATATCGCGTGCTGTTTAACTTTTTCCTATTTGCTTTTTTGATACGTCAGATATTCAAATGTGGTATCTTCAAGATTATCTTCACACGTCTCGATATTGTCAGGGTGCATCCAGTGTTGCTGAAAGCGCTAGATTTAATTAGATGAAAACATTTAAATGTATTCCGAAGATCATAAGAGAATAGTTTCTAGTGTAGTGAAGTAGATGGCATGAAATATAGAACAAATTAAAGACGTTTTAGAGAAAAAAAAGGAAAGCTTGTTACAAAAAAAGACACAAATGTATAATGGAAAGCTAATTTGATTATATTTTAACTGATCATGGGTCCGGTGAAGCAGCGTACACCAATTTCTGTGGCCAGGGCATTCTAGGGGATTGTTTGGCAGGCCGCCTTACTTTACCCAAACTAATGTCAGGTACCCATTAGAGCAGGGCAGACTATGGCACACACTCCAGTCACGGAAACAAATCCAAACCTTTACCAGGATTCGAACCCAGGGCGTTTGTAACGCCAGCCGAACGCGCTCTCAGCCACCAAACCCTCTATATTCCATTCGTTTCCGACTATTTTTCACAATACCAATTATATTGTCGCTACACATAAGCCAATAAACACTTTTTTTGTCCCGTTTCAATCACAATAAAATTCTGACAACCCCTACCCTGACAACCATCCACCACAAAAAATTCAACCCTTTGTAGTGCTAAACTAGTTTCCCAATATTGACACAGAAGATCACTGTGAATTTGTTTCTAAAACGGACACGTAAAGCATCAAAACTAACTAGAATTCGTTCATTACAAAGTCACATCTTTACATACAAGGTGTTACAAGTTTCCATCAATGTATTCTATTAAAGCAGTGATTCTCAAAACGATCATCGTCTAGAGACACATACCCATTCTCGCCCAGCCCCTACAGCTAAAGAGAAGACACAGGTCGTTAAATAGTAGTACCTGTGCAGTTAAAAAGACATACTTGTAATTGGTTCAGTGTAGCAATGCCTTTGTATACAATATGTTTAAGGGTTTAGAACCCCTGCATTTATTTATGTTAACAGTGTGCAATTATACTGCAAGACACGTGTTAACATTTACACGTACAGAACAGGGCAACAATAGACCATAAATAAAGGACAAGTATTTTTTTTTTCTAGGCATGATGACTAATGACGCATTTAACTAACTGTGTATCTTATTATATGTCGAAATTATGTCTGCATGATTGTCTTTATGCTCGTTTATGTATCAAATTTTATATGATCTACGTATGTATATTTCTATATCTAACTATACAGTTTTATATATTTTAATATGTCCGTTCTCTCTCTATATATCCTTTATCTGTAACTATACATCAACATTTTTTTATATTATCTACCTGCGCAATTGACAACTATATTGATATATTTATGAACATTTAAAACTATTACACTTTTCTTCTTCTGTTATTATGTATAAATGATTTTACTTTAACTTATTTATATAGAGAGAGAGAGCGAGAGAGAGAGAGAGAGTGAGAGAAAGAGAGAAAGGGAGACTATCGTCACTTGTTACAATAAGATAAACTTTTATGACATTTCGTATTAACCGCAGTTTGTTACCTTTACATTCGCTTCGATTTATTGAGCACTTGGTGGTGCAATTGCAAATTCATCGAGTGTAGTCTTGGCCGCCTGTCAGTGATTGAGAAGACGTGACAGTTCGTAGTGATTTTTCTTCTGCGTCTACAGATACCAATGTGAGCAGTTTCTGGTGCACAATGGAAAACTCACTTCTGGAATACAGTTGTTTAAGAACACCATGTTCTGTTGCTAGCTCGTAGAAAGGTAGCAAGTTTACTAAATGGTGTACTAATGTGTTTCCTTGATAATTTGTGACCACTTCGTCACAGGCTGGACTTTCTCTAAAAAGCAGCAAACAAACAGCAAATTTATCGTCACAGCGTATCACTGTCCATGCTACCATATGCAAGACGCCATTACACTGTACCAACAGCTGTGCCGCCTACCGAACAGTCTTGCATCAGCACATCGAACATTGGCCAGGGGTTTCCAGCCACATGATATTGTTTTTCTTTAAATACCAGCTCTTGACATGTTTGCTTTAATGAACTCATAATCTTTTTTTTTTGTTACTTTATTTTTCCAAGTCAAAATCTTTATATAGTCAATATTTTAGACCATATTTCTATATACTTTTAAAACCATTGTTCTAAATGATGTCACAATTGGCGCTGTACTACATAATTACACGATATCCCGTCCCCCTTTAACCAAGAGGCACAACTTTTAAATTTTACCCATAGCGAGAGTCGCCTCTTTCTGTCAACTCCTTTCTCAACGGAAGGTAACCCGTCTCCCCTCCTCCTCCCCCCCCCCCTTCTTTTTAAATGTTCTCCTCGTTTCACCCTTCGCTTCTTGCTATGGTTCACTGAACCGTTGTAAAAGCACGCCCACCTCCACCCACCTCCCCCGTTATATCTTTTGTCTCTCTCTCTCTCTCCTTTTCTTTCTCTCATTCCCTCTTCCATGTGCATTGTAAACTATCAAGAATTTCACGATACAAACTCACGATGAGGTACCTAAATAAAAATGACAGTAGGAAACAGAAGAAAGAAGACGATATTATAGCAACAACAAGCCTAACAACTCCCCGTGGCCATGACCACCGGGGATAGCAGGTGAAGACCAGCTGCCTTTCCAAGTCACTGACCGATGGGAGAGCCTTAAGGCGAAGGAAGTCGTACTTTTCAAACCACCAACGTCACTTCTCAGTACTCTCTAAGATTTCAAATTTATTCTCAACAATTAAAATGTATTATAAAATAATATTTAACAAAAAATCAAACCTAACTGGCATTTCCGGCTATCATTATTTAAACCTTCTTAACCCTAAAGGATTGTGCTGTAAGGGTAACATCACGTGATCATCAAATCATTACTATCCCTTCTTAATCCTTTAAACAGATAAATACAACTCTCCCTACATACCCCCTTCTACACTTTATGTAAGATTTAATATATTCTTTTTTTTCACTCAATTTTGTTCTTTAGGTCTGTACACAAGATAAAGGGGCAGTATCGGGAAAAATAATAATGTTAGTCTTCACTAAATGTTTATCTCCCCTTCTTACTAAAATGAATTCCAAGAACCATTGTGTTAAATAAGTACTTACCGAAATACGACGTAGTTAAATGAATGAATTTATGCAAATACTATGTAAAATAATTAGTGAAAATGAGATGATTGATTAAATTTGCATACATATATTATTAGTACCTACTTTTTTATTCAAAGATTAACTCCATGGGGAGTTTACCCTTTTAATGTACAAAATGAACCAATATTATGTTGATGATTTTGTGTTATTGATATTGTACATGCCTAAATAAACTTTGTTGAAAACAAAATGATAAAATAAAATTATCACACTTTTGATTCATTGGATATTTGAACTAAGATGATTGCTAAATGATCAACTATTTTGTATAAAATTATCCATGGTGAATATTTTATTCTCATCTTTAAATAAATGTGTTTACTGCTTCAATGTAAATACTTATATCTACACAAGCTTTATGCTCCAGTTTCTTCGTGGAAAAAAAATTAGAAAATTATCACATATTCCGCAATTACTTAATGATATCATAAGGGCGCATCCATTGTCTTGTGAGACATATAGGAGCCATATCTAATTGATAAATGTATGTAATGTTAGATGTGTAGTTAAATGTTATCATTGATTAATTACCTTATTTAACGAGTCAATAACATTATATAAATGCTTTTGACGTAATCAGCTTAGAAACATAATGAAGATGAAGGGTGTATTTTGTATGTGTAATCTGTATGTATGCCTGTATATCGTAATTGATTAACTACGGTATGTTACACATAAGTATTTTCTATATCGCATTATATGCCTTAACCCATATTCTGCTGAGGTCGTGATTTTTTTGTCATTTTTGGATATTATTTACTTTTAAGGCCACAATGGAAGGAACTGCTTTAGATTTTTCTTAAAATTGAAAACCTTTTGAGATAATAATATTGAAGTTTTTAATAACGTCCCATAAGTAGGACAGTAGCAACAAGTATCCCCGTGTAAATTTATATTGGGTCAGTTAGTTTTTCATGTTTTTCCGTTAAAGGTTTGGAACGTAATCATATTTTTTAGTGTTGTAGTGTAAGTTAAGAGCGTCCCCCAATCATCTAAGATTTAAAATCAATAAAATGACATTTTATGGTACTAGCCCAGGCCGAAAGTTTGAAAACATACTATGTTTTATATTTTACAAATTTCTATAAAGAAAAATATTAGGTCATCCCCTTACCCTTTCACTCACCATCCTGCAAATAATAAGCCTGCTCATATATTTATTATATTTTAATAAAATGAAACACAATAAAGAAATGTAATGAGAAATATATATGAATCATATTGATCGTGGTTTACAATTTTGAAGGACAAAAAAGCGTAAACAATACGTTTATATATGAACATTGTTTTCCATGTTTTTTTGTAAGAAATTAAATGCAACAATAAATGGTATACAATAACTTAAGTTGTAAATTAAATAATTAATTGTTAGGCTATGTTAAAAAGACTATCTATAAATCTATCATATTGATCGTGGTTTACAATTATGAAGAAAAAAGCAACGAAACGATACGTTTATATATGAAAATTGTTTTCCATATTGTTGTTTTTTTTAAGAAATAAAATGCAACAATAAATGCTGATTGTTTACAATAACTTAAATAATTAATTTTAGACTATGTTAAAAGACTATCTATAAACAAATAAACTATTAATGGGCGCCAAACATGAGAGGAGCCATGGGAAATCACACTTTTGGCTCGTTTTTTTTTTTTTTGGTGGCACATTCTTTGACTAGAACAGAAGTTTACATGATGCAGATGCCCATCAAGACTATGTTTCTGTTTCCTAATTAGAGATTAAATGCTTTAGGATCTGTTTACATGAAAATATAGTCCTGGATAAGATGTCAGCTATTGACCACTTATCAGACGAACGCTCAAAGCCATAAATTCTAACCAGAATAGTGCAGACAATCGAAGCTGTAAACAAGCTAAAGATCATTTGGCAATACGAGAGAACCTCCTTCTGTTCGAATATTTGATTAATGTGCACTCTGATGATATCGGATATCAGGTATAATCTACAGAGAATGGTCGGGGTCCTATAAATGAGATATTTCTACAAGATTATGATTATCACAAACGAAGATGCCCGCAAACAATTTATATATAATCGGCGCATTCAAGGATCCACGAAGCACCTCCTAGTTTATGTAACTGTGTTGGAATGGAAAGGAACCAGTGGCAGGTCACAGCCTATCCTGCTCGGCATACAACAGGTAGAAAGAAGAAGCGGCCGACAGAGTTATAAGGTCTCTTTAAAAAAAAACGGACGAGCTCCAAAGGCTCCTTTATCCAAAGCGTATCGATAGGTTTGAGCTCATGGGGGAACTCCCAAGCTCTGCCGGGGCTCAAGCCACCCCATGACACGCCAGAGGCGTGGCTGGCTTGACGTGGAACAGTGAGGATTCCGCAGCTAGTTTACCCACTGCGGTTCCCCTAAGGATCATTATCGTGGTGGCTCGCCCGTATAACTGGACTGTCACCCGGTAGCACAAATCCTATACCATAGGTACAGACATCCAGGCACAAGGGTGGTTCTAGAGACGGAGTTGCTGCGTCCATTGCTTTCTCCTCACCGATACCCCGTGTCATTTCAGCAGTGCAATGGATCTTGGACCCTCAGCGGGAGCTGACCCCCATGCGTTCGCCCGCCTGGTTCGCACCTTACAAAAGAAAAGGTGAGAGTAAAATAAATAATAAAAACTGGACCAGTCTGTGCTTCATTGGCGCCCAAACAGCAGCACAAAATCGTGACAAGTGATGACACAGCAGTCAACAATGGTCCCAAGGGTTAAGGGATGGGTGGTGATGAACTGACCATTTTAATCCAGCAAAAACAACATGGACATGTAAAATAGGATATTAATAAAGCGAATATAATTATGAAAATGAAAAAAGGTTCCAGCCCTTTAATCCCCAATTTTTTTTTTTATCTACAAAAAGAGAGCCTTACTTATACTTACTATCGAATAACGTAGTATACAGTATGCCGTGACCACAAGAACTGGTGAACGCTGCTTCAATGTCCCTTTGATCAATTTGGTCCGAAGGGTACTTTTCTTATGGAGGTTGTATGGATGTCACCGCGTCTACCCAAATCTGATAGGTCTGTGGCATTAGTTGTAGAAAAGAAAAAAAGCTACTCGGAATTGTGCTGGCCACACAATTCCCCTGAATAGTTAGTTAGTTCACGGTCAAATTATAATATTCTCTTTAATTGTCGTACATCTGGCGGTTGCTATTCCGTGTGAGTACTTCTGTGTCTGGCACTTTATGCATAAATACTACCGGCCATCAAGCCACGCATCCATGCTCCCACTGTGGTCAACACTTTTGGGCAAAAATAGGCCTCATCAGTCATATCCGGACACACAAGCCACTATGACTCTGTCAGAGGATGGTCTTCATCGAAACCGATGGACAGGAATCAATCAATACAAATGAAGCAGAATTACGTTTGCCATAAATATAAAGACATATTTCTATACATTAGTTCTTACTTTATGCTGACAATTTTGCTGTTTACTTTAATCTATTGATATAAAATTACTTTGTTTACTTTTTATATAAAGATAAGAATGACTGTTTAATGTTTATATAAAATGACTTTGTTTAATGTTTATATACAATGACTGTTTTACTGTTTATATAAAATGACTTTGTTTAATGTTTATTTAAAATGACTGTTTGTATAAAATGGCTTTCTTTAATGTTTATATAAAATGACTGTTACATTTTTATATAAAATGACTTTGTTTTAATGTTTATTACACGACTTTGATGAACTCCACCCATAAAAGTTCCCAATGGGTAATTGGAAGTATATTATATTATATATTACAGACGCTTTTTCTATAAAGAAGATTATTGCTATATAGTAAAGAAGGGCAGGGTTATGTGCTGGCCATACAATCCCCTTGAAATGTAGCGTCCATGGCAAATAGAAAACTTTAATGGCACCGTTTTGATGGACTGGGACCGTAACTTTAACCTGTATAAAACGCTTATTATTTAGTTGTAAAATAAAACTATGAATAATATATAAAGATATTACCGTGGGGCCATGCAACAGTTTAAACTTAAGAGTATACCTATAAATACTAAAGTTATAGTGTAGCCGATACAAAACAAGATATTGGCAGTTGTTTTCCTTTTTTTTTTTATTAACATGATTTAATATAATAATATAAATATATAATATAAAATGTATTTTTTTTTTTAAACTATTGACTTAATTGTTGACTGTCTTCAATAACATCGTATCAAAAGACAAATTTATATGCCAGGAAGTGACATCACCCAAGACATGCACTGCAGATACAAAATGGAGGGTGAGGATCATAAAGCCCAATCAAAAACAAACATCATAAACGAATTCATGGCTTAAGACTTCAGAAAGCTTTGTCTGGGTAGTTTAAAGTTTCTAGACGCTTCCTCCAGTTCCAGCATTCAATCGACAAACAGGGCTGGCATAATAAATCTGGAATGAGACAATGCGTCCTATTAACTTTTACCTTTAAACAAAAAAATAACATTTTAAAAGTTTAAGTTCTTTTGGCATTGATGATAAAGGCGTTTGAAAAGGATATTTTTGTTCTTAAGTTATTATACCACTAAATGCGTTAATATGGTTCTGCATTTGATGTTATCGCTGCGTAGAGTAACAGGGATAGAGCGTCGTCTATATCTATATATTATCACCACCAGTGGCTAGTTTATTGTCAGGTCCGTTCAATACTAGTAGGATCATAGCATTATATATTGGAACACAACCTTTCATTTAGTCTATACGGTTTTCCACGAGGAGCTAGGGTCTTACTGGTAATGAATTTATTGCCGTGTGGTTACCTAGGGTTTCATGGTATCGACTTAATAATGTTCTTTCTTTTATTGCTTTATTAGTCTATATATACCATCTCTATTGATATAAAATGTAGAGCCAAGGAGCACTGAATAAAATGTTCCTACTTCAAGTTTCGCAAAATGCATAAATATTCTTTAGACTATATCTTGCTTATCTAATAGTCTTGTTTTTTGTTTAGTCTGTTGATGGTGAAACAAATATAGCTTTCTTTAATTTCAAAGTATGGTGCATTCTTTCCACTTTTATTTCTGTCATACATTCTCCGCAAAAGACAAGGGGCATCTACCTAATATATGTTCCACAAAAGTTAAATACCAAAATATCCTTTTGTTCCACAGTTCTAATAACCATTTAAGGCTGGAAGACAACAAACTAGTGCAATAGGGTTGATACGAAATGACGACAAAAGCTATGTATTCAAACTATGTTGTTTTACCCGGGTGTCTCATGCGGACACACAGAACCAGGTGTACTGGTTGCCTGGATAATTTCGTTATGGTTGTCCGAATCTAATAATAATCGGTGACGCCCTGCGATCTGCGACGTTTCACCGGACCAACTCTATTAAAGTACATCGGCTTTGTCTTATCTTAAATAATATTTTGAATTGCATTGACCTATGCATATATAAATGTTCATAAATAATTATTTTATCACATCCATTTAAAGGCTTGCTTCTAATTTGTTAACCGTTGAGGCCATAGCATGGGAAATTGTATTACGTCATCACTTTCCGCCAGCCAGTTGCCAAGACAATCTTTATGGAAATAGTGGCCACAAGGTAGGACATCCATATTGTACTCAATAGTGGCCACAAGGCAGGACAGCCATATTGTACTCAATAGTGGCCACAAGGCAGGACACCCATAGTGTACTCAATAGTGGCCACAAGGCAGGACAGCCATACTGTACTCAATTGTGGCCACAAGGCAGGACAGCCATATTGTACTCAATAGTGGCCACAAGGCAAGACATCCATATTGTACTCAATAGTGGCCACAAGGCAGGACAACCATACTGTACTCAATAGTGGCCACAAGGCAGGACACCCATATTGTACTCAATAGTGGCCACAAGGCAGGACAGCCATACTGTACTCAATTGTGGCCACAAGGCAGGACAGCCATATTGTACTCAATTGTGGCTACAAGGCAGGACACCCAGACTGTACTCAATAGTGGCCACAAGGCAGGACACCCATAATGTACTCAATAGTGGCCACAAGGCAGGACAGCCATATTGTACTCAATTTTCATGTACGGCTCGTAGCAAATAGGGCATTCCTCTCCATCTAGATGAGCCGGTTGTTCTTGTCCGTCATCTGCCCTAGCCTCAATCAGGGCCGGAAGTTATTTCACGTCATCTGACATGCCCTTTGTTGGCGCGGATTCGGTCTCAGTTTTGGCTCGCTATAAATACATACATATGTCAAGGGTCAGACCAACAAAGTATCTACTGATCAGAAGATCAACAGTACCCTAGAACTACATTTATCATACTAGGAGATGTGTGGCCAGCACAATGCCAAACGGACTTTACTTTACCCCACTGATCTATAAAAAAAAAGTGGATTTGGCAAGGAAGTTTCTTGAAGCCGAAAATGATAGGCAATCACGTGACTTTTAGTTATCTATAAAATTATATTTCCTAAGCACTGACCTGTAAATAAATTTTAAGTAACCTAAACTTCCTTTTTATCGAACAAGCTGGGCTGTGGAAATCGTAATGTCTTCGGCGTGCCATGGGGTGGCTGGAACCCGGAAAGATCCTTGGGTGTGCCTGCCCCCTCCCCTCTCCTTGGTTCACCCCTCTACCAACGTTACCCCCTGGATCGAAATCTCGTCATGTTTTTTTTAGAGATATTTTAAATTCCACTCTTATGTCTTGGTCATAATGATGTTAAATATTGGACGAAATGGAGGGGGTGTTCCAGCAAGGTTCTATTCGAGACTAGCCACCACGCGGCACGTCGATAAGGCGTGTCCAGTAGAATAGGGTTCTGTCTCCGCAGTACATGCACTATACTTCACACCCCACCTACGAAATTCCCCTTGGATCTAGTGGTTCGCTCATATAAATCTAATGTCGTCTGGTAGAAAAAAAAACCTGACTATAGGTCTAGAACTCCAGGCACCAGGGCGGGAATGAGATGGATTGATGCGTTTATTACTTCCTCTCCACCGAGTCTCGGAAGCTCTCTGCAGTGCATTGAATTCTCAGACACACAACAGGTATGTTCTCCAAGAATTAGCCCACCAGTGTGCTCCTTGTGTAAGCGTATCGGTGGCTTACACACCTCGCCCACGATGAGGCCCATGGGTTAAGAAGTGATCGCAGAGTACCAGTATTGTGCATCGTAAGGGAACCGTAAATACTTCAAAACTAGTAACAAATATTCCATAACACTAGGCTTGACATCCGTTATTAAATAACGTAATTGTTATTATTATAATTATTGTAGTTATTATTACAGTTTACTTTCTAAAGTGCCCAGCGAAATCCATATTTACGCCTGGGGCAATATAACAGTTAATACTGACAATGCCGTCGTTGCTTACACACGTAAAGCCGGCAACCACTTCTGTATTTGTGCCGGAAACGACATCTGCAGGAGCCTACAAGAACAACATCAAGAACTGAAAACGTTGTTCAGCAAAACGAATTTGTGGCAGTTACAGTCATACATTAGTAGAGATAAGAGGTACCGTAAAATATATAGTATTAGCCACACTTTGTATACCAATTTTTAGGTCCGAGAAATGGGTGCACGTGTAAATAAAAAAAAAAGTTTCTTTCCTACGTTCGGATATCACATGAAATTGACTTAATCGCTTTCTCTTTTAGATCCTGGGCTTTCATGCTTTAAAATGCCGTATAGTAATATATATTATAATATATAAAGTATATAGTTGATATTTGATATTCCATACGACAAAAAAATTAAAACAGCCACAGTGAAAAATAAAAAATACGGCTGAAAAAATTATACAAGTACACCAAATTGATTTTGAGTGCGGCTTATACACGTGAACTTCAATTTTACTTGCATTTCTTCGTCCAATGTATACCAGCGGCTTATACACAGGTGCGGCTTATACTGGAGTTTGTACGGAATTCTTTTTGATGCGCCGAAACCATTAAAAAAAATATATCACGACACAATACTAGCGGCCCTTACAGCGTTTTCCCACAGTGCCGACGGTACCCGCAATGCCCACATGAAATGGTCAGAATCAAAAGGTCTAGCAGAAGTTCACAAGTCATATCAGAAGTCTGACCAATGAGGAACATTCCACATATATTATTTAATAACAGCTTTAATCAAAGCTTATCAGTTCTAAAATATAAAAGCCAGTCCTGACAAACTCCCGCTAAAACAAAAAACGGCATATTATGAGGAAAGACAAACTGTTATTTTTAGTTATTCATGTTTCCAACATTGTATTTGTTTAACAGCAATATGTGTATAGACCGTTTTAAAAATCAACCAATCAATATGTATAAAACTAAATAAAGGATACTATATAATCTAGTAGTGTAACATCTCTAATGTATAATTATAGTACAGTGATGCAAGCTTAACAAATTGACTCTTTCCAAGTAAAACAGTATTTAACAAATTTGAATGAAAATTAAATTTAAATCTATTTGTAAGTATAAATCGTCTTAAATTTGAAAGACGAAACAAACTTTTAACGGACTTTAAAAAAATATAATTAAATATTAAAAGCATAAAAAATATACTTAATATGAAACAGATTTAGAAAAAAAAAAGTTACGTTGCAAGTATCCAAGAATACCATATCTGATTCGATCTGAATATAAAAACGTGTCTGCATAAAAAGTTCATTTCGATTAGCGGCAATTTTCGAGCAAGAAAATCATTTTGTTCCATATCAGACCATATAAAGAGCAACTGAAGTTTAACATCGTTTTGTGGCTATCAAAATATCAGCTTAAGCCTACGGTAAAACATTTTTACAAAAGAGTAGCCTGCGACTATGAAATAGTTCTCAAAGATGATAGTACAAAAGAAACAGTAGAAACGAAAGTAGTATGATATAAACTCTAAACTGTAAACAATTCATTTCCTTCTTCATTATTTTCGGTTTTAGATTTTTATAACGGGTAACAAAAAAAGAATGGTACAAATTATATCGTTCCATAAATGAAAGCTTGAAAGAGTCGAAGTTATTTTGTTTTTTTACTAAATCACTTACCGGTAGCCACTGGTCAACGTAATCATCTGGATAGAAGTCGTCACAGAGAGCGATGTCATCCCCATCAAGGCTATAGTTGCAATAGGGGCATCTCAGACATCCGTCCTCGTCTTCAGCTGCTAGAGGATAGTCCGTGTCCTGATAGTTCCCGCCACTTGGTGCGAGTTCTGTGTTTGGCAAAGCTGGCTATAAGAACACATAGAAGACATCAGATGGCGGGAAGAAACAGAAATCACTTGTATGTAAAATGTTCTATTATATTTTTTTAAGGACGCAGTCAGCTTAGGGTGAAAGTTCATGTCATCAATGTTTTCAAAAGTAAAAAGTAAAGAACCCGTCGGGCCAAACTCATCATAGGGCTTGTTTCTGTGGCCACTGCATACTAGGGGATGTGTGGCCAGCACAATGCCCAGCCGCCTTTACTTTACCCCAACTATTGTCAGGTACCCATCAGAGCTGGGTAGACTCGGGGACACCCTCAAGTCCCGGGAATAAATCCTAGCCTTCACCAGGATTCGAACCTAGAACCTTCGGATCGCAAGTCGAAAGCGCTCCCACTAGGCCACCGTGTCCCTTCTCTATGTTTTAATGCAATCATAATTTTTTTAATTCATATATTATATTCAGGAATGGAACAGCCATTTTTAAAACAGAACAAATCAATGTTTCCCATTTAAAGCTAAATTTGATCTGAAAATACTCAGTCGTTTACTCTTGAAAAAAAAGTTTTTTTTTTTTTAAACATGTTTTGAACCTTCCAGGTATACACATTGTTAAGCTGGAGAAAGTGCAGGAAAGGCGGAAGTCTGGTGAAGGCATATCAGCATCTGGTGCTAAGAAGTCTTGTCTTTTGGTTGCCCGTTAGCCTACCATGACAGCCCGTCATTGTTTCTGTGTTCAAAGGCGCCCTTGAAAGGGATGTGTTTGCTTATAGACAGGGGCATCATCATAAAAACTAATTCCGCTTGGTCGGCGCACCACCAGACTATATTACAGGTATACGAGGCAAGCTCTACAAGGTCTAACAGGGTCAAACAGATGTACACATTGGAAGACCAATGGAGCAAGTTGGCCTAACTGGCAACCACCCTTTTGGCGTCTAACTAGTGTTACAACCACAATCCTCTTGTGGTCAGAGCCATGTAAATGCTGTTGATAATGCTCGTTAGTCCTAGGGTAGACTTTGGTTAATATTATTTGTATTTCAGTATTCCACGAACTCCTTAATAGTCATGGGAACAAACTCAGGATTTGCGTTCTAACAGTTCCTTTCTTTGACTTTGTAGTTGTAAATAACTATATATTCTGGTAGTGTAAACAATACAATACAATAGTAACTTGACGAGGAAGCTTCAGTGTAAATGATTCTATTAAAAAGATACTTTAATCCTTAGCATTCGTTACTAAAAGTCAAGTAAAGGGAAAAACTTAGGCCCCGCCCACAAAGCCTGCGTTAAGAGAGGGCCATTAATATGTGACACTAGCAACCACCCTATTGGCGTCTAACTTGAAACCACCCTATTGGCGTCTAACTTGAAAGCAACCTATTGGCGTCTAACTTGAAAGCAACCTATTGGCGTCTAACTTGAAACCAACCTATTGGCGTCTAACTTGAAACCACCCTATTGGCGTCTAACTTGAAACCACCCTATTGGCGTCTAACTTGAAACCACCCTATTGGCGTCTAACTTGAAACCACCCTATTGGCGTCTAACTTGAAACCACCCTATTGGCGTCTAACTTGAAACCACCCTATTGGCGTCTAACTTGAAACCACCCTATTGGCGTCTAACTTGAAGCCACCCTATTGGCGTCTAACTTGAAACCACCCTATTGGCGTCTAACTTGAAACCACCCTATTGGCGTCTAACTTGAAACCACCCTATTGGCGTCTAACTTGAAACCACCCTATTGGCGTCTAACTTGAAACCACCCTATTGGCGTCTAACTTGAAACCACCCTATTGGCAACAAACATTGCGAAAAAAAGCTTCGGACAGGAGGTTGGACCAGATCTACGCGAGAAATCTCAATCGGGGCGGAAGTTGACTCTCGAACGCTATACCACTGGCATCCTTGCGTCCATTCATGGCTCGTGAAAGAAAGAAAGGTTGGGGAAGGGGGGTGGAGTGCAACATCTGAAGGTAAATACTGTAAAGAACTGATTAATCCTCTTTTTATCTCGAGTATTTCATGGACCGAATACTAGATTATAATCGACCACGCAATCAATTATACGTTATAACCGTCACGGAAAGATGTTACCCACATAATAACACAATCTCAATATGCAGTCATAAAAGTATAATAATGTCTTAAGAGGAATTCCCATACATTTGATAACCACATTCTGACCTACAAGTTGAAATTGAAAATAACATTTCCGTATTACCATCGCAGTTCCTGGGGTAAAGCAATCGGCCGTGCCAGGTGTTGACGTCTGCGTGCCAGGTGTTGACGTCTGCGTGCCAGGTGTTGACGTCTGCGTGCCAGGTGTTGACGTCTGCGTGTTAAATGGAAATCCGCCATCACCAGAGGTGTAGTCAAACGTGTCTCCCATTCTCACCTGCATACCGCCACCTCCCATTGTAATAGTCACACCTCCAGTACCACCCATCATTATATTCATACCACCAGGGCCAGAAGATATCTGCATCTGATTCGATGGAAATGTTAAACAAAAAAAAGACAACACCACCATCAAAATACAAAACAAGTTAAATTATACATTATTGTAAGAAAACAACAACTTAAATAGAAGCTATTAGTTTAAAATTTCAAAACAATAAATAAGAAAGATTATCCTCTATACTTTTGTACATAAACTATAATGGTCACATTTTAAACGGATAACTCAGTTGACAGCTTTATCGATATTCTAAAATGCGCTAAAACTCTTTTATTTTTTCTCCTCTATAGTCGGATCATTTATCTTTTTAAGTATTAGTTCGAAATAGTGTATATCATCAATTGAGTTTTATCACTATTTAATTTTGATCTGAGCAAACTTTGCATCTGAAATGTGGTGGTCACAATGTAGTCCAATAATGTGTATTTATTTTCTGACAGAACAGGTTTGACTGTATCGAAAAATTGAAAATATTGTTATAATAGCATATGATGGATGGAAATATTACATTTAGCTGGTGTCAAGAACCGGGGGGGGGGGGGGGAATAGGGGAAGAAATATAATATATGCTTAGTCTACAATGTAGGATGGTAGAACAGTCTCAAACGGTGTCGTTAGTGAAAGATGAGGCTGTATATAATGCAAGGTATAGGGAGAAGTACACGGTTGAGGCGAATGGTACAGAGGTAGGGAATAATCCAAGGGTGTGGCGAATTGTTCAATTTAGTGTGGATAGTGCATTGTTGGGGCGAATAATGTAAGGTTGTGGCGAATAGTGCAAGATTAGGGTGGGGGAAAAAAAGATATATGAGATACAAGAGAGAATATTTCTAAGTTGATATTTCGGGTGTCTGCGGCAGAATAGTTGTAGCTGCAGAGTCATGTAAACTCATGGTAATTAAAATTGTTGAACAAGAAACGTCTCAAAAGTCAGTCTCTTGCTCAGACAGTCAGATAGTCTTGTTTTTTTTTTTACCTTTCCCAAATTGGTGGGACTCTTCATACTGAAAACTTGCATGCCGGGGGCATCACAGATAACTCCCGAGCAGCCGTCGGCGCCGACCGTGTTCACTACCGTGTTGTTGTCAAAAGGAAAGGCTCCATTAGTTAACTGTCCAAGCCAATGCTGAAAGAGAAGAAAAACAAATGACAATATTTTTAAAGGTGATGTAGAGGTCAAAAGACGTAGGGCCAGTGAAGCAGCATTCACTGGTTTCTGTAACCACGGCATTCTAAGGGATTGTAAGTACGGCTCCATGCCCAGCCGCCTTTACTTTACCCCGAATAAAATCAGCTTGGGTGGAGTCAGAGACATCATCCATAACCGAGAACAAATCCTAGCCTTCACCATGATTCGAAGCCAGTACCTTTGGTAGGCCAGTTGAACGCGCTGCCACTCGGCCACAATCAGTGGTCCAATTTAATGAAATTCTTAGACACCAAAAAAAACAGCGTCACTCTGTGGTGCTACCCGATCTTAAACTTTCCTTCAAGTCAGTCCGTCTCATCAATGCGTTTCTAAATCAAATGAAGCCAGGCCTCCATCACTGCCCCTACTGTTCCGGCTTTGAAATCTTCACTGAAGGGCTGGTCTAAAAAACCTAAAGTGACACTGTCATCTGTTTATAGTTGTTGTTTGCGATGTTTTTTATGTTATGTGTATTTAAATTGTGGACTTTCCTCGGTACTAACGGGGTCTCAACAGTATTACGAAGAAGAAGAAGAAAAATAAAAACGTATTTATAAAATCAAAGTTTTAAAAGCTGTTTTGTATGAAAGCTGTTTTTAATTTTGTTGTTGTTCTAAATGTCCAGGAAGAAAAAACGAATTACAATTATATCTACATTTAATTTGATCTTCTGCTGATATTCGGAGAATGAAATAAACAATTTTGGAAACATTTGAAAAAAAATAGTAGCACGGCAAAACTAGAAAAATAGAAAATAGAAATTTCGATAAAATGACTTACATTCGTAGACTCGTTTGTTGAACCCGAATAGAACATAGTTGCAATACAAGATAGAGATCTAAAACTAACGACCTTGTAGATTACTGTAAGAGATGAAAGCTCAAAGTCGCCGGTTGCTATGTGTAACAGTCCGATAACAACGCACTAAAGGCACATTCAATATTGAACAGTGCAAACTGGGATTTCCCGCTGTCGTGTGTACTCGTGTATTGCTTATTTTTATGCATCTGTTCAAAGACTATAATAAGATGGACCGCTTGCTCTAATTTTAGAGCTTATATTATGTTCTTTTTATTCCCGTGCGCAACCAATAAGGCTGTCTTTAAATAACGTAGATCTATACGCTACTACTTATGCATTAAAGGTTTTCGCTGTATACAACTTTCGATTTTACTCTTAATTTTCCATTGAGAAAATCATAGCGAATTACTAGACCGGAAGTCTAGAGGACGTAGTGCGATCGGAATGTACGGAACTAAGTGTTTCAAGCTATCAAATATTAGAACTATCAAAGCAAGCGGTCCATTATATTATAGTCTTTGAACTGTTGTATTGATTGGCTGTTATACCCGTACATATGACGGCTAATGAAGAAACAGAAACGTGAGACAAAGGGAGAGTTTATATTATATATATATATTCTCTATCCATAACAAATAAATCATAAACTGAGGGCATGGCTTCTAGTTTTACCATAGGCGGCGCGTCTGGGATGTTATAGATCAGTGGCGCGCAATGAGTTTTTAATTGTTTTTATTTTTGTTATATTGAACAGTAATAGTGTAATATTTTAGATTTCGCTGGCCTAAATTTGCAAAAATAGTATTACTGAAACATGTTTATATATAATTCAAACATACAATTATTATTAATTATTCTATAATACTCTAAATTATAACACTTTAACAGATTTTCTAATCTTACTCAGGTATAATGGTATTATTCTGAATGTGGAGGTATGGAGAAGTACATGACCCCTCCAGCTGAGTCGCCTGTTGCCCGCTGCTTACTCGCTCCACCAAATCACGTCTACAGAACTTGCTGTACGACAGGCTAAGACATAATGTACATATTCCTGGCAGGAAAACAAACTGAACACTTTTCCCCTCGAATGATGAAGACGTATCCTAGATATAGGATGACAGGACAAAGTCCTGCAAAGAATAGGGTGTCGGGACACACGCATTGATTTAGAAATGACACCAATAAAAAGCCTATAGGAACAAAGACTATAACTCACCCTCTGTCTCAATATCATCCCTATTTATTAGCCGTCAAATTCACGGGTATAACAGCTACGCTACAACAACAGATGCATAAGAATATAAGCACCACTGATCTATAAAAATAATGGATTGCGCCTTCTTAATAAATTGGTCTGAGAAATGTGAAGAAATGCACTGATTTATAGAAGAAGGGGAAAACTAAAAATGTCCACTGCACTTACCGATATAAACAAAATTGTGTCTAAAACTTACTGCGCCACTGATCTATAAATAGATCGGAACGGAATCTATGTTGCTGCCATTTTACACAATATGTATATGGATTGTTGCTGTCAAGCTTCTGACTTCTTATTAATAATATAAAACTAACAATAATACGATCAAAAGGAAAGAAAAAGAAAACAAATACCAAACAATTAAAAAAGTTAATAATAAAAAAAAGTAGACAGCAATATTTGGCAGTACGGGAAAACCTGGTCCCGAACACACACTAAATTCGAAAGCATTTCCAAGGGACATCATTTGGAAACGGCCCCCGTGACTTTCGTCCTGGGGGGTGCTACGACGGTGCGCGTAACCAGATTTCTCCATTCGTCCCGGCCAAAAGCGGTTTGCAGAAGCCTATCAAGAGGTAGTTCGGCTCCACTCTTTCAGGTTGTCCAACCACTTCTTTTTTTTCTGGCGACAATTTTCTGCGTGCTCCTTCCACTGTACCTTGTAGGATGGTTTGGGCCAAGGAGTTATGCCTTACAGTATAGCCTTAACCATCTCAGCTTTCGTCATTTTACAGATCACGATAATTTCGTAGCATTAAATCTTAGCTCATCAAACAACAAGAAATTCCGTACAAGTGAACTCGCCAAACGGACTCGGCAGACGACACTAAAACATATACATGTTTGGCAAATCTATAATGTGATTGTCCCTTGAAATGCTGAAGAGGTAACTTGTCACTGGTGGCAACATTAGAGATTATATAGACGACGCTCTACTCCCGTTTTGCCGTGCACCAATTGGATCACATCAGAACCATGTACACAGTACACATTTACTGTTTGAAATAAATATATTTTTATCAAAAGTTTATAATAATAAATTCGTACAACATGTTTAAAATCGAAGTTTTTGAAAGTTTTAACATGTTAGTTTTTTTGTGAAGTAGTTTCAGTTTTATAAATAATGTAAAATTAAATAGATGACAATGTCTTATTTCCAGATTGATACTAACTGCCCTGTCTGCAGGAGGACTGCTGTAATTGAAGGAAACCTCTAGTGAACAAAACAGGCAGAACTTTCTGATGTTTCTTATTTTCTAATTGAGAAATAAGATACTCATTCATACATTTGTTTTATCGTGTTGTGCATGTCTTGTGTGATGTCATTTTCTGGCGTGTATAGTATACAATTAACGGTTGTGTGAACATGATTTCTTTAAAAAAAATAATTATATTATGTATTTTATATCATCATATTAAATCATATAAGAAAGAAGTAGTACAACTGCCCTTTTCTTGTTTTGTACTGCCTACACAATATGTATAGTATTTACAGGTATTCTTTGAGATTTAAATCGTGGGAGGGATCCAAAGAATTATCTTTATACATTATTTATAGTCATATTTCGACCCTTTAGGCCACGTGGGTAGTAAGAATGTTATTCAATACTCTACTTTAGTTTTGCCTACTTTGAATACTTTTACATCAGACAATATCTTTAGAAAAATACAAAATTTTGACAACATTTGACAATGTTATAATTGTTAGTTTTTTTTCAAAATCTATTACTAGCCCTGGTCTGTTAGTGAAAAATGAATCAAGTCTATTATTTTTTTCTAGTTGGTTCTTCAATAATTTAAGTTTAAATTTACATTTTGGATGGTTTTGAAAATATTTTTTTTTTAATTTTTGTTAATGATTTGGTGTTTTAACTATAAAAAAGTATTCAATTAATTGAAAGGGAGATAAAAATTTCCCATGATTCAAATTACATCATTTGTGATGTTTCTCTTGGATGTGTGTAAGCTTATTGAAAGTTATTGCAAATAATATCAGTTACGTACCGTTATTCTATTGTAATGTTTGCTTGTCTGTATATTATACTGTCTAGTATTAGTGGTGTTGAGTTAGGTCTACTAATTGTACAAAAGACTGAATCTGCATTATTATTTTATTTTGCTGTTTATTCTTATGCTATTCGAATAGATATTATGATAAGTAGGCATTTTTTTCCACCCACACTTCCGGTCCTATTCGTTAATTTTCTAACAAACCTGTCTGTGTGCTGCGTCACTGGTTGTACTGAGAGTAAGAAAAGATGAACGTCAGACGCGAAGAATCAGTTAATTTGAATGTGGAAGTAAACCGGAAGTATATGTATGCAGTGACACCTGACCTAAATAACTTATTTTAGTGTATGCTAGTTTTAAACCATTTTTTTTAAAAATTAAACTTAACGCACTAACACTTTGAGTATTAATTATCGGACACTCACTTTTTATGTTAAAAACGTAAGCTTATTCCTCATTAACTAATCTTGTAGCCTTAGTAGATTTCTATAATCTATACATGAAAAATGCTGAAAACATTACAAATTCGTTGGCGGAAATAAACCGGAGTTCATGTATGCTTCGAACCCAAAAGGTCACCCTTCATTAGGACTTGTCAATATGTTACAGATATGTTTACAGATATGTTACAGATATGTTATCTTTCTACACAGAAGATTTTTGCGTCTTTCGCTTATCTATGTTTTTAGTCTAGTATTATGAGTTTTATTCAGATTCAAAATTTCAAACGGCAGTTAGGTTAATTCCACGGTGAGGCAGTACTATTCATAAACTACGCGGCCTGACATGAAATTACACAGGACCCAGTTAAGAGTAAGGCACTCAACCCAATTAGTTGTCAACTGCCCCATGAATATCTTCTAATGGCATTAGTGATATCCATTCAGCCACGACTTTAAAAAAAAAAATTAAGCATATTCGCTAAAAGTTCTACTGACTGCTTTCATACAATTAAAAATAACATTTATTTTAAAAGAATAAAAAGAATATTAATCGGAATTCCTCAATGATGCACGGTTTCAAGTATTTGGGTATAAAGTATAAACCTTTATGAAATTGTCATTTCCTTACTGTATTAATGCGAACTTATAATGAAATTGATGTAACGTTAAGAGCTGAATAAAAAAAAGTTCGAGTTAGATCATAAACAGTGTATAATCACAACTGTTTTTTTATTCTCTTTTATTTAGATATCATTTTTCTAATTGTATCTAAAATTGAATTATCTCCCGTGTATTTTATTTTAAGATACTTTAAATTCATGTATTATTATTTTTATTATTGTTTATTAATATCTGTATTTCTCGATATAATATTATAATATTTACCAAGGTAATAATTCTCTAGTTATGTCTCTGACTATGCCTTTATTGTACTTATGTACTATGTGGCAAAAAAAATCATTGTTCATTGTTCATTGACACACCTGAAAAGAAGACGATTTGTTAAGTGGGGCTGACCGGCAGTGACTGTTACAGCGACTCCGCGCCTATTGTGTACTTGTAACTAATGTTGATACATGTAAAGTTATTCCCCTTCCCCTGAAAACAAAAATACAAACAGAAAAACTTACAATTTTGAATTTGAGCTTTAATTAAATGAACACTTTTACACAAACACTACAATAAGACTAATACGCCAGTTATATTCATTTAAATATGATATTTAGAATTAAATGCATCAAATCATGTCAAACGTATTCATAGAATCATATATGTGTGCTTTGTTTACGGGCCATAGTGCTAGTAGACTCTACATCTACACACATGACACGTCGCATTGATCTACAAACAATAGAAATAATGTATTATATATATTTATATATATCGAGAGAGAGTGAGAGAGAGAGGGAGCGATATATATAATATATATACAATATATATAGGGAGAGACTGTATATTATATATATAGTATATAATTATTACTATAAAGGCTATGAACCTTTAACCAAAGGTACCTAATGTCTGGTTCCTAACATTACTTTCAATGGTAATATAACATTAACCACTGCTCTGTACTACGTGGTCTCTCACACTATTTTAAAAGTAACGTACCACCAACCACTGGTCAGCACAATGCTTATGGAAGTTGTGGCCGCAGGGCAACATTCTCTTCTCGTCCCCTCGCTGGTAGTACATCAAACAAATGGAGCACTGCGCAGGTATGGACGCACTTCCGCCGGAAGAATCGCCATCGTGGTACGCAGTAGGAAGATCATTTGGCTGAGATATTGACATTGGTGCATTTCTAGAGCCCTGACATCATGTAATGGTTAGCTTTGTTTTATAATTGCATCTACCCAATCTACGGTACATGAATACCAATACATGTCAAACTTGTCAATAAAAATGTAACAAAGGTTATCACATTCTCAACTTTATGTGCCAAATTAATACGTTATTATGTTTTGTTTTGTTAATGGTGCCTACATAAGAGATTGTGTCGCCAGTAAAATGCCCAGTAGTTTTTTTTTTCTTTTTAACTATGAATAGCAGGCTTCCACCAGAGCCATGTAGACTGAGGGAAACACTTCAGAATAAAAAAAATACCTTCCAGAATCAAAGACGATTTTCCAGGCTCAGAGAAATCTCAACAAGGTCTAAGACCGTAAATCTGGATTTGAGACAACCCTGCAGGCTTAAAAAACGCAGGTGTTTGTCGCACTTCTATTCGTGGAAGCTAACTGAGAATACACATTCCTTCAGGTGTTTGTCGCACTTCTATTCGTGGAAGCTAACTGAGAATACACATTCCTTCAGGTGTTTGTCGCACTTCTATTCGTGGAAGTTAACTGAGAATACACATTCCTTCAGGTGTTTGTCGCCGTTCTATTCGTGGAAGCAAACTGAGAATACACATTCCTTCAGGTGTTTGTCGCACTTCTATTCGTGGAAGCTAACTGAGAATTCACATTCCTTCAGGTGTTTGTCGCACTTCTATTCGTGGAAGTTAACTGAGAATACACATTCCTTCAGGTGTTTGTCGCACTTCTATTCGTGGAAACTAACTGAGATAACGCATTCCTTCAGGTGTTTGTCGCACTTCTTTTTGTGGAAGCTAAGTAAGAATACACATTCCTTCAGGTGTTTGTCGCACTTCTATTCGTGGAAGCTAACTGAGAGTTCACATTCCTTCAGGTGTTTGTCGCACTTCTATTCGTGGAAGTTAACTGAGAATACACATTCCTTCAGGTGTTTGTCGCAATTCTATTCGTGGAAACTAACTGAGAATACACATTCCTTCAGGTGTTTGTCGCACTTCTATTTGTGGAAGCTAAGTAAGAATACACATTCCTTCAGGTGTTTGTCGCACTTCTATTCGTGGAAGCTAACTGAGAATACACATTCCTTCAGGTGTTTGTCACACTTCTATTCGTGGAAGCTAACTGAGAATACACATTCCTTCAGGTGTTTGTCGCACTTCTATTTGTGGAAGCTAACTGAGAATACACATTCCTTCAGGTGTTTGTCACACTTCTATTCGTGGAAGCTAACTGAGAATACACATTCCTTCAGGTGTTTGTCAAACTTCTATTCGTAGAAGCTAACTGAGAATACACATTCCTTCAGGTGTTTGTCGCACTTCTATTTGTAGAAGCTAACTGATAATACACATTCCTTCAGGTGTTTGTCGCACTTCTATTCGTGGAAGCTAACTGAGAATACACATTCCTTCAGGTGTTTGTCGCACTTCTATTCGTAGAAGCTAACTGAGAATACACATTCCTTCAGGTGTTTGTCGAACTTCTATTCGTGGAAGCTAACTGAGAATACACATTTCTTCAGGTGTTTGTCGCACTTCTATTCGTAGAAGCTAACTGAGAATACACATTCCTTCAGGTGTTTGTCGCACTTCTATTCGTGGAAACTAACTGAGAGTACACATTCCTTCAGGTGTTTGTCGCACTTCTATTCGTGGAAAATAACTGAGAATACACATTCCTTCAGGTGTTTGTCGCACTTCTATTCGTGGAAGCTAATTGAGAATACACATTCCTTCAGGTGTTTGTCGCACTTCTATTCGTGGAAGCTATTTGAGAATACACATTCCTTCAGGTGTTTGTCGCACTTCTATTCGTGGAAGCTAACTGAGAATACACATTTCTTCAGGTGTTTGTCGTACTTCTATTCGTGGAAGCTAACTGAGAATGTTAATTTGCCAACACAAAAGCAAGATTAAATTATTATGATACATAATTTGTAAATGTGGACAATAAAATTTTAAAAAATCTCCTGATTTTCTGTTAGCGTTTTCTCCTTTAGTAAACATAGCCACACTATTAGACTATAAAAGCCACCCTTTTTTTTTTCGTGTATGGTGAACTTTGTTTTGTTTACTTAACGGAATCATTTTTTTTTTGTTTTTGTTAAACCCCTTACAATAACAAAGCTTTTGTTTCCTGATGCCTGGCAATTTCTTTTGAAAGGCTAATTGTCCCACTTTTCTTTATTCTATCGAGCTACAACCTGGAACATAGACTCGGTGCTGATTATAAGTATAACACATTCATACAATTTTTCAGCCCCTGCCCTCCTACTACAATCTTCAGCAAACTATAAAAGTAAAAGTAATAGTCTGACCAAATTGATTTATGGGGCCGGTGAAGCTTTCACCAGTTTCTGTGGTTACGGCAATGTCGGGGATTGTGTGGCCAGCATAATGCCCAGTCGCCTTTACTTTACCCCAACTAATGTCAGGTACCCATCATAGCCGGGTGGACTCAGCAGTGACGTTTGAGAAAGGAAATAAATAAACAAAACTCGACGCTATAAATCTATATTTAAACATTTTGTTAAAAATAAGAACCGGGAAAAGATTCAAAACATGTGGCAATAAATTCAAAACACGTGACAATATTCATTTTTCCTAGTCGAAATCCTTTCTCTTACGTCACTTTCCAATGTTGCCGGAAATAAAAACATCTCAAATTTCTACGAGATTTGGATTTTTCCTCTAAAAAACACACACAATTAAGTGCAAATATTGAACTAATTACTTAAAATTAATCTTTGATTTTTTTTATAAATGATTTTTATTAACATTTAGATGCTGAATACACTTTTTACTATCAAAATTTAATGTTAACTCACTTTTGATAAAAAGCTCTTCACTTGGTCTTTAAAATCAATTGTCAAACACCACCAATAGCATTTTTTTTTGTTTACGAAAATGGCGGAAAATGTCACCGGAAGTTCATGATCTCTTCCATTTGAAAATGTCACACCTCATTAAGACTTGTCAATTCGAGTTATCAAATAACATAAATATTAAAGCAAGCGGTCCATCTTATTATAGTCTTTGGTTTAAGGAAGAGTTGAATGGCCCGAGATTTTGTTCATATAGGCTAGTACCAGGTATTGAAAACACAAAATAAAAAATAAAAAACAGAAAAAAGGACACCGTGTCACAAGTTGTGGGACATT
This sequence comes from Anisus vortex, assembly GCA_949126835.1. Classification (NCBI taxonomy): domain Eukaryota; kingdom Metazoa; phylum Mollusca; class Gastropoda; family Planorbidae; genus Anisus; species Anisus vortex. Next base: position 6,325,300 of record OX421503.1, on the reverse strand, counting down.
TCTGCCCGAGACTCACACGGGACGTACATTTCTGTAGGATTATTTTTCATGACTGAATGATGTCACGATTTGTTGCAGTCAGGCTCGTGGCTTAGTCACCTCTGGCAACATCAAGGGGGTGGGAAGGGACAACAGGCAGAAGGATTAATTACACTTCTCCAATTGGTTTCTTTGTCTAAAAGGGTGTCCCACAGAATATGTATATTTATTATATTCGGTGTCCCCCTGGTATAGTGCTGTAGTCATTTTGATTGTCGGACAATATTTAATTTTAAGTTTTGATAACGACTTCTTGACTCTAACAAAGGTAATATAGGCCAGGGGTCGGCATTCTTTTCATAATTGTGTGCATTGTCTTTTTGGAGGTTTTCCGCGTGCCATTAAATACCGCTTTGCGTGCCATATATGGCACACGTGCGGCTCTCGAGGCCTAGGCCTATTAAGATGATAAAATCTTCAATGTATTTTAGATTAAATAAAAGAAAATAGCAGCTTAACAATTATATGAGAAAAAGATAAATGGAAGCTTTATAACCATGTTGGAAATGTTTTCCATTACGTATTAATTACTATTGAGATAATAGTTTTACGTTTAAGCATAGACTATAATATACATGGACCGCTTGCTTTAGTATTTCTGCTATATAATGACTTGAAACACTGATTTTCGGAATTCCCGATTCTAAATATCGTAATTGATATACAGGAAATAAAGTTATTGATATACAAGTTCCGTTGTATTTAATCGCTATGATTTTCTCAATGACAAACTAAAATCGAAAGTCTATGGTTTAAGTAATAACAGAATTAGATTTAGGTTTCACTAAACTATATATTTAACTTTTTTTTTTATCAAATATTGTTTGGAAAAAAACACGTCGAAAATAATAATAGGATCTACTTTTTTTTAAACACGTCATGTGTTTACAAATGTGTTCTTAAATATATTCATGATTTGCTTATAGAGGGCCTACCCAAGTAAGAATGGTAAACTAGAAAAAAATTATTCAATTCATAACAACAGTTAGACGTGTAGCATAGGCCTACTGTTAGTTTTATTGAAAAAAAAAGGGGGGGGGGAATTAAACAATTCATCTAAAGTATATTCTAATCTTTTCATATGCAGTCTTTTAAATGAATAAGATCATTACATCATTGGCACATTGGTATATTTTTGTTGAAAGTAAAATTGTCAAATTTAGTCTATACGTTTAAATTTTATAAAGATTGAAAATGATATTGGCTATGTTTATATAATAAATGTTTTTCGTTAAATATGTGAAGTAATTAAAAAAAAAATCCCTGGTAGCTTGATATAAAGTTTTTGTGAACTAATATAAATAAAAAACACTAAGCTACCGGTTATAAAATAGGCCTACACATGTTAACGAATGTTTTATTAAATGTATTTATGATTTGCTTATATAGGCCTTCCAAAGTAAGATATATTAGAATAGGTTAACATTGTGAATTCGAAAGTGGTAAACTAGAAAAGATGTATCAATTTATTAGTATTTTCCTTATAACAATAGTCAGAAGTGTAATATACTGTAAGTTTTATTGAGGGGGGGGGGGATTAAACAAATCATCTAACGTATATTATAATTTTTTCATTTATCGTCTCTCAATGAATAAACTAATTTCACCTTTAATTACCCAGTATTTAATTGGCGTAATGCTCAAAATAAAAAAAAAAAAGTAAAATTTTTATTATACCATTGTTTTAATTTATCGATATGATATTTTGCGCGATAGTTTATTTTAAATAGTAACACACATGGAGGGTATTAGATAAGGTTTACACCAAACTATATATTTTTACTTTTTTGTCAAACAATGTATGGAATAATACATTAATTTACATTGAAAACATTAAAAATAAAAAAATAAATACTTTTTTGTATAAGATATTTTTACAAGTGATTTACAAACTATACTTATGATTAATATATGTGCCCAAGTAAGAAATATTAGACTATGTTAAGATCTCAATATGAAATCTGGTGAACTAGTAAAAATGTATTACATTTATTCGTAGACCTTTTTAATTTATATCAAACACACTTGCCGGCCGTAACTCATTGTTAGCATGAATGGGGTGAGGAAGGGAGTTAACAAAATTGACATAATGTTATGAGAGTGGTCACTAGAAAGTTTGACAGTTGTTAAAGTAGGGGAAGAACTAAAAACGTAATTTTAAACGATATTTTAAATTTAAACTTTTCATTTTCAGTCTTTTAAATACAATACATAATGACATGAATTAGATATATTTCTGTTGGATTTAAAACTGAGATTAAGCTGTTTTTTTTTATATTTTTTTTTTATTTCTTTGGAAGGGGAGGGGTTATTGGGCAAAATCTAGATATTAACTGCACAAATAAAAATCTGCTTCGAATGTTAGAATTTAAAGCCTATGTTATTCATAGTAGAAAAATAAAAAGACAAATACAATTTATTGGTCTGGTAAAGACGTATTTTTATAATTTATGCACTGTTGTTTAACATACATATGATGTTAAGGTACAAGCGCCTGCACTTTATTACCGATCGAATGATCGGTCACCTGGTACTGTATATATATGTGTATGTCTGGAAATTTTCTTCAAAAGCGCTCCAACGATTTTCTTCATGTCATGCAGATCCAGACCATTGGTATGAAGACTCTCCTGTGTGTTGATTTCCGAATTCTAAGAAACAAAAGAACCGGAAATGACGTTACCATGACAAATGTTGTTCCATGTATTATCACGTGACTTGTTCCAGGGCGATTTCTGCTAGTTTCATTACCAAAATATGTCCAGCGTCTCCTCGACAACGCCGTCTTGCTTCCCAATCCGCTAGTCACTTTGACCAAATATGAGCGTTGTGTAAATTTAGAAAATGTACCGAAGGTCCTGGTGTTCGAATCCTGGTGCAGGATTTGTTTCCCTGTTGTGGAGGGCGTCCCTGAGTCTACCCAGCTATGATGGGTACCTGACCTTAATTGGGGTAAAGTGAACGGCGGCTGGGCTTTGTGCTGGCCACACAACCGCCAAGTACGTGCTGTGCATAAAGCTGGCTAAACAATCACCTCGTATACCGTGGCCACAAAAACAACTGGCGAACGCTGCTTCCCAGGCCCTATGGATTAATTTGGTCCGACGGGATACTTTACTAATACTAAAATCAAAATAGGTCATATAGAAAGGCAAAGAGTAATGTAGTATCTTAAATACCTTTACGACTAATTTGAATGATTTATCTCAAAGGATTATAGTTATAGTTATAGCCAATGAAATAGACAACATCATTTTGACAGTTTTGTAACTCACTTTGTTTTAATCACTTCTTTATAATATTAAAAACATCTTTGTAAAATAATAGATTTCTTCATAAATATTCGAAAACAATGTATAGTCTTCTGTCCATTACTTCCGGTATTACAGGAAGTTACGTCTTTAATAGACTTGATAGCCTCAGAAAAGTATGCCGTTGCGGTCACATAGCCAATGTTCATTTACACGGCACTTAACATAAAGGACATGATTCATCAATCTGAAATTAATGGGAAAGCAACTCTATGTTAAACACTTCATCTATTGATATATATATATATATGATATACATTTTTTTAAAGTATTACACATGTGTCATAAGTAAATGACATATTTAACTAAAAGTGCCCCTGCATGACAATAACTACATGTATCTTTTTAATAACAATTTTAGGCTCAACTTGAATAGGTGTGGAAACTACAGGGAGGCGGTAGAGAGACGGTCGAGCACTTGCTTGCAGAGTGGCCCCCGCCTTGCTGGAATTTAGGTTGGATGGGGACGGCAAACCATTCGCGCCGACCCTTAATGGGGAAAAGGGGGGGTCACTGTTGAGTGATACAGCAAAATTCGTTCTTAGAACAATCTCGTTCTTAGTTTGGTTACGCGCACCGTCGTAGCACCCCCACGACGTAAGTCACGGCTCTGATGATGATGTACATGTTTCTCACATTGGATATGTTTAGACTTAGTTTTTGATTCGCTGATGTATATATATTTCGATGGACTTATATGTTTCAACAGCCAGGACCTGGGCAAGAACTAACTTCATTCTGTCGTCACTTACCACCTGCCATCTGTCGAAACAATCTTTATGAAAGCTGTGCCCACAAGACACATACGACTTGTCATTGATGCTTCTGTAGGACTGGCCACAAATGAAACACTCCATTAGATCTGAAGGAGCAGACGGCTCTGGTCTGTCAGGAGGAGACGTATAGTCATCAGTTTTCAGGCGCTAGAAGTAAACAAAGCATTCATCAGATGAATTGGGCCGCTAAATTGGTTTTAAAAAGTTCACTTATATTCCCAAAAGTTATTTGACTACAAGCTAAATTCCCCGGCATTGCCCGTGGAATAAAATTCATAGACATATAGCTAGAGTTTAAAAAAATATTTACTACAATGCACAGAAAGATATTATAATTTTAACAATATTCCTATTATTTATTTCCTGAACACATTTAAGAAAGTAATTTAAAATGAATATTACAATCGGGTTAGAAAAAAATCATGTTTTTTTATTTAACAGACAGTTAGCACTATCCCTGCATGAGAATCGAACACCCGTCTCGAACATGCGTCTAAAATATAATTATTAGATTTTACTTACTTAAAAACATTTTAGGAAAGCTTTAAGTCGATGAAATGATTCAACGAATTACAAGAAGACTCTGGTGTCAAGTAAATCCACAAATAGCTTACAACTAATTAAAATAATAAGACATATTCATAATGAGACATATTGTGTTTTTCCACTGGAAACTTTCACCAGTTTCCGGCAGTTCCAGCCAGTGACAATAACCTGCATGCGTATGTACATCACTGTGACGTAATCAAATAGTTCAGCAAGAAGGCGCCCTTACGTCTGATAACCAGCCCGCGTCTTATCGACTTGCTGGGGAGAGGGGGGGGGGCACGTGGTGTGCCCGCTGTGAAGTTTCGACCAATCAGGCCAGTTAACACAAGGCTTGACACATGAGCAACAAAGGCATCATATTTCCAATGTGTTTTACCTTGTTGGACCTGCTAAGTGGATCATCGCAGCGATCGCTGTAGGCTGTCTTATAAGATGTTTTATAATTCCCCCAGTCATGGTTGTAGTCTTGTCCCTGGACATTCACTGTCGCGTCATTAGTCTAAAAAAAAAGAAAAAAACAACAACAGCAAAGTTAAGTTTAATCATGCTGGACCGAGCTACCTGACGATAAGACAGCGTGAAATCGTGACAATAAAACAACGTGACAATGAAATTATGCGGCAATGAGACAACCGACACTCAGACAACGTGACAGCGTGACAATAAGACAACGTGACAATGTGACAACGATAAAACCTGAAAACGTGACAATTAGATAACGTGACAACGAGACAACGAGACAACGTGAAAATGATACAACGTGAAAATGAGACAACGTGACAATGAGACAACGTGACTATGAGACAACGTGACAATGATTCAACTTAATAAAGATTCAACGTGACAATGAAACAACGTGACAATGACTCAACGTGACGATGAGACAACGTGACGATGAGACAACGTGACGATGAGGCAGCGTGACGATGAGACAACGTGACAATGATTCAACGTGATATTGAGTCAACGTGACGATGCGACAACGTGACGATGAGACAATGTGACGATGAGACAACGTGACGATGAGACAACGTGACGATGAAACAACGTGACGATGAGACAACGTGACGATGAGACAACGTGACGATGAGACAACGTGACGATGAGACAACGTGACGATGAGACAATGTGACGATGAGACAACGTGATGATGAGACAACGTGACGATGAGAAAACGTGACGATGAGAAAACGTGACGATGAGAAAACGTGACGATGAGAAAACGTGACAGACCACACCTATGGGATCAAGAGAAATTCAAAGAACAATTATCCAATCATAATTCGCTGTTTTTCTTCCACCCCCTTCCCCCCCCCCTCTTCCAGTGGATTTTAAAAAATAGTTTTTAGGGGATGCCATCTGTGATTTTGAATGAGATACAAAAACTAAGTCGGTGGGCTTTGGTAAGGAGGATGTGGGATGGGTGTGGATGGTATACTTACATAACTTGATTCAAAACTTCTCTTTCTGGAACAGTTGAGTTGAGTACTCCCAGAGAAAATCGTTTTTGCCGTTTCAAAAAAATTGCCCATTTGAAAAATTTACTGAAAAAAAATAAAAAATAATTTACATTCTTAAATTGAACGTAGTAAAGTCTCTTAATATTTTATTACCTTTAATGTTAAATCTCTAAAGTATTACAAAAAAAATATATTTCAAGGAATGGGACGGTGTATTTGGAAATGTGTCAATATTTGTTCAACTAGAGTCAGGGCCACATACCGTAGGGCACGGCCGCGCCTACCGAAGGTCATGATGAAGGATAGGATTGTTCTCGTGTGGTTTGGAAGGTATCCCTAAGTCTACCCAGCTCAGACAAATACCTGACACTATTTGGGGTAAAGTAAAGGCGGTTGAGCATTGTACTGTCCTGACAGTTCCTTTAGTATGACGTGGCCCCAAAAACTGGTGAACGCTGCTTCACCGGCCATAGGGATCAATTTGGTCCGACGGGTACTTTACTACTTACTTTCTTCACTAAACCCCATAAACAAATTTAAATTCCCAAAAACCTAACTGAATACAGACTGAAAACGAATGAGCATTTCACGGGAAAGGCCGGCTGGTCTCCGCACTGTCAACCGACACGTTGCGGGTTCTATGCCCGCCACCGACCGATCCCAGCAACCCTGCAGGAGTTTTGGGCCTAGTTTACGTAATAATCTTCTATCTTTCTGTAAATGTAAGGGTATGTAACTGTTTTAAGTTGGCAGCTGTTTCGTATAACATACTTGATTCCATGTTTTTATTTTTGCCGATTTTCGTCCTCCATTTTGGGCTATAAATAGGCATATTGGCGGGTCCCTTTGGTTTTTGGGAAGAAAGTCTTTCGCTTGATGCGAGGCTAGGTTGCTGTGTGCCTCTCTATTTGGCTGTGTGCCTACCTGTTTGAACTGTGTGTATTGGACTCTGTGTCCGTGGTAGTTTTTTTTTTTTGAAAATTGTTCGTTAGTTTTAGTAAGAGCATATTTTTAGTTGGATAGTAAAATTGGCCTTTTGAGTGAATATATTTTTAGTGAGAGTATATTTTTTGGACTAAGTTTATGTTCTATAGTTTAGAATCGTTTTTGAATTTCTTGAGCACCTAATTTGAGCATTTATGTTTTATAGAGTTAGTAGTTGTAGTATTTAGTTCACGATGAAGATTCAGGTTATTCTTTATTTAAGTATTTGAAGTTTTAGATGTATAGATGCATAATAAAGTAATAGATTGTATAGTGTTACTTCGGGCTTTGTTGCTATATCTTTGTTTCTTTTAAGTATCGTGCTCTTGTGTTGTGTCGTGCTGTTTTAGTTAGCCAGTAGTAGCTGTTATTTTGTTTAGGTTAGTGAGCTAAAGCCTTAGACTGTGACAGTCACCTTGGGTTCGCTTAGGCCAAGGTTGCACAGACCACGATCCCCCTTCCCCTGCTCCCTATTGCCCTTTTTTCACTCTCCCAAACCTTACATAAAGTTTATAAAAACGGGGTAGATTTTGTTAATGAAATAAATTCGTTTAAAATAGTCTTGTATAGTCAGTCAAAGGTTACTGAAGAGGAGCTTTTTACATTTAGGATCAGAAAAAAAAAGATATTTAAACTTGTTGCCACATTGCTGGTATAGTAAATATACAAGAATAAAGATGTTTATATATAAACTCTAAATATACTCTACGGTCTAGTTCTTGTGATCGTTCAAGTTATTTATACGGCGGTTTCTGTATACAATAGCTCTAGAGATGAGAACGCGCTAAAGTAAACTGCATTAGAGTTCCCTTCAAACTGGGAATACCCGTTGTCATGTGTACGCATAATGTACGAAATAATGTTATGCTGGTATTATTACACAAATACAGGAAATAGAATTAAACACAGAATCATTTGAATTGCGTGGCTATACCGCTTATCACCAAATACATTCTAAAAAAATTGCATGCGGAGGTACTTCCGTATTTATAGCATCCAGCATTTTACATAGGAGGATTAAAATAAATACCTGCATTCAAGCCGTGGCTGTAAGATTTACATTAATAAAACCATTAACCATATGCTCAATTTAAATTCCACCAGATCATAAAATACTATATTCTCAACTGGATGATCTAATTAAACAACTCCCACCTCCAATTATTCTTATGGGAGACTTTAATGCCCATAACCCTATATGGGGAAGTCATAATACAAACCAAAGAGGAAAATTAAATGAAAGATTACTAGAGGAAATAAATATATGCATTTTTAATGATGGTACTCCGACTTTTTATAGTGCTACGAATTTATCTCCTTCTTATCTCGATTTAACAATGGCAGATTCAACTCTAGTTACGGACTTTACCTGGAGTGCTTTAGAAAATAATTATGGTTCAGATCACCAGCCTATCTTACTTACTACCAACTCCAAAATACCAACTCAACAACCATTAACTTGGAACTTTAAAAGAGCAGATTGGAATAAATTTAAATTGGAATGCGACAGAATACTCTCTCAAATAAATATACATTCTAATGCTCAAGAAGAATTTTCAACCTTTTTACAATAATTATTTCAAATCTGTGAACGAACTATAGCGAAAACAACATCTAAAATAACAAAGAATAAACCATGGTTCACAAAAATTTGTAAAGAAAACATAAAAACTAGAAACCAACAGCTTAGAATTTTCAAGACAAATCCATCTCCAGAAAACCTGAAAGCCTTTAAAATAGCACGAGCGAAAACTCGACAAGTAATCAGGGAACAGAATCGACTTACATGGCAAAATTATATAAACAAAATAAATTCAAACACACCCATAAATAATATTTGGAAAATTATTCGAAAAATTAAAGGAAATAACAAAAAAAGTCCAATTAAACGAATGAAACTGGCTGATGGCACTTATGCAGAAACTACACAAGATATTGCAAATGAAATTGGAAAGACCTTTTCGAAAAATTCATCGCCTGAAAACTTTACAGACGCCTTTAAAAAAGTAAAACGAGAAATAGAAAAAGAAACTATAAATTTTGAAACAAATATATTGGAATACTACAACTCCCCAATATCAATAAACGAGCTTACGCAATGTATTAAAGAAACCAAAAATACTGCACCAGGACCAGATACAATTCATAATGAGATTATAAGACATCTGCCAACGTTAACACTGAAAACTATATCAACATTTTTAAATAATCTTTGGCAACAAAATACATTTCCTAAGGACTGGAGCAAAGCAATTACCATTCCAATACCTAAAGAGAAAAAAGATCACACAGATTCAATAAATTACAGACCAATAGCCCTCACAAATTGTTTGTGTAAAATTATGGAAAAAATTGTTAATAAACGCTTAATATATTTTCTGGAAAGTAATAACTTAATAGCAAACAATCAGTGTGGATTTAGAATGAATCATTCAACAACAGATCATCTCATTAGAATAGAAACATTTATTAGAGAAGCTTTCGTTAGGAAATAACATATAGTAGCTGCTTGTTTCTTTTTAGAAAAGGCATTTGACACTACATGGAAATATGGAATTTTGAAAGATCTATATTCCTTCGGTTTAAGAGGAAACTTACCAAAATTTATATCAAACTTTCTAAGCAACCGAACATTCCAAGTAAGAATTGGAGATAATTTATCTGATACATTTATTCAAGAAGAAGGTGTCCCTCAAGGAAGCGTATTATCACCTACACTATTTATAATAAAAAAAACAAGATCACTGAATGCTTATTACATAATACAATGTGTTCTCTATACGTCGATTACTTTGTGATCTATTATAGAGCTAACTGTATGATAGAAATAAAGAATCATCTACAACTTCAAATCAATAAAATACAAGAATGGACCGAAAAAATGGATTTCTGCTAAAAAAACAAATGTTGTGCATTTCTGTCAGATACACAAAAAACACCCCGACCCTGAACTCAGTATAAAAAAAAGGTATGAATCAAGAAATTATTCAGTACGCCGATAAGATTTTGAGTGAGGCTAATACCTGTGGCTTATATATGCGAAATATACATGAGATTTTGTGGTAAAGCAGTAAATGATAACTTAGAAATACTATAACAATATATTACAATATAAATATATATATATATATAATCTACATTAGAAAAGTTTGTTTCTAAAATGTAGGATAATGTTGCTTATTTAAAAGTTGTTGTTTCTAATATGTAGGATAATTTTGTTTAAAAGAAAAAAGACGTTGTTTCAAAAATTAAGGATAATTTTACTACATTAGAAAATTGTGTTTGTGCAATGTAGGATAATGTTGCTTATTTAAAAGTTGTCGTTTCTGCAACCTAGGAAAATGTTGCTTATTTAAAAATTGTTGTTTCTGCAATGTGGGATAAAGTTGCTTATTTAAAAGTTGTTGTTTCTGCAATGTTGGAGAATGTTACTTATTTTTTAAAAGTTTTTTCTCAAAAGTAGGATAATGTTGCTAACATAGTAGACGTTGTTTCCGAAAGGTAGTATTGGACCAACATCATGCCCTGACGGAGAGCTTGCTACTCCACTGGACTGGTTGAGTGTATAAGTAGGTCGAGGTTGAATAGTTGGTCGCAGTTGAGGAGATGGACGACGCTGTTGCTGTAATGGATGACTTGAGTATTGAAAATGAGACGGTTGCCACATTTGAGGATGAAACCGCATACATTTTTCACCCGATTGCTCAATTTGATGATATGGGGGCTGAAATGTAGGATAATGTTGCCAAATGTGATTTGGTAGAAATAAACACGTTATGCAACAGTTTATCATGTTTTTAATCAGCGCTTACTTTTTCTATCAGATTGTCTTGCTAGTTCGTGTAGAATTGTTTATTAACATTTCATTTTGTGTATGTTTATTTTAATTGAAAAATAACTATGACGTAGTACAATTATGCTATCTCGTAGTTTCTTTTATATTGTAGTCTAGATAGCAATTTCTTTAACATTCGGGAAAATCCATTTCTGGTACTTTCTGCAAAAAAAATCTGTATAATATTATATAACCGAAGATCCATTCCAATAATCTGGAACGAACAACCAATTATTACATTACGGATAATCCATAATATATACATAACGGCCATTCAAAATTTGCATGGTCAGTTATTTATTATTATTTCATAAGATGACTTGCAGGTGCTAATAATTTATTTAATATTTGATATGATGTATTTTGGCTGAGCCCCCAGTATAATTGAATATACAAAATAAGAAATAACAAACAGTTCAGTTATTATTCTTATTCAGCACACTACTTGTATAGTATTGTATGAGTTCATTAATTACTCATTTAATTAGTTGGAAATATTGTCTTAGATCCGATTCATTCTCCCTGGGCGTTTCGAAGTCTTGTATAGCATTGAGTACATTCTTCATAACACCAGACTAGCAGTGTCAATTTATACTGGCTCTCAATTTCAGTGTGAATTAAATATATGATTCATTTAGTTGATAAATAGTTAGATATAAATACACCACAAAAACTCGAACGTGAATGAGAGAATAAGTCCATCAAACATCAACAAATAATTTATTGGGTGATTTACAAGGGGTGTTTCAATAGAATGAATATTGGTGGGTCATCAAGTGTATGTTCCAATTATTATGTCCAATATTATTTTATTAAACAAGTGCTACTACACATAGTAGTTAAAAAAATATACTTTCCTGTTAGACTATGCCAATAACACAATATATTAAAGCGTGGCAGTCCTACACATTAGAATTGTAAATCCAAATTGATGAAAAAAACAATTACACAGTATTACACATTATATTTAATATTCGAAGCTACTACAGAGTATTTTGAAGGAACGATATCTTATCGGGCAAGACTGACCTGTAATAACGTGCTCTCAATAGGCAAGCTTAATTCGGAGAGACATGCTTTCACTAAGCAAGCGAAATTAGGAGAGAACCCAAAAACAAGTGGGCGAATCTTTTATAAACTCTATGTTCACGACCTGGACTAATGTGACTAATAATTGATATTACTTTAGGAAGCGTCTAGAACTGCTTACGTCACTAAGGCTCAATAAAGAAATATTCTACTTTTCAATAGTAATCGAATATGTCAGACAATGGTATCAAAATCGTCTGCAACGCTATTCTAGGTTGTTTGGCAAGTATCGTTTTAACACCTAATAATTATTATCTTCCCTCAGTTGATTCGCGTTTCGATTTTATTTATTAATAAGAAATCTACGTGAATTATAATTATTGCAAACTCTGTTTCGTAACAATAAGCAGATTTGCGCGGTCTTTTGCTGTAGTTAATTTTAGCTTAGTGTTTATATTGTGTTTAGCGATCAATGGAAATGTATATAATATAAGTTCAAGAATTAATTTTTTTTTTATATTTATTATTATTCATGAAGTGGCTTGAGTGATTATTATTATATTATTGTGAACAAAATCATGAAGTGGCTTGATTAATTATTATTATTATTATTGTGAACAAAATCCTAAATTAGACTACAGAGGAGCCGTTGGATGTTTGGTAAACAAAGCGCAGCGATTTCTGCGTAATCATATTGAAAAACAATCAAATTTATGTAAATATATAGACGCAATAAAGTCTATAAACCTGAAATAGAGAGTAAACGTGTTGGAACAGATGAACGGTTTATCACCCCAAGAAAGTTTTATCCATGAGATATTTTCTTATATATTACAGACGATCCTTCTATGAAGAAGATTATTGCGTCTGTTCCGTGGTCTGATTCCAGTCTCGCATAATTTTAAATTACTGGTTGTCCTAGTTTGTCGATAATACGTAGTTTCTTTAACACTGTACAAACTAAAACAACACAAAACCTACACCTCCGCGTGTCTTATATAGATTTTGATGCAGAAAATGCTAGAATGAATTTTCCCCGAAGTTTTCACAATGCAAAATAAATGTGAGTACTAGAAACATGAAGAGATTACGGGAACACACATTGACGTACGCAAATAATCTCTACGTTTAATTTAAAACAACAAAACCACTACAAATGAATAATAAATCAATTTTCCGAAAACACAATACGTGCAGGCTATGTACATATAACGCATTCCTTTAGGTATACTTACTATGTTGAATGCCTCGTACATTCTCTTGGCCATTTCGTCTACTTCATTAATCTAAAAAGATTTAATAATGGAATTACTTTATTTAAGCTTTGAGTAAACTACAAAAGTAACAAAATCACTTCGTTTTAGGGCCTCGCTATATTACACTGACAAAAATATTTTACTCTATCTATCTTTCTTTCTATCTATCTATCTATCTATCTATCTATCTATCTATCTATCTATATATCTATATATATATATATATATATATATATATATATACATATATATCTATCTCTGTCATGCCCAGCATATTTACTGATGGAATATTAAGTCAAATACATTTAGATTTTTTTTACACATTACCAGAAGCAGAATGCAATTAAATGTAGACCTTGCGAAAATCTCTCTAGAAGGGTAAGGCCTACATACACATTCAAATAAGGGTTGGTCACAATAGAAGAACGGGAGTTAATCATCTCTCTCTCTCTCTCTCTCTCTGTCTCTCTCTCTCTCTCTCTCTCTCTCTGTCTATATTTAATTTATATATATCTATATTCACCGGGACTTCAGTCCAAATATTTTTTCTTGGAAGTCTTGATCCACACTGTCTCATTCACAACACTTTACCCTAAAACACCATCAGTCACACTCCACTCAAGGCTACTTGATGTAGACAGAGGATATAATACTTACCTGTATTGTATGATCTATTGCATATAAAAGCTCTTCGTCCTCGTTCTAAACAAATCATAAAAACGAAACGACAATAACACTCTAAAATAGTTTTAAACTATTTTTTTTTCGATGGAGGTATACTTATAGATCTATAAATAAAATACGAATTCCTCATAACTAATGTTATAGCCTTTGTATATTTCTAAAAGACTTGAACTGGCCGTTGAGGTTAAAATAAATTGTCAAACTCCAGCACGTTTAGCGTCTTCTTCTTCATTGTACAGTTAGACCCCAGGAAATAGTCCACCATTAAAGGGTAATTTGTTTGCGAATGCTCTGGGATCAACAGTGTGCATTACTACTTATAATATTTTATAACATACAAGCAAGAGTTATCAACTGACGATGGACTTTCATTAAGGGTATCTAGTCCAACCCTTCAGTGATGATTTGAAAGTCGGCTCAGAGTGGGTAGTGATGGAGGCTTGATCCAGTGAGTCCCACAGTCTAAAGGCTGTGTTGACGTAAATAAATCAGAAGCTCATAAACATGATAAGCGCTGAACGATTGAAAAGTCTAGTAAAGAAACGAAACATGTATGTGAATCCAGGGCCGGATTTAGACTAGATAATGCCCTAAGCTATTTGAGATATGGGGCCCTTTATAAGTCCAGATAGTATATGTGAGTGCCAAATATGATTTTTGGATACCTAAGGGGCTAAACTGAAATACAATTAAGAAGTATGTAGATAGTGAAACAATAAATCTTTAACTTAAAATCATTTTTATTCATAACAAACTTTAAAATGTAAACTCTGGTAAAAAGAAACAAAAATTCTTTTCAAAGGCACAATTATCTCTTCAAACATGTTATAAGGATTTAGGAATTATATTAAACTAAAATATTTCCATTTGTGCCTTTGCCAGAGCAAAGTCACTGATGACATCATCAAATGATAAACTGCGTACTTTCTATTTATCTTGAGTCATTGTTCTAAATTCTTTTCTTATCCTCTTCAGCTGAGAAAAATATATTTCTCCAGTGCAATTTTGCAACCATCATACTAAGAAAAAATTTCAAAATTGCTTCTACATTAGGGAATGCTGATTGGACGCGATTGTTAAATATTACCATATACAGATCCTGAAGTGTCAGGCTAACATGTTCCGCTGAACTGTATGCATGACTATGCCTAACATATTGATGAAAATGCTTGCTTTCTCCTACAAGATTCATGTCCAAATCTTTGGGATATGTTTGGCATAAAGCACTAGCTCCTTTGTTACGAATGAAAACGTTTTAACATCATCATTGTATACATAGGGCCTCTGTGCAAGACCATCACAGGTTTAAATGTTTGATTCTGAACTTGTCTCTTAACTCAAGGTTCTCTACAGCATCATCTTCATCATCATTGATATGACTTCTTCTATATCTTCTTTTCTTGTAATCAACATTTTTTCCTTTGCTTTTTCTTCAAAATGATCGAACATATCACTGGAATCTTAATAAAAATCCGAAATTTAAGCATACAATTTCCTACATACATCTAGACTAATTTGGGGGTCTTGCAGTGATGGACTAGTCTTGTGAAATTCATCCAGCGAGTAACTCCACAATTATAACATTACCATAAATTCAAACTCCATTCTATTCAAAATTTGTATGGCTTGATTTCTTGTTTCGCCTTTCTCTGTAGTATCAATATACAGCTGATGCAATGCAGAAATTACTCCATCATAACTATCAAGTATTGCACTTGTAGCCATTGAATGTGCTTCCCATCTAGTCTTTGGCAAAGACTTCATTGAAACTTTTGAATACTCTTTGAAAAATGTCAACAGTGCTTCCCATCTATGTGTAGATGGTGAAAAGAAATTATATATTTCTTGAACAATTCCAAAAACCTATACTGATTTACTGCATCTAAACAACAGTCAACTGAAGCTCTACCAACAAGATGCAGGGAATGACCACCATGTGGAATATATATAGCATTAGCATACTTGTTAATCTTAAATATTTTTTCTTGCATACCCTGGTATTTGCCAGACATATTGGCATCATTATCATATGACTGGACTCGACACTTACTAAAATCTATTTTGCACACATTTGTAAGGTAGTTGAGCACCATCTTAGACATACTTTCTCCGGTGTGGCTACCCATATCTAAGAAAGCTAGAAAACTCTCAATTGGGAGCCCATCATGTGTTGAAACATATCTCGCAATAACAGTAAGCTGATAAATATGGGACCAGAGCCTTCACAAGCTTTTGTGGCGCCCCAGGGCAAAAGTTTCAGCGACGCCCCCTTGCATACTGCAACTGCTTTAAGTGCTATATTTAGACATTTAGACTATATTTGCCGCCCCCTAGAAGTGTCGCCCCCTGGTTTACGCCCCCCACTGCCCTCCCCTTTGTGAGGGTACTGTTGGGACCGGTCTGTAATGGAATCTACAGATAAACTGAACTACCCTGCAGTTCTTAAATAGTCCAAGATTGAGTGTCTTAATTCATGTGCCACAATTTGAATAAATTCATCACATATTGTTTTAGAAAGAGAAGATGTGACACCTGATCCTTTATTCCCATTTTTTTTTCGCTTGCTAGATAAAAATCAAAGTGTTTTGCTATAAGTTTGAGTAATCCAAGGAAATTGCCATTGTGAGGAGAACAAACTTTTACATTTATTATCTCCTCTGAAAGGTAAACCACACTCTGCCATAGTAGGCGCAGAACATTTTTCCAGTACTGTATTGTATTATTTATATATAGTATAATAATGCTGCAGTATATTTAAGTATATATGACAATTGCTCACTCGGACAATTTGGGGAAGGGGGGGGGGCAAGAAAGTGGGGGCCCTAAGCTGTAGCTTGTTTAGCTTATGGGTAAATCCGGCCCTGTGTGAATCATTAGCGTTCAAAAACTTTTTTTTTAATGCGTTAAATCAGGATTTTTAATTGCTCACCATATTGTATAATATTAGAAAAACTGTTTAAAACGCATTTGTTAGTGTTTGGTGGGTTTATATTGCCGAAAGAATATGTTGTCAAAGTTAGCACGTCGTTGATTTAGTTTGTGATCTACAGCATTATAGAAAGAGGGTCAATGAGCTATTTATTTATATAAAAAAATACAGATTGTATAAAACAAAAGAAAGTTTTGCCAAGTGAATATTAAGGATAAAAAAAACAACTTACAAAGGACATAGCGCCAAGCGAGTCGGATATTTCGTTGACAGCGTTGGTATTTGGAGAACTAGAGCTGTTTCTTGATACAGTGTTGCTATTTTGGGCTCGTGAGCTGCTTCCAGTGTCAGTGTTGCGTCATTGTACAAAGCCCTGACGCCTTCTCTCACAGTGAACATCCAAGGCGTCAATCAAGCTGTCATTCTCATCATCGTATTTGCAGAGTGGCTTTAAGCAAATATATTTTTTTTTTAAAGATGGGATTGTATGTTATAGTTTTTTAAAAACCCTCTGCAGTTATCCTATCTTATATTATATTGTAGGCTTTATCTGTAAAGATGGTAATTGGGTCTTATCTAAAATATGTTACAGACACTCGTTTTGTATAGAAGACTATTGCGTCCCACACTTATCCGAAGTTTGAGTCTATTCTTGCAATTTTATTAGAGTTTTAAATATGGTTCGTTCCACTGCCATCGTGCGAAAAACGACATGATGGGAAACGAAAAGTTTGTATATAGCACATATTTTCTAAAATAATATATATGCACATATACATAGTATGTATACATGTTCTTTTTTTATTGGCAGTTAAATAAGTAGGCCTATTTTTAAATATATGTATTTAATTTATGTATACTATCTAAGTATATTATTATTTCAATGTGTTTCATTTCCAAATTAAATATATAATGTTAAATAATCTTACTTTGTTTCCTGGTTTCACACAGAATTCTAATTTATTACTCTAATAATATAGGCCTAAAGGATAGAAAATATATGACGCGCTTCGTTTAAGGTTCACATGGTATATATTAGGTATGTATTTGTGTTTAAGGTTGACATGGTATATATTATGTATGTATTTGTGTTGGCTGACGTTTTGCCCCTCGATGTTCACTTTAAAACCTACCAGATGGGAGACTAAGATGTGAAGTGACGGTTCGGCATCGGCACCCGCAACCTGCAAATTGAAATTTTAGAGAAAAAAAAAACAAGATGTTTACAATATGTTTACAATAATAAATTAAAGATATTTAAGATGAATATTTTATACAACTTTCAATGTTACGTAATTTTTGTTTACTAATACAATTTACGTGTAAATATAGAATTAGACTCATTTTTTTTATATTACCGTAGTGTAAATATGTTTTTTTTTAAATCTGATGTATACCCATTTCTAATGCAATGTTCACATTGAAATAATGTTACTAAAATTCCCTAACTAAATATTTTAGATTCAGGAATAGTTAAAGTATACAACTTAGGCAAAAACTAAAACATTGAATTGTCTGACATTTATATCAATTTTATGCGAGACCCTCCCCTTAAATAACGTATAGTAATATATATTGCATAGCTGATAATATTTGATCTTCCTTACGAAAAAAAAATTATAATTCACAAACAGCAACAGTGTAAAAAAATAAAAATATGGCTAAAAAAAGTACACATGAACTTCAATTTTACTTGTTTTTCACCTTCCAATGTATAGGGCCTAGTATCTATCTGCGGCTTATATATAGGTGCGGCTTATACACAGGTGCGGCTTATACTTCAGATTTTACAATGTCTGCAATTTAAAAAAATATGCATTCAAATATATTTAGAGCTGAAAAAAAAATATCTTTAACCTGCATTAATTCAGTCAGTAATTGACTAGCAGACGTGAAAGTCCAGTTATCTCACGTGGCGCCCTCTTGTCGTCTGCCCCTTGCAGGCCTTTCGTGTATATCCATTCGTTGGACAATTTGTACAAGGTAGGCAACTCTCTATTAACTGGTCTGTCTACATTAGAATAATATATTTACTTCTTCTTCCTATACATAAAGAATGTATTGAATATAACCAAAGAATATAATAAGATGGACCGCTTGCTTTAATATTTCTATTTGATGACTTGAATGCATCCTTTATCGGAATTCCCGATTCATTTTTTTCTGTACACTTCCGTATTATTTAATTGATGTGATTTTCTCAATGAAAAATTAAAATTAAAATCGAAAGTTATATACAGTGGAAAAATTTAGGCAAACGTAGGAGCGTAGAAGTAATTTAAGACAGCGTTATTGGATGCACACGGAAAAATAACATATTATGAGCTCTAAAATAGAGCAAGCGGCCCACTGGCTCACGGTGATAAAGCGAATAGAGCACAAACTTATGCCCATTACGTACGGGTGCATAGAGGGCATTGTTCCTTCCTATCTAAGAGAGCTTATATCACGGCATGAGCCATTTAGGAAACTGCGCTCTTCATCACAGTCACTCCTCAAAACTCCCAGTGTGGCTGAACACAAAAAGAACTACCTGGGTGTTCGCTCATTTGAATCAGTGGCGCATTCTCTGTGGAACAGTTTATCTCAAAACACTGAAAGAATCTGGGACAAGAGAATATTTTTAAAATAACATAAAGACCTTTCTCTTTGGCTAATACATCTGCCATTGCAATTCGCACCAAGAGCGCACTGAACATGCTAAATTAATAGCATGGATAGAAGCGCTATAAGAAATGCCCATTCTTATCTTATCTTATTAAAGTCTTTGATATAATAAACAATCTCTTCTCAATAAAGTGATACTATTATTTAAGTTAAGTCTAGCCCAGTTTAGTTTTCGAACTTATGTGATTTTTTTTACAAATAGAAGCAATCATGACAATGTCCGTTTCAACTTGGCAAACCATGTTAGTCTCATGGTCTAGCCCAGTTTAGTTTCGAACTCATGTGATTTTTTTACAAATAGAAGCAATCATGACAATGTCCGTTTCAACTTGGCAAACCATGTTTTTCACTTATTGTGATTTAACAGTGCGAATAATACATAAAAGTAAAAATAATGTTAATTTAAATATAACCGAAATAAAATTTCAGTGCCAATATATATAATGCCGATGACATCTGTTGACCTAATTCATTGGCTCCATAGTCTCGAAAGACGATAAGATTTGCGCTCCTGTGATTTGGCCAGCCCTGCAGAATGGGCTGTGTACCTAATAGTGCTTGACATTCAGTGTGACTTTATCCGTGACGAAATTGTAATTTGATGACATGAGAAGTTATTCGCATTTTTGTCAAGCTTATGATTATATGTTGTCAGTAGTCGAATTGCAAAATAGTGCCAAGTCTATATTGCAGTAGTCGAGGCGTGACAGTATAAAGGTAGCCGCAAGTTTCTTTGCTGACTCAAGTGACAAATAGGGCCGTATCTGACCGAGTCTAAGCAGCTGTAAATAAAGGCCTTTGCATAGTATTCCAATGTGGGCATCGAAAGACAACTGTGAATCGAAAATGACACCCAGGTTTCTTACGTTTTTTGCAAAGGGGATATGGCAGTTTAAGACCACCAATGATTCTAAGTCCACAACTTTGGCGATTTTTTTCAGAGTACCGATTAGAATTGCCTCCGTTTTGTCTTCGTTCATCTTAAGTCTGTTTTCAATCATCCAGGAGCAGACACTAGCAATAGCAAGACTGAGGTTGGCTGCTATACGAGAGACTTCAGCGGGAACAGCAGAATCATGCAACTGCGAATCATCAGCGTAGAAGTGGTATGAAATGATAAAAAGCCTGATGACATCGCCAAGTGGATAAGTGTACAGTAATATAAGTATAATATATACTTATAAGTGGTGCAATATTCCTATTAAACCTTACCCCTTTAATGGCCGTCAGTTAACAGTAATTAATTATATATATTCATGATTTTAATATTGTCATTTAGAATAATGATTTGTTCAAATTGAAAATAATAACAGTAAAATACGGTTGTTCTAATAATGTGCTTTTATAGTGATGAATATGTCTTTACATCTTTGAAACGTAGTATAGTATGTTGTGAAGCCGGCTGGTCCAGCGGTTAGTTCACCGGCCTGTCAACCAAAAACCAACGGACAGGTCGCGGGTTCTAGCCCTGCCACCGACGGATCCCTGTCGCCCTGCAGGAGTTTTGGGCCTCGTGGACGTAATAATCTTCTATCTAGAAGGAACGTCTGTAAACTTATAAGATGATACAGTGTACGGACATTTGACCCTGAGACAGTCAATCCCTGAAACTTTATCCCACGACAGATAGTCCCATTTAATTCCCCCCTACCGATCGATAGTTTCATTGACACTTAATCCCTCCCGAGGACATATAAAACACATTAAGGACATCTCGGTTAAACTGAGATCAAAATATCATTAATATTAGAAGATCTTAGGGCGACAGTGTTCGGTCAGCAGGGTTGACAGTCCGGTGAACCAACCGCAGGACCAGCCGGCCGCACACTATATTTGCCAAATACTGACCCCTACTCCATCGAAAAGTCACTTCAATTCCTATTTATTATCAATATAATAATATGTAGGCATACTGTTGGGGGGGAGGGGTATCAGATATTTAGCAGCACTTGCGTTTACATCACATTTCATCCTACTGTCATGTATATTGTTTTTCCAAGAATTGGAACACGCAATGTTTATTTCTCTCTCTCTCTCTCTTTTCTTACTACACACAATATTAGGACGTTTAGTAGGAAAACAAAAGGTTCTAGGAAATGTTGGGATTCTGTGTTGATCTCAAATTCTCAGGGTCTGGGAACGACTCATTATTTAATAGGGGAAGTTCCTATCGTTTTTGTTATGAGTTTTGTAATGATACCATAATTTTCACCCCTACTGTTAATGGGTCTGTCCCTTGCACCACTCGGATAGTATTTAATGATTTGTTTTGTCTGAAAGACGGAGAGTTTCAAAATATGTTCCTTTGAGAACGTTTGTGTTTGCACTATTTTATTATAACTGTACATAATAGATATATTGTATATATTGAACATACCACCTGAAAAAAACTATCAACAACAGTTACACTGAAGCTTCCTTGTCAAGTTACTATTCTATTGTGTTGTATACATTACTATAAGATTTATCTACTACTCTAATTTACAAGACAGGAAATGTTGGAATACAAATACTGAATTTGTGCCGAGGACTATAAGAAGAGTTCGTGTAATACTGAAACATAAATACTAATAATTAAAGTCTCCCCTAGGACTAACGAGAATTATCAGCAAGATCTACACAGCTCTGGCTACAAGGGGATTGTGGACGTAACAAAATTTGGGGGCTCGTCGGGGATATTTGAGTTCTACTTTTCCTGACCTAGGATTGACAAAATTTGGTGGTCTCGTTCGGTAGATTTGAGTTCTACTTTTCCTGATCTAGAATTGGAAAAAATTGTTGATCTCGTCTGGAAAATTTGAGTTATATTTTTCCTGACCTATAAATATTTTGTGACATTAGTAGTACTGAGAGCGACATATTTGTGTTTTGTTTTCTAGGACTGTGAAACTATTCTTTTTAAAAAGAGGAGGGAAGTGGTTTGCGTATTTATTCCTTGGAAAGTGTGAAGATTCCACGAAGTGTGTAATATTATATTGTGCAAATTTCTGGACAAATCGTAAGTTGGAACTTTATATTTTATTATACAATATATACTACTCTACTATCACAAATATTTAGAACGCTATACTATGGCTTCGAATATATCAAGTGAGGAACTTAATGCCATGTCATTTGCTGAACTAAAAGAATTAGCTGAGTCCTTTGGGATTGAAGCAGGACAGGCAAGACCTAATCGTAATAGTTTGATCAAAGAAATTATGACATGTTTGAACGGGCAGAATGCCATGAACACTGGTAATGTAGTTGAAGTGGGACAGAACGATATCAATGAAGGTTATGTAGCTCCCAGTGGGGGCGAGGTAATTGCCCACGGAGACGAGGTAAGAAATATGTCATCTAGATCATCAAACAATGATGAAGATGAAGGGTTGAGTGAAAACCTTAAATTCCAATTAGCTATGAAGATAATGGAATTAGAAAGTATGGAAAGGAGAGAATTGGAAAGAACTAGGATAGAAATTGAAAGCAGAGAAAGGATAGAGATGGCACGCATGAACAGACCTGACCATCGTAGGGACAGCAATGGTATGGATATCAGCGCAATGAAGCAACACTTGCCTATATTCAGAGAAGAAGATGTTCAAGATTTATTTTTGCTTTTTGAGAGGATAGCTGTAGATTATCAGTTCCCTGATGATAAGATGGCTTTATTGTTAAGGTCAACTCTCAACAAAGGAAAAGCATTGGACGTAGTGTTGAGTTTAACACCCGAGGAAATAAATGACTATGAAGTAATCAAAGATAGGGTGCTAAAAAGTTATTCCCTGACACCAGAAAAATATAGAAAGCTATTTAGAGACAGAAAGAAGGCATATGATCAAACTCATGTAGACTTTTTGAGACAAAAGGAGAAAATGTTAGAACAGTGGCTAAGGTCACAGAATGTAAGTGAGTTTGATAAACTCAAGAACCTAATATTGTTTGAGGAATTCAATGATTGTATTCGAGTGGATATTAAAACCCACATCTCAGACCGAGGGGTTGAAGATGTGCATGAAGCTGCTAGATTGGCAGATAACTATGCCATAATTCACGCCAGCATAAAGCCATATTATGCTGACAAACCCAAAGTGCACAAACCAGAGCCCAAGGAGGCTAGTAAACCAAAAGAGACAAGTGAAAACAATAATAAGAACAGTGGTGTAAATAATAATAGTAACTTAGTTCATTTCAGGAAGCAGACAGATGTAAATAAAGCAAAGGTGGTATGTTTCAATTGCAAGAAAGAGGGCCACATGAAGAAAGATTGTTGGATCCTTACCAAGAAGCAAGGTGCTATTCTACACTGTGCCAGAGTGCAGAAAGATAGCAAGCAGACAGAAGAAGTGTGCAACACAGGGTCAAGAAACTCAAAAGAAATGCGGCCGGCATCGCCCATAGTTGTGGAGTCGATGGTTTTTGAGAACAGTCTATCTAAGGTAAAAGAGAATAGCTGTACTCAATCTATTATGCTTTCAGAAGGCCGTGAGGAACAGATGGTTCCTGAAGTCCCGGAAGAGGACGACCTATCCGATTTTCGACCCTTTGTCTACGAGGGGACAGTGTCGACAGAAGTCGATGTACTCAGCAAGAAGAAAATACATATATTACGTGACACGGGTTCTGCTGTCAGCGTGATCCTGGAGGGCAGTGTGCCGTTAACGGATGCCACCAGTACCGGTGAGTCTGTTGTGCTGAGAGGTGCTAGTATGGAGGCTGTGGAAGCTCCACTGCACAGAATAAAACTCGAGTCGGATATTTTTACAGGTAACATCGTAGTGGGAGTGTGGCGCGCACTACCCGTCAAAGGCGTTTCCATGATATTAGGAAATGACATTATGGGCGGCAGAGTCACTGTCGAGCCCATGGTTAAAGTGTTGCAGACAAAGATGGCGGAGGACAAAAACCTACGTCCTGCCAATGAACGCCCAACATGTGCACTGACAAGAGCAATGCAGAAAAAGAAGTCGGTAAAGACTCCTGCTACGCCGTGTAGTGCAACGAAAGATGTGTTTGTCTGTTCTGAAGACACACATGCGAATGAAACAGTGATAACAGAAACACCTGACATCGATTTAAGTGCTACGTTCTTTGCTGAACTAACTACTGGTGATGCAACAGAGAACGATAACATTTTGTCACCAAAGCAGAAATTAGTGAAAGAACAATTGAATGACGAAGTGATAATGCAACTCAGAATGAAAGCTGTTGATGAAAAGACTGCAGATGCAATGGCGGAATGTTTCTACATGAAAGATGAAGTGTTGATGAGAAAGTCGAAACCGCTCAACTCAGGTACAAACAAGTGGGACAGTTTTCACCAGATTGTAATACCTAAGTGCTATCGTCAAGATATACTGCGTATGACGCATGATCTTCCTTTCGCTGGTCACATGGGAGTCCGAAAAACGCACCACCGTATCCTCCCTTACTTCTACTGGCCAGGACTGAGAAGAGATGTCGAACAATACTGCAAGACTTGTCACGTATGCCAAATGGTAGGACGTCCTAACCAACGAATTCCTGTCGCTCCACTCCAGCCGATACCAGCGTTCGACGAACCATTCAGTCATATACTCATTGATTGCGTGGGCCGTTGCCGAAAACAAAAGCCGGTTTTCAATACCTGCTCACAGTCATGTGTTCATCCACTCGCTTCCCGGAAGCCATTCCGTTGCGGAACATAACAACAGTGAAGGTGGTAGACGCCCTGACAAATTTCTTCACACGTTATGGCCTACCGAAGACAGTACAGTCCAACCAGGGGACTAACTTTACTTCGAACATTTTCAAACAAGTCATGGAACAATTAGGGATAAGCCATAGGCTATCAAGTGCCTATCATCCTGAGAGCCAGGGAGCTCTGGAAAGGTTTCATCAGACATTAAAATCGATGCTTAAAAAGTACTGTTATGAAAACGAGAAAGACTGGGATAAGGGTGTGCCTTATGTACTGTTCGCTGCAAGGGAGGCCACTCAGGAATCCCTGGGGTTTAGCCCATTCGAACTTGTGTATGGACACTCAGTCAGAGGTCCGTTGAAACTTCTACATGAAATTTGGCTAACGGACAGTGAACCGATTGGACTTTTGTCATATGTAGATAAATTAAAAAATAGGCTTTATCATGCTTTTAACCATGTGAAGATTCATTTTCCACAGATGCAGGAGCGTATGAGACAGAACTATGACCGTAAAGCTACAGCTAGAACTTTTGCACCAGGTGACAAAGTTCTTGTGTTTCTACCTTTGCAAAATCAGCCTTTAAGTGCAAAGTTTAGTGGACCCTATGAGATAGAGTCAAAGCTTGGCGAGGTCAATTATTTGATAAAGACTCCTGACCGGAGACAAAAGCAGAGGGTATGCCACATTAATTTGCTTAAGCCCTATGTTTCCAGGGAAAAGAGTAAACCACGGGAAGTCCCCATGATTTCATTAGCTAGGGTCCCGACGGATTTATCTAGGATAGAATATAAGTTTGCAGAAAGTAAACTTAATAATACAGGACACATGTCATAGAGCACGATGTAGTGTTAACCAATAGTGCCAGGTCTATTAAACAGCATCCATTTGACCCCATCAGACCTGAGCATATTAAATTAAATGTAAAGTATATGTTAGAAGATGACATAGGAGAAAAATGTGATAGCAAATGGTCTACACCCTGTGTGATGGTACCAAAAGCCGACCACACACTGCAGTTTTATAGAGACCTTGGGAAATTAAGTAATTTTACAAAGACCGACTGGTATCCCATTCCCGTATCATCGACAAGATAGAGACTAGAGACAACGTCACAGCTGATACTCTATCTCGGGTGCTACATGATTGACTGAATAACCCTATACTTCTTTTTCAGATCATCTCACTTATTCATTAAGAATGTGTCATGATAACCTAACATTCGTTTGAATTTTGATTATGGAATACCTATAGAATACTTGTATCATACAGAAGTCAAGTCTTTTGAAAGTATTAATAATTCTTATAATCATGTATAATATTGATGTTCTGATATATTTTAAATTCATTTGATTATGGAAAAGAAATTCCAGTTAAATTTTGATGCATGATGCAATAAATATATATGCACGTATTTACTTGATATGGATGGATGAAAGTAATTGTCATCATATGCAATTAAGTGAGAAAACTTTGAGCTAGTTGATTTATTATCTTGTTTTATTTAAGTTAATGAATGGAACTAAATAATAATATGTACAATTTTTATCTTAGAAAGAGATGTAATATCAATTGGTATAAATTAATAGATAATATTGGAAATCTATTGCTAAATTGTTATATCATGGTAATATAATGGGAAAAACTAGTGGATATTCACTATGTTGTATAGGTTATATATTTCATATATCCAGGAACGGAGGGAAACAAAGGTACCTAAAGGTGAACACTCATTCAACCCTGAAAAAACTTTTATATTAAACTTTCAAATTTGCCAAAAACGCATAATAGTTGATTACATTTTAACATTGAGATTACTGTAGTAATCGTAACTAGAGCGTATTTTCTCCTCATATTTGAGAAAAGGGGAAGTATCATCATCTTAGGTATGAACCCTGTTAATATCAAGTTGACACTGTAATTTAAAGGGGAAGTAACCTATAGTTTGATTCGAGCTACGTATTACTTATCTTTTGGTTTGTATATTAGAAGTAAACTGTTGAAAATTGACAGAGTTTGAGCAATGTTATATTTGTTTAAATAGATTAAGACTTTTTGCAAATTTTTGGTGGAAATCCACACAACTGTACATAGTTAAAATAAGAATGACTAGAATATTTTTGAATTATTTGTACTTGTTGAGACATTAGTTAATATTAATATTAACGGGGATAACGCAAAAAATTATTTTAGAATACGTTTCCAATGTATACATTTCACTTTTGTCCCGACACATTAAACGACCTAGGAGCCAATAGAGTACACATACATACATATATATATATGTAATACTGGTTCATAAACCTATAGGGTTTAATAAACATTGATGTTTCTCTGAGTCGGTTAACCTAAATGACGTATTTTCAGGCGCCAGTATGTAGATAACATGTTACAATATTGATTTTTAAACGACTCAAGGAATCAAACACATGGAAAACTTCTGCGTCAAATATATTTATGTTTTCTTAGATTAATAAACTATTATCTTTTTGTATTTGTTTCTAAAATATCAGGATGACCAATTATTTTAACAACTATACACCTTATTGTAACGCATTGTTAGTATAATATAAACAGACAACGGATATTGTCGCTACGTTTAGAAAAAGAAAAAAAATAGTGTTCTTGCATTATACAGTTTCAATTCGGAAATATAGGTTTGTAAATGATGAACATAATATCGCTATATTTGTCTTCTTATATACACTTTACCAAGAATCTTCTCTGTGATCCTATATTTATACAAGGGCTCTTCAGAAAATTCCCTGCGCATGTAAGCTCTTATATAGACCATACGTTATATTCAGACATGTCTTAATAAAATAAAATATCAAAACAAATATTCAGACAGCTGTTTCTCATCTCACCCATTGTGTATTTTTTGTCAAACAATTTGTGTGTAATATATTATGTAATACGAAACACATCTAAACAATGTGTGAGTAATGCCGAAGCAGGGTTCAACATCAATGTATTAATTTATTACTATTGTATTACTAGTAGTTATTCCCGTCAAAATGGCGGAGAAACGAATGACATCAATGTGTTTTGTTAAGAGAAAGGAAGAACCAAATTACAATACAAACTGCATTGAGAAAGTTTCTTTCGGAATTTAGTATTTTTTCTTTTTTATTGTTTTATTGATTGTATAAAGTCGCACATTAAATGATGTTCTTAATAGCGACGCGAGTCCATGAAATAATTAAACCATTCGGTTACTATTACGTTAAATTAATATAATAAAGCAAACATGTAGGCCTACCATTAATAAAAAGAAATGAATAGATAGACACTACGTCATAAGCTACATCATTAAAACATATATTAATATATATATATATATATAGTATAGTTTTATTTTTATTTTTGCTAAATTCATAGAAATAAAAATAAAAAAGTGATTAAGATATAGAGTTAGGGATCGAACTTTATAGATTTTACGAATAGATATCAACAAACGTTTTAAATAGTCTCAAAATTA
This sequence comes from Anisus vortex, assembly GCA_949126835.1. NCBI lineage: Eukaryota > Metazoa > Mollusca > Gastropoda > Planorbidae > Anisus > Anisus vortex. The sequence goes on along the minus strand of OX421503.1, from coordinate 6,296,638 downwards.
TGTTTTGTTATAATCTTGCATATATGTAAGTGTGTTTGTGTGTGTTTGTGTGTATGTATGTGTAAGTGAGGCAGACAGACAGAAAAGTAGATGATTTTTTTTAGTTAGAAAACTATTAAAAATGCTAAGATTAAACGTCATCTGCTATACATTTTTCAAAGCAGGATTTACATACTCTTAAAACCTAATGGCAACCTTTTTTTTTTTTAATTAAGCAGAAATAGCCAAAGTTAGGGGCCTTATTGAAAACTGTGTAGATATCCACATGTAGGCCCCACGGGCATATTAATATTGTTTAGATATTTCCAAAGACTAATATAAGATGGACCGCTTGCTTTTATATTTACGATCCCGAACGGAATTATAGACCTAGGGATTAGTAATTTGCTATGATTTTATGAATGGAAAACTATAGAGCCATTTATGTATTTGAAAATTATTTTAGACAGTTCGGAGAACTGGGCACCTATGCTAGTACTAAATAAATATATAGGCCTATAGAAATCTGTAAAACTAATTTTAAGAGAACCTAAGAAATTCTAATAGATTTAAGTTCATAATCAAACCCGCAAAATAACCTAGATTACACTTTCAACATTAGATTTACTTGGCATATTTGTATCTTATATTTAGAAGGCATTGCTTTATTGCTTTTAAAAAACAACAACATATAAAAAAAATATTTCTGGCTGATGTTTATTGTTTTGAAATATTAATAGGCTGACAGAAGCCATATAATATATTATTTTATTTAAATATACTCTCTCTGCGTCCGGCATTCGATCTGAGTGTGTGTGTATGTGTGTTTTTGTGTGTGTATGTGAGTCATTCTCTACTGTGTCTGCAAGTCTCAAAGTTCTACCAAACGTTACATTTCTTTGTGGGATTCATGTTGGATCCGGCTAGACAATTGAAAGCTTCCGCAAAGTCCTCAGAATTTTGAACCGATCCGGTGACCCTGAAATAAACAATGTATACAACGGATTAGAAGTGACTTAACGTTTTTTGATTACAAAGTATTAGAAGCGAGTTGAGGTTCCTTGATTACAAAAACAAGTAAACTATATATATTAATGAAATATAATTTGAAATTATCAATTTAAGAAAATGTTTTTATCAGGATAGGGACGCTTGGCGGAGATTTGTTGTTGCCTTATACTCAACAGGAGAGGGATAAAGAATAAGAGAGAGAGAGAGAGAGAGAGAGAGAGAGAGTGTAGTACCTGAATTCGTTTAAGGAGTGTTGTTGTGTTCTGACCGAATTCAACGCAAAAGCATCTGTCATACGCATGCACCAAACCTGTATAAGCCGATAGGAAAACATTATTTGAAACATGCAGATAATATTATTATATACTTTTATGTCTACTTATCAATTACAAACCTCGAAACTAGTGTGTACAATATACATTTGTTATATTTATTTTAACTGTGTAACTAATTTATCAAGGATTATCAACCTCTATATTTACTTAATATGTGTCTGTGTCTATGTGTATGTGTGTGTGTGTGTGTGTATACATGTATATGTGTGTGTGAGAGAGATATATATACACATAGATTTATATATAAATATATACCATCACTCTAGACAAGCCAGTTATACCAAAACTAATTAATACCCTATTTAATGTCCATTATATTAAAGTATAATTAAAGTCTAAAAAAACGAGTGTATTATTATCTTCCAACATATTAAAGTTTAAATAAACGAGAGTATTCTTACCTGTCCACTATATTAAAGTTTAAATAAACTAGTGTAGTCTTACCTTCCACCATATTAAAGTTGAAATAAACTAGTGTTTATTACCTGTGCAAAATTGAGAAAGAAAAGTTGATTGTGTGTGAAATCAAGTCCAGGTAAGTCTTTCTCTTCACTTCCGCTTGACTTGACCCAATTTCTGTAGGCCTGTTTCGAAAAGGAGAAAAAAACAACATGACAGACTCTATAAAAGCAAATTACAAATTATATATTTTATCTATCGCTATTTATAGCAATAATTAATCTTCGATTGCGCTTTACATTGACCCTAAGTTATTAAAATAAATCGAATAAGTGAGTTTTTAATTTTGTTAAAAAACTGTCAATATTATCCGCTTGTTTAAATATGTTCGGAATTTAATTCCACCAAAAGAGTTGCTACGACGCTGTAAGAGCGAGCTGCAATTTTTTTTTACTTTTTGTATCTTAAGCTGTATATGAATTGTGTTTGAACAGCAGTCCTGGGTACTCTGATGTGTGTAGCTCAACCATGGATCTTGTTGCAACCATTATGTCTATTTGTTGTGTTGTTTTCCATTGTGTGAACTGTGAGAGTGCTGCCCCTTTTGTTGTTTACCCATAATCCCCTAGTATGTTAGCGACGTCCTTGTTCTACCATTTTGAATGTACTAGTCTTCATTACATAATAAAGTCTGAGTACAATTATACACTGTGTCTTTACATTTCTCGATTTATTACATTGGCGACGAGGATAAACTTGTATATTTACTTATATTTACGTATATTATTAGTAGTTCATATTTCAAATGCCTTTAATCGGCCATATTAATGAGTTTAAACTTGGTTCTAATTGGGACGAGTATACTGATATACTCGAAAATTTCTTCGGTGCAAATGGCATAGAAAATGATGAAAAACGTCGGCAAGTATTTTTAGCTACTGTTGGGCCAGATGCATACCATTTAATATCAACGCTTACTGCCCCTGAGAAGCCAGCTAATAAATCCTTTGCTGAGCTTGTGTCACTGGTAAAGCACCACGTTAATCCGGCACCAAGCCGCATTGTTTCAAGGTTCAAATATTATACAATTAAAAGGAAGGAGGGGGAAACTATTGCAAGTTTTGTGGTACGATTAAGGCAGGCTGCAACAGATTGTAGGTTTTCTGACCTTAGCGAGCAACTTAGGGACATTTTCATTGTTGGTATAAACAATGAGGCCATGCAAAGGAAATTATTGTCTCTGCCGGACACAATAACATTTAACACGGCACTGGAGACGTCTTTGGCATTGGAAGCTGCCGAGTATAATGCAAAGGACATACTCGAGGCGGCCACGGCCTGGTCTACCTCGACTAATGTAGGCCTACAGGAAGTCAACAAAGTGCAAGTTCAAGTAAAACCCAAGTTTCCTTTAACATGTTTCGGCTGTGGGGGGTCTCATCTCAGGCAAGATTGCCGGTTCAAAGATGCCATCTGCCATGGCTGCAATAGGAAGGGTCATATCCAAAGAGCCTGTAGAACCACTAATGTCAAACCACCGCAGGCTGAGGTACCTAAGTTCAAAAGGTTTCCCAACATGTCACGATCAAATCCGACTAACATTGTATCTCAGGAAGAGCACTCTTCTGATGAGTGTTTCTCATTATCTAGTGTTGCTTTACTACAGAAGAAAATTCCTTCAATAGATGTGGTGTTACAGGTAGAGTCTAGGGACATAAGGATGCAGGTGGATACAGGGGCCTCCCTTACAATTATTTCACAACATACATACAGAGAGTTCTTCCAGGACGTTAAGCTGTCGACGTTTCACAGCGCTATTACTACCTATACAGGAGAACCCATCGTTGTGCATGGGTATGCAAACGTTAACGTGACATATAAAGGACAACATGCGGTCCTACCCCTAGTCGTGGTTGCTGGTGGTGGGCCTTCACTTCTTGGCCGAAATTGGTTAACAGCTATTCGCCTAGACTGGAACAGCATCAATAATATCCAAACCGTGAATATTGATGACTTGCTATTGAAATATTCAGCTATTTTTGAAGGAAGCCTCTGCAAATACAATGGTCCACCAGTCAAATTTTTCATTGACCCAGAAGCACAACCTCGGTTTTTTAAGGCCAGACCAGTACCTTATGCCATCAAGAACAAAGTACAAGAGGCTATTGATAAAAATGTAGAACTTGGCATATGGGAGGCGGTTGATTACAGCGATTGGGCAGCCCCCGTGGTGCCTGTTTTGAAAACTGATGGCACAATACGGCTTTGTGGTGATTACAAGGTAACGATAAATCAAGCCTGTAAGGTTGACCCTTACCCCCTGCCTAGAATTGAAGACATGTTTGCAGAATTAAGAGGTGGACAAACATTTACAAAAATTGATTTGCATCAAGCCTATTCACAGATACCCGTGGATGAGGAGTACCACAAATATCTGACTGTAAACACTCACATGGGCCTGTTTAAAGTGAAACGTCTCCCATTCGGTGTTAACGCAGCAGTGGGCTGTTTTCAAAGAATTATCTGTAATGTATTGAAAGGACTAAAAGGTGTCTGCGTTTATCTAGATGACATTCTTGTGACAGGGAGAGATAATTGCGAGCATTTTAAAAATGTTGAACTTGTGCTTGAGCGCCTCATGCAAGCAGGGCTGCAGGCGAATAAAAACAAATGTATGTTCATGCAACCTTCAGTTGAGTATCTGGGTCACCGCATAGACGCGGAGGGTCTTCATCCTATCCCAGCGAAGGTGAAGGCTGTAAAGGAAGCACCAACACCTACAAATAAAACTGAACTTCGAAGTTTTCTTGGCCTCATAAACTACTACTCTAGGTTCCTCAGGAATCTTTCTGCTGAGCTTGCACCATTGTACGAGCTTACGAAAAAGGACGTTTCTTGGAAATGGGGGAAACGAGAGGAAACAGTTTTTCACTATGCAAAGGACATGATCAGTACTTCTGATTTATTGGTTCATTACAACCCACTTTTACCACTTCTGGTACAATGTGACGCCTCGCCGAAAGGAATCGGTGCGGTGCTAAGTCATAGGTATACCGATGGTACAGACCGACCCATAGCATTCGCATCCCGTAGCTTGAATCCAGCTGAAATGAACTATTCACAAATTGACAGGGAGGCCCTGGCTTTGGTATTTGGGGTCACTAAATTCCATCAATATCTTTATGGCCGAACAGGAAATGATAGATTCATCCTCGTGACAGACCACAAGCCCTTGACCTACTTGTTTGGCCATGACTGCACAATTCCAGCTATGGCGTCGGCACGGATACAAAGATGGGCATTAACACTTTCTGCCTATAATTACAGCATTGAATACAAGCGAGGAGTTGATAATGCTAATGCGGATGCTTTGAGTCGACTTCCACTCCCGGACCTACCTCAATCTGTAACAATGCCTCAGGAGATGGTTTTGGTTGTCAACATGATCGACTCAGCTGCTCCGTTAGTGAGTTCTCGGGAGATTCGGACCGAGACGCAACGGGACCGTGTTCTGTCAAAAGTGTTTCAATGGGTCAGGTGGGGTTGGCCAGGCAAAGTTGATAAGTGTTATAATGCATTTTACATTAGGAAGGAGGAACTATCAATCATGGATGGCTGTCTCCTATGGGGAAACAGGATTATTGTTCCTAGCAAATGTCGCGAGGCAGTTTTGTGTTTACTTTATGATACTCACATAGGTATATCAAGGATGAAGGCTACAGGCAGAAGTTACGTCTGGTGGCCAGGAATGGACCATGATATTGAGTCAGCAGTGAGAGAGTGTTCGTCATGTGACAAAAATCAAAATGTACCAGCGGTGGCAGAGCTCCACCCTTGGGAATGGCCAAGTTCTCCCTGGTCTAGGGTTCATATTGATCATGCCGGTCCTTTCATGGGTAAACTCTTTCTGATTGTAATTGATGCCCATTCGAAATGGCTAGAAGTGATAAATGTTCCTAATACATCAACCCAGGCAACTATCATTGCACTCAGTGGAATATTTGCAACTCATGGTCTTCCAGTCACTCTAGTATCGGACAATGGTACGGCATTCACTAGTGATGATTTCCAAAGATTCTGCACAAGGCATGGAATTAAACACATCCGCTCGGCTCCAAGACATCCATCCACCAATGGACTTGCAGAAAGGGCAGTTCAAATATTCAAGTCTAGCATCAGGAAAATGGAAAATATTATTCCGTGGGAAATGCGGCTAAACAAATTCTTGTTCAAATACAGAACCACGCCCCAAAGCACAACCCAAGAGACTCCATCACAGTTGCTGATGAACCGGTGCCTGCGTACGCCCATTTCAATGCTCCAGGCTGATTTGAAAAGTCGCGTAGAGACAAAACAAGCGCTGCAGGCCCAGTCGCACGATAAAGGTTGCAAGACACGCACTTTCGCACTAGGTGATAAAGTTTATACTCATAGTGGTGGTTCTAGAGTCGAGTGGTTGCCGGGGACCGTACAGTCAGTGACCGGTCCGCTCTCTTATGCCATCAAACTGACAGATGGAAGAACAGTAAAGAGACATGTAGACCATATTCGTAATAGGTATACGGACATTCCGGATCTTGATCTTACAGAAAAGGTTCATAATAAATCCACAACCAGTTCATCTTCAAGAGACAATGTAGAGCCTGAGTTTCAGACAGAAAAACCGGAGGAAATAGTGAACATTCCAGCAACGGAAGCTCCGCCATTAAATCAGTCGGTCTCTCATGCAGCCCTGGTACCTCGGGTTTCGGACATACCAATACCATCACTGGAAAATCAGATGTCACCTGTGTCCCCAGTACCTCGAACATCAGGTCGTACTAGGCGTGTTCCAGAACGATTTGGATCTTGGGCCACCTAGAAATTAAAGGAGGAGGAATGTTGCAACCATTATGTCTATTTGTTGTGTTGTTTTCCATTGTGTGAACTGTGAGAGTGCTGCCCCTTTTGTTGTTTACCCATAATCCCCTAGTATGTTAGCGACGTCCTTGTTCTACCATTTTGAATGTACTAGTCTTCATTACATAATAAAGTCTGAGTACAATTATACACTGTGTCTTTACATTTCTCGATTTATTACAGATCTGATATACTTGGGAGATTGACCATGCAGGCTTTTACAGAGCGCAGTCAGAACTTTGAATTTTATCCTAAGTGTTATAGGTAGCGAGTGCAATTTCTTTACACAGGTTGTTGAGTTTTCTAAATTTTTTAAAACAATTTTCACAGGCCATGTTTTGGACCCATTGTATTTTTTTTCCAAATCACACTCTGGTCATCCAATGTACAGACAGTTCGGCTAGTGACTGGTGTAACAAAGATCAGCCAACAGAGGGCGAGTATCAAAGTAAACCATAGCTGTATGCCAGATCACAAAGTCTGGATCTTGTTTTGCTGTAAATGAATGTGTGACTAATGTATATAAAAGTACTTGTAAAAGTGATTGTAAAAAATGATGGCAAAAAAAAGATTGCAAAAATCATTGTAAAAATGCTGGCAAGATAAAGATTGTGAAAATGATTGTAAAAATCACCCTGAATGATTGTTTCAATCCGCCGTTGTCAGCAATGTTTTCTCCTTGTGTATTTATACCATTTAACTGTAAAAACAAACAAATTGAAAACATTAATTTCTATACCCAACACCGTAATTTGGTTTAAAATTGATGACGTCATTTCCTTCGTGAATCTATCATCTTTACAATATTATACACAAATTTTCAATACTCGCTGCTGCATTATTATAATCAGGAACATTGATTCTAGAAGGTTTTAGGGAAGGGGTGGGAAACTGAATATTTGATAGAATGTTTTGCCGTTGACAACTAGTCTATGTGCACGTTTCTGATCGACTGGCCGTTAAGAAGTGGATCAACAAATCTTCCGAAAATTTTTACCACTCAATTTTAAATGTGTGTGTGTGGGGGGGGGGGGGGGAGGCAAGGGCGTGGAGATGGGCCTGAAAGGCGTGTCATTCAGCTCAGTATGATGACTGGATGTATGTCAACTAGCGTTCTTAACATTTTGACATCCACCCAAAATTAAATAAATATAAAGTAATTTCAGAAAAAAAATATTTAAAACTCATATGAATTTATCATTGAACCACAGCACAAATTATTGAACTTTTCTTTTTCAATCATAACTTGGGAATTGAAAACTGAAAAGCATTTTACTTTTACAACTTTACCAGCGAAAAAAAACATAAGAATAATTACACCATTTATAGAGAAACTGATTTTACACATACACAATTTTTAGAGATCCCGATTATATACTTACACCGTTTATAGAGAACCTGATTATATAATTGCACACTTTGTAGCGAACCTGATAATACACTTTCACAATTTATAGAGAACCTGATTATATACTTACACCATTTATAGATAACCTGATTATATACGTACAACATTTTTAGGGAACCTGATTATATACGTACAACATTTATAGGAAACCTGATTATATACGTACATCATTTAGAGGGAACCTGATTATATACGTACAACATTTATAGAGAACCTGATTTCATACGTACACCATTTATAGAGAACTTGATTATACACTTACACCATTTATAGAGAACTTGATTATACACTTACACCATTTATAGAGAACTTGATTATACACTTTTACACCATTTATAGAGAACTTGATTATACACTTACACCATTTATAGAGAACTTGATTATACACTTACACCATTTATAGAGAACTTGATTATACACTTACACCATTTATAGAGAACCTGGTTATACACTTACACAATTTATAGAGAACTTGATTATACACTTACACCATTAAAAATAAAAGTAAGTAGAGTACCATTCGGACCAGATTAATTCACACGGTGTTTGGTGCAGCATTCACCAGTTTCTCTTACCTTAGCATACTAGGATTGTGTGGTCATCCGCGTTAACTTTACTCAACTGATGTCAGGTATGCACCAGAGCTGGGCGAACTGATGGGACGCCCTCCGGTCCCAGGATTAGATCAAAGCCTTCAAAAGGATTCAAAACTAGAACCTTCGGTTATGTCCGACGAACGGGGATGTCTCTTGTACAACATATACTGGTGGCCAATTTATACCATTTGACGCGAGTCGGGCGTTGTCCCTCCCTTGAATAAAGGCAGGCAAGATGTTATATCGACGTTAACCTAACACATTCGCTGTATCACCCGATTCAAAACCAAGGCGGTCACGCCAGAATAATCTAAAGCAGGGATCGGCAAACTTCGGCACGCGTGCCAAAGCCTTTTTCAATGGCACGCTGAAGTCCCCTTGAAAAGGATAATAATTCAAGTATCCTCTACAATAAAGGTTCAGGATGACTTTTAGGCTGTTGGTACGCTGAAGGAATTATAAATATACAATTATGAAAAAGGTTCCCCCCACCCATATTTTAATTCACTAACTAAAAACTTACTTTCATTTTAATTTGTTCCACTGTAAAATTTCCGTACTGGTTTGTGATACACTGAGCCTTGGTCTTGAATTTTTTCTCTGTTTCCGGTGACCACCACTGGAATAAATTACCAAACTTGTCATACTTACGACCTGAAATGAGTGAGCAATATATATATTAATAATAATAATGATTATTTAATATGGCGCAGTGTATAAATGTTATTACATTTACCATGCTCAGGGCTCTTTAGATATAAATTGCAGCGGCTGATGTATTGGTGCATAAGGCACACGGCCACTAGTTAAAGAGAAATGTCTTTAATCTTTTAAAATACTTTTATTTAAGAATATCTCATTGTCTGAGGCAAGCTGTTCCATATAGAAGGTGCCATAGATTCAAACGAGCAAACTCCAAGGTACTTCTTTTTGTGTCCAGCCACACTGGGAATTTTAAGGAGTGACTGTATTGAAGAGCGGAGTAACTTTGGTCTCGCGTGCTTTGATTGAAGGTAGGAAGGAGTACTGCTATTCATACATATATATGATATTCACCCCCTCTGTCAGAAATGGAGATGTAACTTTGTACAGCAGATCGTTACGATTGATCAAGGAAGTGAGATCTTATGTTTCACATTACAGACGCTCCTTCTATAAAGAAGATTTTTCGTCCTACTCTCATCCGTGGTCTTTCTGGTCTTGAATTTTGATTAATGTTTTAAATGATGTTAAGTTAATGGTTTTCCTGGTTTGTTCATGCAACCCATTCCATGCCCGGATGCCACTCGGGAAGAAAGCGTATATGTATGCATTTGTTCTCAGATAAGGGATAAGGAAAGTGTTTGTATCCCTATATTTATCTGAGCATTGCAACAGGTTGTTATTGATTTGTATTTCTAAAATAGAAATTAATACCTTATGTATGCCTATTATTACTACTTTACTCTTGCCCTCTAGTGTTTCAGAGTTTAGTAATACACCATCAATTTAACGCAACTCACCTCTGCCATCAAAACCATGTGTTATTTCGTGCCCTATAAACATGCCTATACCTCCAAAATTGAGAGACCTGAATGGAATTACGAGACAATTATTATCTTGTAAAACAAATATGCACATTTTAGCACAAAACTTGATTGTGAAACGAACCACTTAATTTGCTCATTTACAAATTGTGCTTAATGTTTTTTCCTAAACTTTAGTGATTTTATATTAACACAAGGGTCTATATCTTTTGATGTAACGAAAACAAAAAAATGTAAACTTATGTAGGCTAGAGAATTGACAACGATTATGTATCCATAAAAGGTCGAAGTGAAAAACATTTCCGATCCCATTCGTTCATTTGATAAAAAAAAAAAAATAGAAAAAAACATGTATGTGTGCTGCGTTACTAGTTGTACGAAAAGATGTAGATGATTCAATTTTATTTCATTTCCGAAATATTTTGCCAAAAGAAAACGATAGATTGTGAGTGTCAGACGTGAAGAGTCACCTATGTATATTCCCAAACGTATTGCTTGATAGAATATAATTGCTTAATACAATAGAATTGCTTGATACAATAGAATTGCTTGATACAATATAATTTAATTTTTTTAATAACCAAGGACGTAACTCTTGACTAATGTAATTTTTTTCATAACCAAGGACGTAACTCTTGACTAATTTAATTTTTTTCATAACCAAGGACGTAACTCTTGACTAATTTAATTTTTTTAATAACCAAGGACGTAACTCTTGACTAATTTAATTTGTTTAATAACCTAGGACGTAACTCTTGACTAATTTAATTTGTTTAATAACCAAGGACGTAACTCTTGACTAATGTAATTTATTTTTAAAAAGTTTAATTTAGCGTTACGCTACTAACACTTTGAGTTTACTTATCGCTTACTCACTTTTCATGTTAAAAACGGATTCCTTATAACTAATCTTGTATCCTTTACATAATTCTTATTTCTATATTTGCATATTTGCTATTTATTACTTATTATTTTTTGCTGGCCATAATTAATTGCTTGTTATCTTTCCTAATTGTTTACTTAGTGAATTAGTTCATTGTATGTTTGCCTCGCCAATTTTGTTACGTGCTTAGTCGTTCGACTGGCGTAGGCCTGCCGAAGGTCCTCGGTTCGAATCCTGGTGAAGGCTAGGATTTGTTCACGGGATTTGAAAGAGGGATGTGTCCTTGAGACTACCCAGCTCTGATTGGTACCTGAATTTAGTTGTGGTAAAAAAGTAGTGGCGGCCACACAAACCCCTAGTACGCCGTGGTCACACACTGGCTCAACGGATCAATATACTTATTTTACTTTTTTATAGGCTACTTACATAAGTGCATTTATACTTGTGATGTTTGCTTACTCAGTCTACATAAGTGATGCTCGCATTTATATTTTAGTCACTCAATTACTTCCCTAATTTCTTATGATATGCTTATTTTCCTACTTTAAATACTTACAATTGCAGTAAAAAAAAATGTTTTTGATTTCAAGTTTTTAAAGTTCGCATTTAAATTGTATAGTTGTTTTATTTAGTGACTTAAGCTGTAGTGTTCAATTAGATATGATATGTATCCTAACTAGTAACATTATTCAAATGAGAAGGTGACTTAAAGCTTTATATAAATGTATAGATTGGAGACGAACGGAACACGAACCGAACACTCCGAACTCGAACCATGCTTGCAGCCGAACCGAACACCACGAACTTGAAAAGGTGGGTTCGATTCCCGTCTCTAATACACATATCCTACCCGGTTGTGTCCTTCTAGAACAGCGGTTCCCAACCTGGGGGTTGCGACCCCTTTGTTGGACGAATGACTATTTCACGGAAAATATATATTTTCGATATACTATTTTGACTGAGACTGTGTTGCGCCCTTATCTTCCGTTTCCAAAAAAAAAAATCGTTTTGATACTGAATTTTCCAGCTACTTGGTTATCAGAAGTAGACTTATTGTGGAAGAAGAGTTTGTTTGTACTCTTGCAATGACTGACCTGATGAGAAAGACGCAATTTCAACCTTAGCTCTAGCGTTCGTGTTAGACATCTACATCTCACAATATATAATTAGCCTACACATTGATTTTGTCACTATGCGTTAAATTTGTTTAATTTGTTACAATGAAAATGCATCCTGCATATCATATGTTTACATTACAATTCATAATAGTAGCAAATTACAGTTATAATGTAGAGACTAAAATAATTGTATGGTTGAGGGTCGCCACAAAACGTGAGAAGCTGTATTAAGGGGTCGAGGCTATTAAGAAGGTTTGGAATCACTGTTCTAGACATATTCAATTGTTTACAAGTAAACTAAAGAAACGTATTAATTAGTTCAATCGTAAGCCGGTGTAAGACTTACATGGGAAATGACCTGCTATAGAATGGTGGCTGTAAAAGCGCAGCTAGAAATACTGAAAAAAAATTAAAGCAATATTGATTAAATCCTAATATAATTGATATTCATTCAAAGCATTAGAAAAGAGACTGACTTACATTAAGTTGACATAATATGTTCTTACCAATTTGGTTTCGCGTCGGGTAGTAGTAGGCGTTCACTTCTGCTGCTGTCATAGCCCAACTGGGAATAGAAAAGATATTCTGGTAACCTTTTTATAAGCATAGTATATTAATACATATTACATTATAATTCAAGGAGGCACGGCAGCAGAGCATTCGGCTGGCGTAACAAATGTCCTGGGTTCGAATCCTAGTAATGGTAATTAATGGAAACTAATTTGTTCACGGGTCTGAAGGGTATCTCTGAGTCTCCCCAACTCTGATGAATGCCCTAAAATGTAAATGCTGCTGGACATTGTGCTGGCCAAACAATCACTTAGAAACTGGTGAACATCGCTTAACCAGCGCTATGAATTAATTTGGTCCTTTGGGTTACTTTAAATGCTTTTCAGAAATGAGGTTGCATAATATGATTAAAAGATAGGGAAATCTATTTCTTATCAATGTCTACTCATAGACTATAATATACATGGACCACTTGCTTTAGTATTTCTGCTATATGATGACTCGAAACACTGATTTTCGGAATTCCCGATTCTAAATAACGTAATTGCTATACAGGAAATAAAGTTATTGATATACAAGTTCCGTTTTATTTAATCGCTATAATTTTTTCAATGGAAAATTAAAATCGAAAGTTGTACAGAGCGGAAACATTTATAGATCAGTGTTGTGTGCGCACGGAAAAAGAACATACGCTCTAAAAATAGAGCAGGCGGTCCATCTTATTATAGTCAATGATAGTAGGATTAATAGCCCTACAAGTATTCGTTTAAAGTCGAAACAAATGCGTTTTTATAGATCGGATCTTGTATAACAATTACTTCATTTAGAATCGGGAATTGCAAAAAAAAGAAGATAATAGCATAAAAAACTAAAGCAAGCGTTCCATGTATATTATAGTCTATGGTCTACTTTAGTTCTTTTTGTGAGAATGTTTCCTTACTTAGTTGTTATTATTGAGTCTTTCGGTATCTAGTTATTGTGTTTGTATAGAGAGTTCAGGGTGATGATGAAATATGAATTAGTATTGTTCAATGGTTAGCTGTTCTTGTGAGTTTCTATGTAATTTATTAAACATATCGAGCCTGACTTTTAATAATACTACAATTCTAAACTGACATATGATATAATCAATAAATAATTTATGTAATAAATGCACAAATTGGTAGAGGGAAGTGGCATTGCAAGTTATCTCATGGGATAAGGTGATGTTAAATAGTCGTAGGCATAATTAGTCAAATAGGTCAGCGAGTGATATATAAATTAGATATGTTAAACGAACCCGAATCGAACAAACTGAACTCAAACACAGCTTGCCGACGAACCGTACCGAATCCGAACTTGAACTTCTAAAAGTGGGATCTATTCCCATCCCTATTGTAAACACGCACATTTATAATGCTAGATTCTAAGTTAATAACATATTTATTACACATTTGCCAAAAGTAATTCATGGATTGTTACATTGATCTAACTCGGTAGATAAGATAATTATAATTAGATTAATTGAGAACTGAATTTCACGTACGTTTCTTTATTTACAGGAATCCTTATATCTCGGAATACCTTGTAAAAATTATAGCTGTTATAATTCAACTCATTCTCAATGAATGTTTCATTATTGAAGGTAACCTAAGGTGAAAACAATAACATAATTATGGAGTGACAAGCTGAAGAGTAGACTTCATTCAATTATACAATATTATATTTCGCTTCACTTATAGATTGCTTAGCCTAAATTTTACTACTCATATAGATTGTTTAGCCTATATTTTGCTAAACATATAGATAGCTTAGCCTATATTTCGCTACACATATAGATTGCAAGCCTGTGTTTCACAACAAATAAAAAAATACAGATTGCTTAGGCTACGTTTTACAACACATATAGATTGCTAACTTCTATTTCGCTACACATACAAATTGTTTAGCCTATATTTCACAACACATATGAATTGCTAGCTTATATTTCGCTAACCATATTGATTGCATTGCCTATATTTCATAACACATATATATTTACAGTTTATATTTCACCACATTTATACATTGCTTAGCCTATATTTCGCAACGCATATATATTGTTAGCTTATATTTCACTACACATATAGATTGCTTAGCCTATATTTCACATCACATATAGATTGATAGTTTATATTTTGCTAAACATATAGATTGCTTGCTTACATTTTGTTTTATATATAGATTGCTTGGTCATTATTTCACAACACATATATTGCTAGCTTATATTTCATTACACAAATAGATTGCTTACTTTTATTTTACTACAAACATAAATTGAATAGCCTATATTTTAATACACTTATAAATTGCTAGCTTATATTTCCCAACACATATAAATATTTATTAGCCTATATTTCACAACACATGTGGATTGCTAGCTTATATTTGACTACACATATACATTTTTATCCTATATTTCACAACACATATAGATTGCTAGCTTTTTTTTCAATTACACATAAAGATTGTTAGCGTATAGTTTTCTACGCTTCTAGATAGCTAGCTTATATTTCACAACACATATAGATTGATTAGCCTATATTTCACTACACATATAGTTTGCTAGCTTATATTTTACTACAAATATAGATTGCTAGCTTATTTTGCAAAACACATATAGATTGCTAGCTTATATTTTACTACACATATACATTGTTTAAGCTATATTTCACTACACATAGATTGTTAGCTTATATTTTACCACACATATATATTACTAGCTCTTATTTTGCTACACATTAAGATTGCTAGCTTATATTCCGCTAGACATATAGATTGCTAGCTTATATTTCGCTACACATATAGATTACTAGTTTATATTTCGCTACACAGGTAGATTGCTAGTTCTTATTTTGCTACACATATAGATTGCTAGCTAGAGAAATAGATTGGTATTGTGTACTTTGCTTTACATATTTTACTTTATATGTAGATAGCACATGTAATATAATACTAATTTATTAGATTATCACTTACATTAAAATAAAGATTATCAAGATATGTATCATTGAGAACTTCATCCGGGTAGCCAACTTTTGGTACCATTAATTTTAGCTGTCAGAATAAAGCAATTTAATGTTTAATTGTAATAAAACTGTTTCATTTAATAAATAACATATTTTAAAACGGGTGTGCTCAACCGTCCTGTAATCAATAAATGCATGTCTTTAATTTATGGTTGTTGTAAAACGTATAAACTCAACAGCATGCTTGTGGTAGGTGTAACAACTCAACTTATATTTCTCATTCTATCAGGTCACTAAGTTCAGTCAACAAATTACAATAATACAGTTGACTGTTTGTCACTAAGTTCAGTCAACAAATTACAATAATACAGTTGACTGTTTGTCACTAAGTTCAGTCAATAAATTACAATAATACAGTCCACTGTTTATCACTAAGTTCAGTCAACACATTACAATAATACAGTTGACTGTTTGTAACTAAGTTCAGTCAATACATTACAATAATACAGTTGACGGTTTGTAACTAAGTTCAGTCAATAAATTACAATAATACAGTCCACTGTTTATCACTAAGTTCAGTCAACACATTGCACTAATACAGTTGACTGTTTGTCACTAAGTTCAGTCAACACATTACAATAATACAGTTGACTGTTTGTAACTAAGTTCAGTCAATACATTACAATAATACAGTTGACGGTTTGTAACTAAGTTCAGTCAATAAATTACAATAATACAGTCCACTGTTTATCACTAAGTTCAGTCAACACATTGCACTAATACAGTTGACTGTTTGTCACTAAGTTCAGTCAACACATTACAATAATACAGTTGACTGTTTGTAACTAAGTTCAGTCAATACATTACAATAATACAGTTGACGGTTTGTAACTAAGTTCAGTCAACAAATTACAATAATACAGTTGACTGTTTGTCACTAAGTTCAGTCAACACATTACAATAATACAGTTGACTGTTTGTAACTAAGTTCAGTCAACAAATTACAATAATACAGTTGACTGTTTGTCACTAAGTTCAGTCAATAAATTACAATAATACAGTCCACTGTTTATCACTAAGTTCAGTCAACACATTGCACTAATACAGTTGACTGTTTGTCACTAAGTTCAGTCAACACATTACAATAATACAGTTGACTGTTTGTAACTAAGTTCAGTCAATACATTACAATAATACAGTTGACGGTTTGTAACTAAGTTCAGTCAATACATTACAATAATACAGTTGACGGTTTGTCACTAAGTTCAGTCAACAAATTACAATAATACAGTCCACTTTTTGTCACTAAGTTCAGTCAACTCATTACAATAATACAGTCCACTGTTTGTCACTAAGTTCAGTCAGCACATTACAATAATACAGTTGACTGTTTGTCACTAAGTTAAGTCAACACATTACAATAATACAATCCACTATTTGTCACTAATTTCAGTCAACACAGTACAATAATACAATTCATTGTTTGTCACTGTTTAACTATTACTGTCACAGGTTTGTGAAATAATATATCGTGTAATAGATAAACTGTATTTGAATGACAAAATTTGACAAATTACCATCATTTTGACAAGATGACAAATGTGAACAAATTATGATCATTTTTAAAATGACGAAACAATTCGAATTTTTTTTATCATTTTAAAATGATGACTTTAAAACAATTCATTGTATTTGGATGGATGATGTACTTTTAAAACGTTAATACAAGACAAACATTATAATGTATTTCTGTATGTTATGATTACTTTTAAACAGTGGCATGTACATATTTTCTATATAGAAAGTCTTGTTACCTTTTCCTCTGCAGTTTGTTTCGTTTTGTCATCCATCCAGTCCGATTTTTCTAAAAACTCATTAAATGCATTTTTAAGTTGAGCGATCATGTCTAGAACCTAAATAAAAATATTAAAAAAAACACAATTATATTTTGCCATTTAATTAATCAGCATATAATAGAGTTTGACTTATTCTCAACAGAAATATTTTAATGAAACATCAAAACTTATAGTGAAATAAAAATTACGTTTTAAACATTATTTGGCAAAATTTGAATGCACCATCGGTAGCAAACAGAGAAGGAAATCGAACACATATTCGGAACGTTTGGGTTAGGTTTATTGGAAGGTAGGTGTGGAGATCGGTTTATTCGGTTCGATTCCCATCTCTACTACTGTCTACTACTTGGTATGTGTCTCGCGCTATACATACATAAAAAGCTCGTGTTTAAGTTTACAGGTGTATCGGTATTCATTATTTAATTTAGTAATATACTACAGTAAGCAATCTGGGTAAGTAAACTCATTGAGTCTGAACAAATGTGATCAAACATTTTTTTTATAATTACGCTAAGCTATTTAAATATGTTTAATAAATAATTAGATAAAGTGTATTTATGCTAAATCCTATGTTTAAGTATTCGTTTAAGTGTGAAATATATAAAAGCTTACTATACTTGTAATGTGATCGGTTATTGACATAAAAATATAAGCATATAAACAAAGTGTCTTAATTGTGTGTTATATAGTTATATATATGAAGACCACAGGGGAAAAAGGGCACATGTCACATTTTCTAATTATTTGAGTTATGTCCCTTACTATGTAAACATAAGCCCAAAGGTTAGCAAAATAGTAAAATCCAACTCAAAAAAGGCCTATGTAACGCTACAGAAACACCCAAAGAATAAGCATACAGGGGGAAAAGGGCACAAGTCCAAACTGTAAAAGGGAAAAAAGGCCTATGTCACAAACAACAATTCCTAGGCAGGTCATGTGACTAGCTTCAACCAATCCACAACCTCCATTTTGTAAACACACCTCCACTAACTCCACTACTCAAAATAATGGCAGATCAAGACACTCCATGCGTATTACTAATAAGCCCAAAAAACGTCGATCATCTGGCAGAAAAAAAGATCAGTTGAAAAAAGTACGTCTTTCAAGTCATCAAACAGGAGAAGACTGTAAGTGCAAACGATTTAAATGTTTTGAGGCCACAACAAGAGAAGAGAGAGACCGCCTCATTACTGCTTTTAATGAGCTTCAAAACAAAGACGATCAAGACGCTTTTCTGTCTACACTATTGGTGTGCTAAATGTTGCAAGAAGAAGACCAAAAACAGATGGCACAGATCCAAAACCAAAAGACAAATCCTACAGTTACAAGATCAAGGTTCAACGGGATGACAAAGTTGAAGAAGTAGATGTCTGTGTCAAGGGATTTATTGCCGTTTTTGGAATCAGTCACAAGCGAGTTAGGACAATACAGACAGCACTGAAAGAAACTGGTAAGCAATCTAGATTATTAGATCTATAATTATTATTAAATAGTCAATTTTGTTGTTGTTCTTCTCATTCTGATTATAATCATGTTTATTATTATTATTATTATTATAAGTAGTAGTAGTAGTAGTAGGAGTAGGAGTAATATATTATAATGATACAGACAGGCTATTCTTATTATTATACTTATAGCCTATGTTTACACAACCCGCTGGTGAATCTAGGCACCGCGAGATATTATGACAGGCTGACAGCAAGCTATGAGTTGCTGACATGAATGTCCTCCGCCCCCCCCCCACCCCCAGTAATATCAATTTTAGCAAGAGGAAAAATAAAACACACAACGGTTAGGGGAATTTTAGTGGGGTTTTGCTAATCCCTAATGAATTTCTGTTAGCGCTAACGCTAATCCCTAACTATTTGTAATGGATTAGCGAAAGTTAGTTATGCTAACAGAAGCTAATCCTCATAACCCAAAATAGTAGTATGCTAATGTTAGTGCTTTTTGTAGTTTTACTGTTGTTGTTGCTCTGAATTTTTTGTCTGTGGTCTCACAATTCTGGTCCTTTGTGTTTCTTACAGGATTCCCACCAAAAGACAAGCGAGGGAAGCACAGCAACCATGCCCGAAAGCTGACAGCAGATATGAGAGAGCTTGTGACAATCTTCCTCATGATAGCAGCATGCCAAACAACCTCCACGGGAACAATCAGATTCGGAAGAGTAGTCTTAGTCTTATTTCATCAAAATATTGTAAAAAAACAACAACAACAAAAAAAAATCACACACTGTCAATAGTCTATGATTTTTGTTGTAATAAACAAGTTAAAAAAAACTGCTATGGTATGGTGTGTCAATATTTGAATAATCAATCGTACAGGCATCAAAAATAACAAAATCAACCTCAGTTCCATCATAACTAGTAATTTACCACAGCAAAATAGGCATTATAATCCATTTTACATTGACTGAGTACATTGCAATTCAGCTTGTAGAAGAATATCTCAAGTGAGGGGTCTGTAAAGGGGAAAAAAGGCACATGTCATGACCCCCCCTGGTGGTTTAAATCCTCCATATTTAATTAAATTATACAATCTGGACAGAGAACTTCTCATGAATACAAAAGAAGTGATATATCTTTAAGACAAAACACTTAGTGTCCCAAGAAATACAGTAAGAACAAACATAGCGACTTTCAAAGACAAAATTTCATTTATCTCAAAAGTGGAAATGTGTGACATGTGCCTTTTTTCCCCTGTAGTCTTCATATATACAAGCTACATTGCCCGGCGTTGCCCGGGTGAAAAAAAAAGGACTGTCTGGGGTGCAGATAACAAATTTATAAACTACACTTACTGAATACTTTTAGGAAAGTAAATAAATATTGTAATAGGGTAAAAAAAAATAGTCAAATATTTTTATTTAACAAAATCTATATTGCCTATAGATTTACAATGTCTTTTGTTTTTAAAAGTTTGAAAAATTAATTGTCGAAAAAAAAAGTATAGTCTAACTGGAGGATCGAACCCTGGTCGCCCGTATAGCAGTCCACTACGTTTACCACTGAGCTATCGAAGACACACGTCTGATGTGAAAAATTATTAGATGGTATATAGGGCTAGGCCTAGATAGGTCAGTGACACACGTGTTTTCAAATTGACCAATGGGGATCCTCGCGGGGCTTAACACTGTCTTTTTATATATATAGATTATATATATACATATATATACATATTGTCACATATTGGTAGCTCCAAATAGTGGAACACACATTACTTATTCCCTCTCTCTCTCCGCAAGTTTTGTGGGCGGGGCCTAAGTTTTTCCATTTCCTTGACTTTTAGTAACAAATGCTAAAGATTCTTAGTAATCTTGAGATTCCACGCTTATGCCGACCTCAAATTATTGGAATGGCTAGGAATAGTTTATTATTTCTCGCACAGGGGAGTTCCTATCATTTTTGTTATGAGTTTTGTAGTGATACCATTGTTTTCAACCCTCCTATTAATAGGTCTGTTATCCGCACCACTATACTAGTATTTAATGATTCCTTGTCTTCAAGGCAGTCAGTTTTCGAGATAGTTTCTTCTGAGCCTGTTATGGACACTTGTGTTTGCACTATTTTATTCTAACTGTATATAATCTACTTATTGTATATATTTGCACATATCATCTGATTTAAAGTATCTTCTTAATAGAATCATTTACACTGAAGCTTCCTCGTCAAGTTACAATTGTATTGTATTGTTTACACTACCAGAATATATAGTTATTTACAACTGCAACGTCAAGGAAAGGAACTGTTAGAACGCAAATCCTGAGTTTGTTCCCAGGACTATTAAGGAGTTCGTGGAATACTGAAATACAAATATTACTAACCAAAGTCTACGCTAGGACTAACGAGCATTATCAACAGCATTTACACGGCTCTAACCACAAGGGGATTGCGGTTGTAACAATAGATTAAATATATATTAAACATAGGGCGGAAACCTCTGTGTGCTCAGCTCACTCCTCTATAGAAGCGAGGAAAACTGGGCTACCTACGCTAAGTAAACTAAGAAGCTCAACAGCTTTCACATGATATACTTGCGTTGGATCTTCCACATAAAATGGCAGGCTATAATCACAAATGTGGAGGTGCCCAGGAGAAGAGAAGCCACATGCTGAGTATGAACTCAATCTTGAGTGAGCGCGCCTGCGGTGAATAGGCCATGTCCACATGATGGGCCGGGACGTATCGCAAGAGTCCTGCTATATATGGAGGGCTGGCAGCTGAAACAAGAAAAAAGAGGCCGCCCTTGCTTGCGGTTTAAAGACGGCTGCAAAAATGATATGATTCTGGCGTGGGAAGACATTGCTGAGGAACGCGCCTCCTGGTGGTCATAGGTACATATTGGCACGCAGGTAGCAGAGGCCACCCTCGCAAAAAGGAACGAATTGGAGCAATCTACGAGAAAGGCGAAGGGCAGAGAAAAATAAAGACTATGCCATCGTCCATCGAATATATAATAATATATAATAAAATATCTTAAATTATAAAGAAAGAAAATCATATTCCCTCTTACCATAACTTTTGACACCGGATCGAAATTATCCTTAACGTAAATCCGACCTACGACTAATTTGAATTTGTGCATCATAATATGAATACATCTTATGAACCTTGCCGTCTCGGAGGAAACTCCATATAAAACCTGGGAAGAAATTGTATCATAAGAATGACAGCTAGTCAATGAACATACTCTTTAAATATATAACACGCGGCGGACCAAATTGATACATAGCTGAATTTTGTCTGTGGCCACGGCATACTAGGGGATTGTGTGGCTAACACAATGCCCGGTTGCCTTTACTTTGCCCGAACTAATGGCAGGTGCCCGTTAGAGCTGGGTAGGCTCGGGGACACCCTCAAGTCCTGGTAAAGCTGAGCCTTCATCCATGATTCGATCCCAGAACATTCAGTCTGCTGAGGTCGAGAATGTTTTTCATTTTTGGATATTATTTAGTTTTTGGGCCACAATGGAAGGAATGGCTTTTGATTTTTCTTGAAATTGAAAACTTTTTGAGATATTGACGTTTTAAAAACGTCCCATAAGTGGGACGGTAGCAACAAGTGGCCCAGTGTAATTTTATATTGGGTCAGTTCTTTTTACATGTTTTCCCGTTAAAGGTTTTGAACAGAATCACATTTATTAGTGTTATAGTGTAAGTTAAGTGCTTCCACCAATCATTTAAACTCTAAAAATCAATCAATTGAAACTTTTATGGTACTAGCCCAGGCCGGAAGCTTGAAAAAATACACAGTTTTATATTTTATAGATTTCTTTTAAGAAAAATTTTAGGTCCTCCCCTTACCCTTTCACCCACCGTCCAGCAAATAATAATTCAGCTCATATATTTATTATATTTTCATACAAAGAAACATAAGAAAGAAATTCAATGAGTAATATATATTTTATGAATCATATTGATCGTGGTTTACATTTATGTAGAAAAAAAACCCGTTAAAAACACGTTTACATATGAAAATTGTTTTCCATGTTTTTTAAAAGAAATTAAATGCAACAATAAATTCTGATTTTATACAATAACTTAAGTTGTAACCTAAATAATTAATTGTTACGCCATGCTAAAAGATTATATATAAACAAATAAACTATAAATGACCGCTAACCATGGCCACAGTGGTGGAACATTCTTTGATTAGGACAGAAGTTTACATGATACAGACTGCCCACCAAGGAACCAGTGGAAGGTCACAGCCTATCCCGCTCGGCACAGAAGAGGTAGAAACAGTGCCCTCACATAGGGGAGGGCAGAGGGGGGCATATGATTGGGGGCGACACTTACAGGGGGAGGGGCGGCAAACGTAGTCTAAGTAATGCAAATATAGCACTAAACAAGCAGTTACAGAATGCAAAGGGGCGGCGCTGAAACTTTTGCCCTGGGGCGCTACATAAGCTTGTAAAGGCTCTGGGTAGAAAGAAGAAGCGGCCGACAGAGTTATAAGGTCTCTTTAAATAAAACGGACGAGCCCTAAGGGCTCTTTTGTCCAGGGCGTAACGATAGGTTTGAGCTCAGGGGGGGGCACTCCCAAGCTCTGTCCGGGCTCAAGCCACCCCAAGACACGCCAAAAGCGTGGCGTGCCGTGTAACAGTGAGGATTACGCAGCTAGGTTACCCATTGCGGTTCCTCTAAGGATCATTATCGTGGTGGCTCGCCCGTATACCTGCACTGTCAACCGATAACACAAATCCTATACTACAGGTACATACATCCATGCGCCGGGTGGTTCTCGAGACAGGGTTGCTGCGCCCATTGCTCCCTCCCCACTGAGACCCCGTGGCCTATCGGCAGTGCAATAGGTCTCGGACTCGCAGCGGGAGCTGTCCCCCATGCTTTCGTGCGCCTGGTTCGCAGCCGACAGGAAAAAAAACATGGACATTTAAAATAAAATATCTAAAAAGCAAATATAATTATAAAAAACAACTAATTTTTATTCAGAATCGTATCCAAAAACTATTATCTAGTTCTTCAATTTTAGCGTAGCTTCAATATTTAACATTCTAAACATCAAAATTAAACCATTAATTTTTTTTTTTTTAATAACGACTTTATTTCAAAAAAATAACTGAGCATGCTTCTGGCTACTGTCCCATAAGTGGGACGATCTACATGGGGGCATTCGTTGCTACTGTCCCACTTGTGGGACGCTTGTTTGACATCTGATAAAACAAAGTCAATGTTATTTTTGTAGGATTTATATTGTAATAATTTGTAGATAAGTGATGGAATTACATATTTCATGAGGTTTTATATAAAAATGTTATCATATTTTTTAAATGTGTACTTACTTTTGAGCATGTTTTTTTTTATTTTTATCAATTTTTACAAGTTGAAAGGTCAAGGTCATGTAAATCTTATTTAAAGTAAAATTGTGTTCACAAAGCAAAGTTATAATTAAAGTACAACTATCGTACAATGCAAAAAAACTAATTTTTGTTTTTACAAGGCATATAAGCAATTATTAGGAATTTTTTTTACGAAATGTCCCATAAGTGGGATGTTAGCAGAAAATGTGTTAATTAGTCATTAATCATAAACAGTAGTTTAAAATTTTCAGCATAGAACCGTTTGTCTTAAAGAGAGTTTGTAGGACGCTCTCAAAAGACACGTTTCCCAGGTTGCGGACGCCAGAAACTTTAATAGGGTGATAGGGAGTGCCGTGTAACATAGGGTACGGTCTCAGCAGTCACACGCACTACACTATATCCCTACCTGGGGAATTCCACTTAGATAATTAACGTGGTGGGTTGCCCGTATACCTGCACTCTCGCCCGACTATAGGTCAAGGTCATTCAGGCACCGGGCTTGGCGAGAAAGAGTGTTGCCTTCTTTGCTTCCTCGCCACCAAATCTCTCGTTGGCCCAACGCTTGGGCAATACAATATCGGACGTGCAAATAGTGTTGTCCCAAAATGTTTAACTAACCTGATTATAAGACTTTAATATTTCGTCGTATTTTTCTCCTACGACCCCATTGTTCACCATAGATAGAACCATTCTCCAGATTAAATAGTTCGCAATAGTTCTGAAAGACACATGCAAAACATATTTTTTTTTTTTTTTTTTTTTACATTTATATATATATATATATATGAACAATAATATATATTTACAATAATGTATAAATATGACTTAATCCTGTATATTCCCATTAGAGCGCAGGGCGAATATATTGTAATTTTCTACTGTCACGTCCCCAGTACCATATATCTAGTCATACGTAGTATGAGCTGAACTAATTTTCAACTGAAAGAAAAACAGTAATAACCATAGACGAAAATTGGAAAAGAAAAAAACAAACCTGTATAATGAAAAAAACGAGGCATAGTCCTTTGTCCAAATTGGAATCACTCTAAACTACAAAAGTGCGCTGTTTTTTTTCCATAACGGCTTCATACAAATATATATATATATATAAGTACAAATATATTTATGTATATAAGTGTGTTTATATATTGTCACATATTAATAGGACCCACAACTCTCTCTCAACGCAAGTTTTGTGGGCTGTACTAAGAAGCCTGGACTGTTTTAAGAATCCACTCTCGTGCAAACCTCAGATTCTCGGAATGGCTAGGAATAGTCTATTATTTCTCGTACATGGGAGTTTATGTTAAAACTATTATTTTTATTATGAGTTTTGTAATGATACCATTATTTTCACCCCTCCTAGTAATAGGTCTGTTCCCCGCTCTCCTCCGCTAGTATTTAAGGCTAGGCAGCGAGTAGTTTGATAGAGTTTTGTGCAGAGTTAACGCTTGTGTTGGCACTATTTTCTTCTAACTGTAAATAATCTTCATATTGTATATATTTGCACATATCATCTGAATTTAATTATCAACAACATTTACACTGAAGCTTCCTCGTCAAGTTACTATTTTTGTTTCCTTGTTTACAATACGATAATATATTTATTTACAACTACAACGTGAAGGAAAGCAATTGTTAGAACGCAAAATCCTGAGTTTGTGCCCATGACAATAAGGAAAGTTCGTGTAATACTGAAATATAAATAATAATAACCAAAGTCTACCCTAGGACGAACGATAATTATCAACAACATTTACACGGCTCTGACCACAAGGGGATTGTGGTCGTAACAATGTGTTGTGAAAGATATGCTTAGCAATATATATTTGTTGTGAAATACAGGCTTGCAATCTATATGTGTGGCAAAATATAGGCTAAGCAATCTATACGTGTAGCGAAATATAGGCTAAACTATATATATGTTCAGCAAAAAATAAAGGCTATCAATCTATATGTGACGCAAAAAATAGGCTAAGCAATCTATATGTGTAGTGAAATATAAGCTAGCAATCTATATGCGTAGCGAAATCTAGGCGAAGCAATGTATAAATGTGGTGAAATATAAACTGTAAATATATATGTGTTGTGAAATATGGGCATTTATATGGGTAGCGGCCACTCCCGAGTTGGCCTCCACAGCCATTCTCGGCGTTGCAGCTGGTCACCTTTGCCGTGAGGCTACACCATCGTCTCTTGGAGACGGACGGATGCCGACGACGACCCTAGGACGATCGAGAATTATCAACAACATTTACACGGCTCTGACCACAAAGGGATTGTGGTCGTAACAATATGTATATACAATTATGTACAGCCACAAAAGAATAGAGCTAACACAAGCGTCATTAAGAGACTGCATAAAAAAACTATCTTCGTCCAGGAAGAACTGACTCAGAAAATCTACCCCTTTTCAATGCCGAATACCTTAAATACTGCTATAGGAGAGCGGCGAGATACGTCTACTACGAGGTGGGTAAAATGTTGATACCTATTACGTAGCCCATAAAAAAGACGATATTTTTAAAGTGATCTCCACTGTACTTTAAATAATAAGTTATTGCCAGATTTTGCACGCGGCTCGTAAGTAAAATCCCATAATTTTGCACTCCTCTCACAAGGAAAATAAATTCAGCTCCAGCACCTCCAACAAGACTTGCGATGGAGAGAGATAGTAAGGTGTGTTCCAATTCTGTGGCAGTATGGACTATCTGAATGCTATTCAAAATCATTTATACAAAAAATATTAAACATAACTTTTAAGTAATGAATCCTTAAACGTTTGTCTATTTATTTTGTTTTGGTGGGATACAAATATTGTAATCTTTTTATGTTTATTTTCCGCCTGGCGGCTGGATGGCAAAGTCGACTGTAAGCTCACCTCGCAAGCTCGACATCCTGGGTTCGACCCCAGGTGCAGACAAAAATACATTAAAAAAAAAATCAACCACCGATTTGGAGAGGAGATGGGTGCCACCAAGTCTACCAAGCTCACAGAAAGAATCATTATCTCCCAAATTCCCAAAGACCATAAAGGTTAATGGAGATGAACGAAAATTCCGCCTGCAAAAGGGACGTTTCACCATTCATAGGCAACTAGAGTGGGAATTAATCATATTACCACATGCCACAATCAGCTGTCACATATTGGTGGTTCCAAGTATTGGAACACACAATGCTTATTCCCCCTCTCTTTTTCTCCCTACACAATATTTTGTGGGCGGGGCTTAGTTTTCCATTTACTTGACTTTTAGTAACGAAGGCGAGAGATTCTAGGTAATTTTGGGATTCCGTGTTTATGCTGATCTCAAATTCTCGGAATGGCTAGGAATGGTTTATTATTCTCGTACAGGGGAGTTCCTATCATTTTTATTATGAATTTTGTAATGATGCCATTATTTTCACCACTCCTAGTAATAGGTCTGTCCCCCCGCATTACCACAAGAGTATTTAATGATTCGCGTTGTCTTTTAAAAGCAGTCAGTTTCTGCAGAGTTTTTGCAGATAATTAGTTTTGTAAATACTTTTCTTTGAGCTTGTTATGGACGCTTGTGTTGGCAATATTCTATTATTGCTGTAAATACTACACCTATTGTATATACTTTACCACCAGAATTAAATTATCAACAACATTTACTCTGAAGCTTCCTCGTCAAGTTACTATTATATTTTTGTTTCATTGTTTACAACACGACGATGTATTTATTTACCACTACAACATCAAGGAAAGGAACTGTTAGAACGCAAATCCTGAGTTTGTGCCCAGGACCATAAGGAGAGTCTGTGTAATACTGAAATATAAATAATAATAACCAAATTCTACCCTAGAACGAACGAGAATAATCAACGATACCTACACGGCTCTGACCACAAGGGGATTGTTGACGTAACACAGAAGATAATATAAGGAAGATGAAGGATAATATAAGAAAGATAATATTGATAATATAACAAAACACCCTTATTCGATTTCAATTTATAACTTAGGAATATCTGTAAAGCGCATTTGAGGACTAATTGGACTAGCGCTATATAATAATAATGGTAATTTTTATAGCGCTTATATCCATGCTCATACATTTAGCATGACCAGTGTGCTCTCGGAGTAAATTATAGTGGCAGATCTATAAGTATGCAAGACACACAGCTACTAGCCAAATAGAAAGGTCTTTAAATTATTTTTTTAAAGACTCTTTTAATGATATAAATGATGGCATTTGTAATTGTAATCTATTATTATGATCCCATGCAAACCGTCAGTTCGGTTGGAGACTATTAAGAATATCGTCACCTTCAAGAAAAAAATCAACTTTTCAGTTGGTTTTTAAAATCATTTTTTTTTAATATACATCATTTATAGACATTTCTTAATGGTTGGCCTAATCAACCCAAAGATTCGATTCCACAAAAAAATAAAAGAAAATAAAATCACAGTTAATATAGTAGTATCTCTTCTGACCAAACTGAAGCAGCGTTCACCAGTTTCTGTGGGCATACTAGGTGATTGTGTGGCCAGCACTATGCACAGCCGCCTTTACTTTACCCCAACCAAGGTCAGGTACCCATCAGAGCTGGGTAGACCCAGGAACACCCTCCAGACACGGGAGAGAATTCTAGCCTCCACCAGGATTCAAACCTAGGAACCTTTGGTCCCCCAGCCGAACGCGCTGCCGCTGTGCCACCCTGCCCCCCCCCCCCCAGTTAATATACACGGGTTCAAAATAGGTACACAAAGAAATGTCATATATTTAGACAATAACTTTGACCTTATACAAATACATTATTTTTTAAAACTTTTAAAATTAAAACGTTATATTTATAATGTGCACCAATAAATGTAAGAAGTGAAAAATATAAAATAAAATACATTCAAACTTGTGTTTTAATGTATTGGGCTAGACGCGGCGTTGAAAATTTTTGTTTTCATGGACATCACGTCAATGTGTCGAATTTCATCTCGATCTCGAAAGTGGGGGGTCATTAGTAAACTTTAAAGGAACAAGTGAACACAGTGTTTAAGCTTCAATCACTATTATTTTTCTACCTTTTCGATGTATTTTTTAGAAGGGGAATCAGCCTTTGAAAATACAGCGGGGATTCGTTGATGATGATTTCCTTGTTGGTGACGTCAACTCGTATTTCAGGTAGTGACATGATGCTGTGAACTAACTGCGTCCAATTTAAGATCTGGAATAAAATAAAACATTGAATAATAATAATTTAATTTGTATAGCGCTGCCAACAAAAATGATGTAAGGTCAGAGTGCATTTAACATTGAGCAACCAAAACATGCATAGAGCTTTTTTTTGGCAAAAACATTAATATAACTCTCTTGGCTTACAAAAAAAAGTATGAACATGATTTTATTACATTTAAGGATATAGAGCTTTTTAATAATCTCAAAACATCACTACAAAAAATATAGCACATACCAATTTTAGTATATAAACGAACATAAATAGTTTGTAGAGATAATATATCATTAGAATGGATTTACAAGAGAGCTACTCAGTGTTCTCTATCCCACGATGTGCATATAAACGATGACGTCAATACTAGGATAGCCAGAGCCAGCTCCTCCTTTGGAAGACTCCGGTCCATTGTATGGAATCGGAGAAGCATCAAGTTGCAAACTAAATAAAATGTATACGCAGAAGCCGTTCTACTACTCCATCTCTATGAATGTGAGACCTGAATGCCACGCCAGGAAGCTGAATCACTTCCATCTGAGCTGCCTACAGAAGCTGCTGAGGTTCAAATGACAGGACAGGATCCCGGAAACTGAGGTGATCACACAGACCATGATAAGCTTTTACAACCTTATAGGAAACGCCCAGCTCAGATGGGCAGGTCATGTTGTGCGCATGCCAGAAGGATGACTACCCAAAAATCGTGGACAAGTCGCATCAAAGCGCTGCGTGACGGCAAAAGAAGATGCTTAAAGACACCCTAAAGGCCTCCTTAAACAGCTTTAAAATCGATCCTAACAACTGAGAAAGCCTGACCGAGGAACGATCGTATTGGCGCACCATGACCTTAACTGAAGCAGCAGCTCACGAAGATAAAGGGCGAAAGGTCGCAATTGAAAAGTGACACCTCATGAAATCCAGCGCCTTTTTTCGCCTTTTTTTCTTCGTGAGCTGCTTCTTTAGTGAAGGTAAATAATAGGCCTCATCAGCCATCTCTGAACCCACTAGCAGCTACGACCCAGTCAGAGGATAGTCTATATCAAAACCACAGGACAAGCATCATTACTGTGTTCTATAATCAGAATTTTAATTATTGATATGTGATTTGCATATTTCATTGTTAGTGAAGTAAGCTCGAAGGGTGTGTGTTATTTTTTATAATTTTGTTTTTTTATTTTATCAAATTATATTATAGGCATTCCTCTCTCCGTCTTTTTGACGGGCATAAATACTAGTATAACAAAAATTATTAACGTATGCCTATTACATTACCGGCTTCTTTAACGGTCATGGTTATAATATGTGCATGTGTATTAGGGCTTCCAGAAACACACAGTTTAAACAATAATTGTATTAATGGTTTTGAAAGACAAAAATCACCTTAAACAAACAAGTTTTGAATTATCCTACCTTTGACATTATGGGTACAGTGGCAGCGCGTTCGTCTGGTGTACCGACGGTTATGAGTTCGAATCCTGGTGAAGGCTAGGATTCGTTTCCTAAACTATAGTCACTGAGTCTACCCAGCTCTTATGGAGTATCTGACATTAGTTGGGGTAAAATAAAAATGTGGCTGGACATTGTGGCATTGTGCTGGCCACACAATCCCCCAAGTATGCCGTTGCCACTGAAGCTGGTACACGCCGCTTCATTGTCCCTTTGAATCAATGTGGTCTGGATGATTTTGATTTAATTTTGCTACAAATGTTACATTCAATGAAACAGAAAGGTAAAAGTTAAAGGGACACAGATTTCTTCCGTCATGTCTATGTGCCGACTTTCAGCTCGATTGGAAAGTATGGCAAAAAGACATCCGAAGATTTGCCAGCCTAACGAATGACATCTCTTTATCGAGTATTTGTGTCATTTATATTGTATCTTACATATAACATACGCTTCTTCTATAAAGAAGATTATTGCGGGCTACGCTCATATGTGGTCTGAGCCTGTTGCACGTTGATTCAGTGTTCTAAATAATGTTAGGCTCCTGGGTATTTCCAGATCTATTCAGGCAACCCATTCCATTCCATCTTACCTCACTATAATTACCCTGTACTTCCTCCAGTGTCATTGGGTTATACAGTGAATTGGCATCTTGCCTTTCTTCGTCTGGAACTGCGATCTGTCATATTAGGAAGAAAAAAATATCTGGGTGTAAGCATATTAGTATTTAACTAGAAAACCGTTGCTGTATTTCAGATAGCAGCTCTATTCGTCATTACATAGGCCTATAATTATTGTGATCTTTTTTATATTTATTTTTGTTTATAGGTTTATATATATATATGTATAAAGCTCTGTGTGTGTGTGTTTAACCAATAGTTTCTTAGGCCGTTTAGCCGTTTAACATGTCGGAACAAAAGTTAAGTACATAAATTGGAAGAAATGTTCAATATATCAACTATAATGTTATTGCTTAATTCGTTTTTGTATTTTTTAAAGAATGGTATTACTAATATGTTAATGTTACAAACTGAAGCGCCATTAACAAAATATACCCAGAGTGATGTCTCTTTAAAAAAAGTCTTTCAAATTATGCTTTGATTGGTCCTTTGGGTTTTTCCCTTTGCTGCGATTGCTTTTACGTCTTTATTGTTTCTTATTTTCTCTATGTTTTTCTTTTCCATTTATAATAATTTTAACGGACATAAATACTAGTATGAAATAGTTGTTAACGTATTACTTTAACTGCTACTTGAAACTGTCAAGGTTATAATACGTGTATTGTGAATTAGGCTTCTAGAAATTTTTGCTACGCATTTTTTTATTCGTGAAAAAATAGTTCTGCTACAGTATTATTAATTTCTGAGGCGTTTATGAAAGTTTACTGTAAACATGAACTTGAGCACACATTGGATCAGATGAGAAGTTTATTATGCATAAAATATCAATGCACATGGTTCACAATTATTTATTATACTTAAATTGTCAATTCTATCATAAACTCTTCATGACAGCTTTCTTGATATATCATCATATAATTAGTATAACTCGAGCACTTTTTCTAGCTACTTATAGGATTCTTTATTTATTTAAACACTATTTAAAGTCCACACCTTAGACTTGAATCAACTTAAGTTTAACACTTTAGTTCAACAAAACGTATTTTAAAAATCAACCTTTTATCTCAAGAATCCAACATGTACTGATCTTTCACCCTACTATTCTCTCTCTTGTCAACTCTTGATCACTCATACAACATCATGGTTTTCTTGCATACTTAGTTTGCACACGTCACTACTGTTTGTTTATTTAGGAAAAAACTTCACTCACTCACTCAACTGTTTAAAATCATGTTGCAGTGAATAAAAACTGAACTGTAACAAGTTCCACCAACAACACACTATTTCATGCGTTGGCAACGTACGAAATGCGTGCCAGACCTGGCACCACCACAGCACTTTTCAATGTCGCGCGGTGAGACACACAAACACATTTTCTACAAGTAATTAAATGTACGAGCAATGATACACTTTAGGTTCTTGTCAGGCTGAATGAATTAGAAATCCTACTTTGGCAGCTTATTCTCAAAAGGTTGCCAATCATTGCAATGGATTGACTTCCCAAACATAGTTCTGGCACTCGTTAATAATAAAACAACCATGTTATCGCACTCAGAAGATTACCTGTAGTCACTTGTAATATCACTTCAATTGAGCACATGCATTGTTATATAGTTTATTACTTACATTGGCAAATTATATTGTATATAGTTTATTACTTACATTGGCAAAGTGTATTGTATATAGTTTATTACTTACATTGGCAAAGTGTATTGTATATAGTTTATTACTTACATTGGCAAAGTGTATTGTATATAGTTTATTACTTACATTGGCAAATTATATTGTATATAGTTTATTACTTACATTGGCAAATTATATTGTATATAGTTTATTACTTACATTGGCAAGTTATAGTGCATATAGTTTATTACTTACATTGGCAAGTTGTATTGTATATATATTATCACTTACATTGGCTAGTTTGATTTCAAAGTCAACTATATCTTTTACTTGTTCTTCACTAGTAGCCGGGTCT
Organism: Anisus vortex; assembly: GCA_949126835.1. NCBI lineage: Eukaryota > Metazoa > Mollusca > Gastropoda > Planorbidae > Anisus > Anisus vortex. Next base: position 6,263,081 of record OX421503.1, on the reverse strand, counting down.
GCTAATCCTAAAAGTTTCCCAACAGCGAGGATAAGATTTTCATAAGCCATCAACATCGTATCGTTTCTGTTGACCAGATAATATTTCTGACCCGGCAACCCGAAATCTGTCTGGTCAATCTGAATCAGACAATTATTAAAACACAAATCAAAACGTGTAGAATTTTAGGATGGTAAAATTACAAACTTATTTTAAAATACATGTATTGATTCTTGGAGTTTCTCTGTATTGATGACCTTACTTTATGCTCTATAACATTTGAGATATCAAATTTTCCTCCAAGGGTGGTCAAGCAATCGGCGTATGGAATGTCCAGGGTTCGAATCCGTGTGAAGGCTACGATTTTTTTTCCTGGGTCTAGAGTGTTTTCCTAACTCTACCCAGATCTGATTGGGTAATTCACATTCGTTGGGGTTAAAATAAAGGCGGATGTGGCATTGTGCTGGTCACACAATCTCCTAGTATGTGTGGTCACAGAAAATGGTGAACGCTGCTTCACTGACGCTATGTATCAATATATCATATGTTATTATATATACACGTGTAGATGTAACTAAATATGTAATCCTTCTGTAACCTATACAGTAATCTAAATTGCCGGTAACCTAATTATTAACCCACTCAGTAACCGACTCAGTAACTAATCAGTAACATAATCAGTAACCTAATCAGTAACCTAATCAGTAACCTAATCAGTAACCTAACCAGTAACCTAATCATGTGGCTCGGCCATGTAAAGAAGATGAATGCAGGCCGCATTCCCAAAGACATCCTCTACGGAGAACTGGTCGAAGGTCGTAGGAAGACAGGGCGCCCGAAACTGCGCTTAGAGGACCTATGTAAAAGGGACTTGATCCAGAGCGCCATCGACCTCGACACATGGGAATGCCAGGCTTCTGACCGACCAACCTGGAGGCTCGCAGTCAGGCGTGGCACATCCCGCGCAAAAACCGGGCGCAATGAGACTGCCGTCCAGAAAAGAGCGACGCGAAAACACCTACTACAACAGCCATCCGCATTCAAATGCCTCAAGTGCGGCTGGGATTGCCACTTCCGAGTTGGTCTACATAGCCTTTCTCGGCGGTGCAGCTGGTCACCTCAAACATGAAGCTACACCATCGTCTCTCGAGACGGACGGATGCCAACGACGACGATGAGAATCTTATCATTAACCTAATCATTAACCTAATCAGTAACCTAATAAGTAACCTAACAAGTAACCTACCCAGTATCTTAATTAGTAACCTAATCAGTAACCTAATCAGTAACCTAATCAGTAACCCAATCAATAATCCAATGAGTAACCTAATCTTACTGTAACATAATCTTTTTGTAATATAATCTTCTTTTTACTGGAGTTTTTAAAACTGACTTAATGTGTCTTCTTACAAGAGTATCTTCTTACTGGAGTTCTTGTTGTCAATACTGACACCGTGAATGTCTTCTTACTGGAGTTATGTGTTGTCAATACTGACTTACCGTGAATGTCTTCTTACTGGAGTTCTTGTTGTCAATACTGACATACCGTGTCTCTTACTGGAGTTCTTGTTGTCAATACTGACATACCGTGTCTTCTTACTGGAGTTATTGTTGTCAATACTGACATACGGTGTCTTCTTACTGGAGTTTGTGTTGTCAATACTGACTTACCGTGAATGTCTCCTTACTGGAGTTATTGTTGCCAATACTGACTTACCGTGAATGTCTTCTTACTGGAGTTGTTGTTGCCATTACTGACTTACCGTGAATGTCTTCTTACTGGAGTTATTGTTGCCAATACTGACTTACCGTGAATGTCTTCTTACTGGAGTTATTGTTGCCAATACTGACTTACCGTGAATGTCTTCTTACTGGAGTTCTTGTTGTCAATACTGACTTGCCGTGAATGTCTTCTTACTGGAGTTCTTGTTGTCAATACTGACATACCGTGTCTTCTTACTGTTGTTCTTGTTGTCAATACTGACTTGCCGTGAATGTCTTCTTACTGGAGTTTTTGTTGTCTATACTGACATACCGTGTCTTCTTACCGGAGTTCTTGTTGTCAATACTGACATACCGTGTCTTCTTACTGGAGTTCTTGTTGTAAATACTGACATACCGTGTCTTCTTACTGGAGTTCTTGTTGTCAATACTGACTTACCGTTAATGTCTTCTTACTGGAGTTCTTGTTGTCAATACTGACTTGTCGTGAATGTCTTCTTACTGGAGTTCTTGTTGTCAATACTGACATACCGTGTCTTCTCACTGAGTTATTGTTGTCAATACTGACATACCGTGTCTTCTTACTGGAGTTCGTGTTGTCAATACTGACATACCGTGTCTTCTTACTGGAATTCATGTTGTCAATACTGATTTGCCGTGAGTGTCTTATTATTGGAGTTTGTGTTGTCAATACTGACTTACCATGAATGTCCTCTTACTGGAGTTCTGTTTGTCAATACAGACTTACCATGAATGTCCTTTTACTGGAGTTCTTGTTGTCAATACAGCCAAACCGTGTCTTCTTACTGGAGTTATTGTTGTTAATATTGACATACCGTGTCTTCTTACTGGAGTTCTTGTTGTCAATACTGACATACCATGAGTGTCTTTTTACCGGAGTTCGTGTTGTCAATACAGACTTACCATGATTGTCTTCTTACTGGAGTTTGTGTTGTCAATACAGACTTACCATGAGCGTCTTCTTACTGGAGTTTGTGTTGTCAATAGAGACTTACCATGAGTGTCTTCTTACTGGAGTTTGTGTTGTCAATACAGACTGACCATGAGTGTCTTCTTACTGGAGTTTGTGTTGTCAATACAGACTTACCATGAGTGTCTTCTTACTGGAGTTTGTGTTGTCAATACAGACTTACCATGAGTGTCTTCTTACTGGAGTTTGTGTTGTCAATACAGACTTACCATGAGTGTCTTCTTACTGGAGTTTGTGTTGTCAATACAGACTTACCATGAGTGTGTTCTTACTGGAGTTCTTGTTGTCCACACTGACGTAAAGGTAGAACAGATTGCTTTCTCCGATAGTTTTCAATTTGAACCACGTGGTGAGAAAGTCGAAATTGGATTCATTCCATTGAGCGTGAGCCAAGGGCCAGCCACCTAACTTAGTAACTAGTAAAGTCTTCAGTGTATTTTCTCCTCTTTTTTGGATAGTACCTATAAGAGAAATGGGAAAAGAAAGTAATAATTTTTTTTAATAAATCAATGATAGTTTGATGTGAACAGAAATGAAGAATGCCACACTCTGCGAGAGAACCCAACATAAAAATAATAAAAATAAATTAAAAAATCAGTCAAATTAGTTTATTCTAGTAAATTATCCATCTTTATTTATACTAAATTACACAATCAGTCATGTTCATCTATCATAGTACATTTTAGATCTATAATCACTTGTTACAACAAGATTAACTGTTATGGCATTTCGAATTGCACAGCAGTTTGTTATTTCTAATGTTTATACAACACATGAAACTAGACCTCGCGGACAATGGCTAGATAAAAATACGGTCGCTCCTGCCTGACCTGACCACCTTTGTGGATTATCAAAAGTCAATCCTCTACTCACAGACACCATCCAGTCAATTTATGACGCAACTGGTGTTTTTATCCAGGTAGATAGTTTACTAAATCGTGTGATAATTAATTTCCTTGATAATTAGTGACCACTTCGCCAGGACTTTCTCTGAAAAGGAGAAGATGAACAGAAAACTATCTTCACAGCGTATGTATCACTGTCCTTGCTACCTTATGCAAGCCGCCATCACACCTGTACCGCCTACCGAACATTCTTGTATCAGCACATCGGACATTGGCCAGGGATTGCCAGCCACATCGCGAAGTGGCCGGCCAAAGTAGCATAAACACTGGCGATTTCAAGCACATCGGACATTGGCCAAGCGCCTCGGTCAGATCGCGATCACACTTCGGGCTTTGGCCGTAACATATATACCTACATACACAAGACTCGCAGGGGTCGGCAACCTTTAGATAATAGTGTGCTAAAAAAAAAGTCAGCCTGCCTTAGTGCTCAGTTTCTCGTAGGGGAGATTTCAAAATTCTTTTCTGGGAGTATTCCGCGTGCCGTTGAAATACAACTTGTGTGTCATGTGTGTCACGTATCCCGTAGAGGACAGATGGGCGCATGGTAAAGTAGTAATAATACACAAGACATTAGATTCCGACTTATAAATGCAACACACACACAATTTGTCACAATGCTCAGATAAACATAATGACTATAACACTTTCCTTTTCCCTATTGCAATAATATGAGCATATAAGTACTCGTTCTACCCGAGAGGCAAAAGGACATGTGATGGGTTGCCTGAACAAATCAGGAAAACCAATAATTTAAAACACTGATTAAAATGCAGGACAAGACTCCGACCACGGTTGAGCGTTGATCACATTAAGCGTCTCTAATATATTAGTGAAGAGGAGTATAAAGTCTTTCTTACTTTTGTCAACACAAGAAGCGTAGAATGACTTTACTTTTTTAACACTCGATATTTCCTCAGGTCGAATTGGTTCCTCTAATAAAGCTGAAAAAAAATGTTTTTTGAACATTTAACTTTTCGTTAAATTTAAAATATAATCAGACCCAATTTGTTTTATCTTAGAGGATATTGTTACGACCACAATTCCCTTGTGGTCAGAGCCGTGTACATGTTGTTGATAATTCTCGTTCGTCCTAGGGTAGACTTTTTTAAATTATTATTTATATTTGAGTATTACACAAGCTCTCCTTATTGTCCTGGGCGCAAACTCAGGATTTGCGTTCTAACAGTTCCTTTCCTTGACATTGTAGTTGTAAATAAATAAATATATTATAATATTGTAAACAATGAAACAACAATAGTAACTTGACGAGGAAGTTTCAGAGTAAAGGTTGTTGATTTAATTCAGGTGATAACTCTGATATTTGCAAGTATATACATTAAATGTAGTATTTACAGCAATAATAGAATAGTGCCAACACAAGCGTCCATCCAACAGACTCAAAAGAAATTATCTACAGAAAACTCTGCAAAACATTCTGCAAAAAGACTCTGCACAAAAACTTCTGGCTGCATAGCCGGACGTAGACTTAAATACTCGTGGAGAAGAGCGGGGAAGAGACCTATTACTAGCAGGGGTGAAAATAATGGTATCATTACAAAACTCATAAAAAAATGATAATTTTAACCCGAACTCCCTGTATGAGAAATAATAATCTATTCCTAGCCATTCCGAAAATTTGAGGTCGGCACGAGAGTGGATACCTAGAATAGTCTTGGCTTAGTACCTCCCACAAAACGTGCGTTGAGAGAGAGCTATATAATATGACAATATTAAAGAAAAAAAAAGAAATGCATAATCAATATAAATGGAATGAATGGAGCCAAAGCATAGATCTATATTTTTATTTATCAAGCACTTTGTTACAATTCCAGGTCTTCTGTATGTCTGTCTGTCTAGGAACTTGTCACTATAGATAATACACTCGAGCCAATCGATGAATGCTTAAAGAAACATTTAAACTTGTGTATAATAATAACATTCAATATTCACTGGTGAATAATAAGTAGCTTCCTTGTAGCTAAGCAAAAAATCAACCAGAACCCTAACGAAATCTCTGCTTACCTTATATAGACATCGGTGAGGAAATTGTTAAAATGGATTTTCCCCCCAAGTTAAATATGAATAAATAACTCTATATGTACTAGCCAGACAATTCAAAACGCAATATTTAAAAAAAATCAATTTAAAATTTTTAACATGCTTTAGACAGCTTAACAACATCAACAGAGACTCTTTCAAAACATTTGAGTCATTAGCAAATTAGCTAGAACAAATTTATAGTCCCCTATAAAGACTATTTCTTCCGACTGACATACGCGCACGGAATGGGTTGCCTGAACATACCAGGAAAACAAGTAACTTAACATCATTTAAAACATTAATAACATGAGAAATGCAGGACTAGACTCAAACCACGAAGGAGCGTAGGACACAATACGCTTCTTTTAATAAAATGAGCATCAATAATGTACGAGTTGTTCTAAGACTAAACTGCGGCATCCTACCTTTCAGTCTGTTAGTCAACTGGTCTTGCAGGATTTGCATTATGTCCAGATAAGACCGGTCATCAGGGATCCGGTTCTCCTTTATCCAGCGTCCACAGGCGAACTTATAGAAATCATCGCAAGGCTTGACAGTGTAATCAATAAAGCTGTCTATCCTGCTGGCTGCAATCAATGTTACAGTAGAAATATAATAGTTTTTAATTACAGTAAATAAATAACAATGTTTTATTTACATTAGATAAATAACAGTGTTTTATTTACAGTAGAATTATAACTTTTTAATTACAGTAGAAATATAAGTCTTTTATTTACTGTAGATATATAACAGTGTTTCATTTACAGAAGGAATGTAACAGTGCTTCAAAACAGTAGAAATATAGCAGTGTTTCATTTAATATTATTTTAAAACAACTTGACAAAAACATATTACTTTAACATTGACTTTCGCTACACCTCTTTTACTTATGGTTTAGGCCTAAGTAAAAAAAAATACATTCTTTGCTCTGCCTTATGTTTTTTCGTAAGCTTTTGCTCAAAATTCGTTGATGTAATTCATACAGATTCTAGTCTATATACTTATTTAACCTAGATAATTATATTCATGCTCTATGCATGTTTTTGTTGCTCAATGGTTAAATACGCTTTGAACTTATATTATGCTTGTTGGCATAGCTATAAAAATAGGCCTATACTTATACTTATTATTATTATTAATTTTCCGTTCTACACAAAATTCCTATTATTAGACTAATAAATATTTTGTGTTTAGTTACCTCATAATTTAAACATAATAGTCCTATTTAAAAACTATATTTATAGTATGCCGTTGGACTAACTGAAGCCATGGGGCCAGTGAAGCAGAGTGTACAGGGGTTATATAATTTCATAAATATCATATTTGCGCCAGCAGGCAGCATTGTGTTTACAGAGCGCACTGAGCATGCTAAAATAGCATGGATAGAAGCGCTTTATAAGTAACCAATTTTTTTTTTAAATTTATAAAGATATTAAATCGACAGTAAAAATAAATACAAAACTGTTACCGTTATTTAACTGCGAAGCAGGACTAAGAGAGGGAGAACATCTGAGCCCTCTATTATTTTCTATGTTTATTAATGACTTAGATTCCTATTTAGAACTAAAAGGCGCAAGTAGCTTAACTATCAGCAACGATAACAACGCAGAGATACTAAAAATAGTCACATTATTATATGCTGACGACACAACAATCCTAGCTAAAACCGCAAAAGAATTACAGAAAAACTTAAATATTTACAGTAACTATTGCAAGGAGAACCACTTAAACATAAATGAAGATAAGACCAAAATAATGATATTCGGTAGAAAGGGTAGGGTAGGAAATCACAAATTTGTACTAAATAATAATATAATAGAAATAGTTTCTAAATTTAAATACCTGGGAATAATCTTCTCAGCAAACGGTTCCTTCTCAGAACACAGAAAATATTGTAAGATAAAAGGTAATAATGCTATGTTCAACCTTCTCAGGAAATGCCATACACTAAGCTTGCCCATAGATAGTCAAATTGATCTGTTTGATCAAACAGTGCTAAAAATACTAACCTACAGTTGCGAACTATGGGGTATGGAAAAGTGTGACATTTTAGAAAATATTAGACTAAGATATTTTAAGATGATTTTAAAATTGAACACAAAAACACCAAATTATGTAGTCCTAGGCGAAACAGGCAAACTTTATATAAGATCATTTATTAAAAAATAATTTTACACTTCTGGATCATAATAGCGACCGGTAAATTTTTTATAACATTTTACTTAAAGAGCACCTGGTTGAAAAATGCCAATGGTCCGCCAATATAAAGTTACAACTAGAACAACTAGAATTAGAATATATTTATTTAGAACAAGATATAATAGATACTAAACTTTCAAAATCAATAATTAACTTACGTATAAATGATCAAAGTAAACAAGAACTTTATGAGAGTATGCAAATAAGCAATAAAGGTAAATTATATAGCGCTCTAAAATATAAATCTGAATGGGAAAATATTCCACCCTTTTTAAATAAATTACATCTAAAAGAAGCTATATATATACTAAAAATACGAACAAGTAATAAGAATTTCCCTGTTGAACTGGGTCGCCACTCCAGAGTAGATTATAATTTAAGATTATGTCCCCTTTGCTTAAAAGATATAGGAGATGGATTTCACTATTTACTCCAATGTGTGCACTTCAATGCCCAACGAAAAATGTATCTAAAAAAATATTACTATAACAGACCTAATGTAGAAAAAATGTCGGAACTGCTTAATTCTAGTTCTCTACAAGAACTTAAAAAACTAAGCATATTTTCAAAAATATTAGTATCTGCTTTTAAAAATGAAAAAAAAAGGTTAGAAACGTTTAAGTATTTTAACATGTTGGTTTGTCACTATGTCAATGAGAGATAGTCGTGGAAGTAATGTAATATGCAAAGCCGCAAGAAAAATTGTGAATGATTTCTAAAATATTCGTTCTCGCCATGTTAATGCTGTGCAGGTCTAATGAAAGTGATGTACCTGTATGTCTATGTTAGTAAATTGAGTTGTTGTTATTTTCTTGTTTTTTTCCCCAAAAAAATTGTATTATAAACCAAATTATCCCCCCTGAGTTTTCTTTTAGGATACCTTTAATTAATACATGTATTATTATCTTCATTTTTATTACTAATATTTGTATTACTATTATTGTTCAATTTATTATTCACAAATGCTATAATTTCCTTATTTATTTGACTATGCCTTTATTGTACCTTTGTACTATGTGGCAAATAAAATATTGTATTGTATTATTGTATTGCGTTAGTTTCTGTGGCCACTGCATTTTAGGGCAGGGGCAGTCTACGGCACGCTTGCCAGACTTGGCACGCAGAGCAATTATTAATGGCACACTCAAGACATTTAAAAATCCAATTTTACAATTAGGCGATTGCTAGAACAGAAAGACCTTTAGGCTGTTGGCACGCCGAATGCATTAGAAATATTACTTTGGCGCAATTTGGCACACTTTGACACAGCACAATGCCCACAGCCGCCTTTACTTTACCTCAACTTTACAGTCAGGTACCCTTCAGATCTGGGTAGACACAGAGGGCACCTCTCCAAACCGGAAAAGAGAACAAATCCTAGCCTTCACTAAGATTCGAACCGATCACTTTTGTTACGCCAGCCGAACGCTCTGCCTCTCGTCACCGAGTAAACTGAGAAAAGGTTCCAGCCCTTTTATCCCCAAATCGTTTTGTATCTACAAAAATGAGAGCCTTACTTGTACTTATTGTCAAATAACGTATTTTACATAACACAAAAGTAATATACTATCAATATAATCCCATTAGTTTATATACTACTGTCATTGTTTAAAGTGAGCACAATAAAATTAAACTTTACCTGCATGCTGGCATCCTTGTGTCAAACAGTATTCTGACAATAAATAACAATGTATTTAACATATTTTGACGTATTCAGACTACATTGATAGCCCTCTTGTGTGTGGGTGTATGCGTGTATGTGTGTGTGATAGTGTGTGTGATAACTCGCGGTACTAGTTGAAATCTCTCTATTAGGTATGGGAATTTAATCGCTTGATTTCTGGGCGGGGACTAATGTGTAAATTAAGATGTCGCTCGCCGCTTTCATCTCCCCGTCTCTACAAGAAAATCCAATCTCCTGTTTAAGGCGGAGACTATTCGATGACTCCTTATAACAAACTACCGATTACTAGTGTCTTAAAGCACAGCACGAAGAGGTCGTGCCGTGTGAATTAGGGTACTGTCTCCGCAGTGCATGCACTACCTATCTTACCCCGCCTGCAGAACCCCCCCCCCCCCCCCTTGGCTGGCACCTATACCTGCACAAATCCCAGGCTATAGACATGAACACCCAGGCACAGGGCGGGGTTGAGACATCTTCTTACATCTTATACATTACAGACGCTCCTTCTATAAAGAAGATTTGTGCGTCCTACGCTCATCCGTGACTGTCATTACTTCATCCCCACCGAGTTCCAGAGCCTCCTGGCAGTGCAATGATCCAGTGATCCTCTGACGTGCAACAGGGGCAACCCCGAAAGCATTAGCTCACCGGCGTGCTCTTAATGTAAGTGTATCAGTGGTTTACATACATCGCCATAGATACAGAAGTGATAAAATAAAACTACCAGAATATGACAAACTACAACAATAGAACAAAATACTAGAATATAAGACACTATAGGCATATACTAGAACAAAAGAATATAAGAAACTATAGGAATATATTAGAATACTATGTGATGTACGCGCCATCATTAGTTTTGTTTGCGCGAGTGTTGAACGGAAAGAAATTCTTATGTTGACAGTTTTACGTTTGAGTTTTGATGTCTTACAAAGTGATGTATTTATTCCGAGTTGTATTTCTTCATTCATTAAACAGTTTTGTAATTAGCACTCTTTTCGTTTTAATCAAGTCAGACGATAAACGAGCCTAAGCACTGTAAGTCGCTTATTACAACTAGAACATAAGAAACTATATAATATATTAGAATACTAGAACATAAAAAAACTATAGGACTATATTAGAATACTAGAACATACGACATTATAGGAATACATTAGAATACTAGAAAATATGGAAATATAGCATAGCAATATTTTAAAATATTAGAATATAAGAAACTATAGGAATATATTAGAATATAAGATACTATAGGAATATATTATATTACTAGAATATAAGAAACTATAGGAATATATTAGAATATAAGATAATATATGAATATATTATGTTACTAGAATATAGGAAACTAAAGGAATATATTAGAATACTAGAATACAAGAAACTATAGGAATATATTAGAATACTAGAATATAAAAAGGTAACATTAGAGAACATATAAATAAATATGGCACGTTCTAAAAATAAAATGAAACATTAGACTATAACAAGCCATCAGAGTATTAAAAAATAGTATATTAAACAGCTAGTATTAAATTATAAATATATAATAGTAAAAAGTAAAAATAGATTATAACAAGCTTAACAAAATAGAACGAAATACTAGAATATGACAAGCTACAATTATATAACTTACTAAAATAAAATGTACCTTTTGCTTTTGGAGCCGATGTGGCTATCGGTTGTTTGCTTGACTCAAAGATGTTAATCTTTTTGTCCACTACGTAAAAAGCCACAAGAGTAATGAAAGCCGCCAGTAAGATTATCACGTGAAATATCAGCAACTTCTCTAGCCGCGTGCTGCCTTTCTGTGTGTCTTTGATTGATCTGAAATTAGAACAAAGGCGACAACTTAAATCTAGAGATTTATTACGAAGGAGCGAGTACCTCTGGAAACATGAACTAATAATGGCATGCAGTTCTGTAGAAGTGGATTGAGAGTATGGACACGTCTGATAAAGGCAGAACGGTCTAGCTGCATCTGCCACGCCCTAACCGCGCCGACCCATGGTGGCGGCTAAACAGGTCGGAACAATCCCTCATAACATAGTTCTGCACTGGCCACTGCCCCATTGGGGCATACTTTGCTAGTTTTCGGCCTAACTCGCGGTGTCGCCACTGTGGGGAGGAGGAGGAGATGGTGGAGCATATCCTGCGGGAGTGACCCCCGTCTCGTCAGCTTTCAAAAAGATAGACGGGTGGCCCACTTTCCACTGTTCTCTACGGGGATATAAACGTGCTCTAAAGTAAGGCAGAGCAAAGTACATGTTCAGGGCTATAAGGAATTAATAATCTCAGCTCTCAGTCAAATCGGAGTCAACTAGAAGTGCCTGGAATCTGCGAACCAGCGCTCTACATAAAGTATTATACGACACATTTTGTCCAACTCAATTCTAAAAGTCGTATAAGTTGAAATTAAAGTTGTATAAATTCTTTACTTTCAAAAGAGATGCTGCTTTAATAGTTAGGATAATATGTGTTTTTACGAAATAGATAACAAAGAGTAAGGTAGTAATACTACATAAAGCATTTAACTCTAACTTAGACATACAACACAATTTAACGCAATAACAATAATTTACAATGCTCAGTTTAATATGTGGCCTAAAAAACAACCACACTTTTCTTATCCCTTATGCGAGAATTTCTTCTCCAGTGGCATCCGGGGCACGGAATGGAATGCCTGAACATAACAAGAAAATATAGTAACTTAACATCATTTAACTTACTAATTGAAAAAATGTAAGACTAAACTCAGACGAAATAGTCTTCGTTATAGGAGGAACGTCTATCATATCATATATATATATAAATCTCAAAAGGAATATGTGGCTGGCTGGGTATGTACATACCGCATAATCTTTTTAAATACTGGACATAAAAACGTGAAATTTGCTACAAATATTCTTTGCGTTACGGCGGTGAACACTGTCAAGGTTTTAAAAAAATTAAAATGACCGCAGTGGTCAGTTTGGTCAAAAAACGCGAATAAAACGACATATTTTGGGTTCATGTTAAAATTGCCGTTCCAACTTTTTATAGTTTTTCGATCGATCGCGCTAAAAAAATAAAAAAAAGGATGGCGTTGAGATTTTTTTCAGGATGACGTCATCAAAGTTTGCGCAGAGATAGCTAGCCGGCTTTTCGTTATGACGTCATCAAATTTTGCGTATTCATTTAAAATTAACTTTGCTTCAACCTTTGCTAATGTACTTTATGAATGAATAGAACAAAATATATTCACGTTTTAATTTGCGTCGTAATTTATAGCGGGATATTTTTAAATTGTTATAATGGGTAATGATTAATGGTTTGAATGGGTATCTTACGTTGTATCTGGGAAATACAAAATTCCTTCACGTTTTTATTCGTGTTGTATGTGTCCACAGAATAGGTATAAAACAGAATGCGCAATCGCATTTTATTTCTGTTTTGGGCAGTAATACCGACGCCATACTAAGCCTATTTAAACGCAGTGGTCCTGGTTACACTCTATATTTATGCTTATTTAGCCTACAACGTCCTTTTCTTCAAATCTACAAGTTTGAACACCCAAAGCTAATAGTTCAGGCAAAATGTGCATAAACGGTTGTGTAATAAACTACAACAATGATGCGAAAACGACTGATTATCGTAAAAAAAAACATGTCAAACTGCATGGCTTTCCTGACTCCATAAAGGATAAACAACGGCATAAACAACCTCATATTAACTCATTATGAATTATATGCCTATTTCCCTTCATAATTTTAAAAGTTTATTTTGGTTTAAAAAGTATATATTTATGTACCGGTAGCCGTAGCAATTTAGTTACCGGTACCGAGCTACGTCTAAGCCATTTTTTTTCAAATCAGTACCGGGTAATAAATATTTTTACATCATATTGGCCTAATCCTATAATGTTGAAAACAAAATGGGTAATTAAGTCAAATTTATATAAAAGTAAGCCTATAATGAAAGATAATGTAGGCCCTATATATATTGTATATATTTATGGCAGACGTAGATATCCTTTCTCATTTTATTATAGTAGCGTCTCTATCGACCGCTGCATTGCGGAAAATGGTAACTTTCAGTGACTGCGTATATAGAGATTGTGCATTCTGTTCTATACCTATTCTGTGTATACGTCTTATAAACTTTGTAGCGGGAAATTTTTCAATTGCCAGGCAATGTTTAAATTGTCGAGCTCAACGTTTTAAAGTTTTAATTTGTATCGTATACGTCTTATAAACTATGTAGCGGGAAATTTTTATATTGCCGGGCAATGTTTGAATTTGCCAGACCAACTTTTTAAAGTTTTAATTCATGTCGTATACGTTGTATAAACTATGATTCATATCGGTTTCAGTTGTTATTGTTTTTCCTGTTGAATTTAAAATTTAATTTTAAGTTTGCTTCCAAAGCAACAATAAATAAATAGCAAATATCACCAACAAAAAAACACAAAAAAAAAAAAATATTGATCTACGACTAATGTTGTAGAAAAAAAAAATCAAACAATCATTTTTGAATTAACAGTACTTTTTAAAAGACATGTGAGTTCTATTTTACAGAAAGAGTTTAATTACCCAATAAACTCACAAAATTCGATCATAGTGGTCATACTTTGAGCAAGAAATAAAAAAAAAAAATTATTATTTGTTTTTCCTTTTTAGTTGTATATTGAATTGGTGTATAATAAAGTGTGCAAAACAAAAATAAATTTAAAAAATACTGACCACAAAAAAAAAAACATACTACTTTATGTATGTTGCGAAAACAAAACTAAAAAACTATAATGTGTCAAGCATATTCTAAAAAAAAGCCCGTTCGAAGAATCGGGCACATAACGGCTTGTAACATATAAAATAAGATATATATAACTAAATATACTATTACTAAATTGGAAAATAGTGTTCAATATCCCCAAATACGTCATCATTACCACGTGAGGAAGTCTACATACCCCAAAGATTCAAAAGAAGACTTAGTGGGGCTCGCAGATTGCATCACACGGGGATCCCGAGTGTCGTCTTTACTGTCCATCCTACAACATTATGATAGTAAGTGTTGAATGGTGCGGTTGATAGAAACAAATACTTGAAAAAGATGCATGGAGTACAAAGACTCAACACCTAGACACATACACAGTTTAACAATGTCATCTGCGTAAATGACACCTAAAGACTTCCGCTATATCACCATCATCATCTGTCCCATAACCTGAGTGATGGTCGTTGGGGCACCATTTTCTAACTGTTGCATAATTGTGTGCATTCGTCTCGGTCCTGCGCCGCCCTCTGGGAGTCCGCAAAAGACAAACCGGTCCACTCCCTGATGTCATCCTCCCATCATCTCTACTGCCTGCCTCTCTTTCTTCCACCCTGCACTGTGACCTGCTTTCGGATCTGGCCACATGCCCGTACCATCTGAGTTTTTGTTCACTATATACAACTTTATGAGGCACAATGGTCGAGCGACATCGCGTTCGACAGGCGATCCGAAGGTTATGGGTTCGAATTCTGGAGCAGTCTAGGAATTTTTTTCCCGGAAATGAGGGTGCCCCTGAGTCTATCCAGCTCTGATGGGTACCTGACACTAGTTGGGGTAAAGTAAAGGCGGCTGGGCATTGTGCTGGCCACACGTCCCCTAATATGCTGTGGCCACAGAAACTGGTGAACGCTGCTTCACCTGCCCCACGATCAGTTTGGCCCAACACTAAGCCGGAAATCTAGAGGACAGGGTACGATCGGAAATTCCCAAACAGAGTATTCCAAGTTATCAAATAGCACAAAATATCAAAGCAAGCGGTTGATCATATTATAGACTTTGGTATAACTGCATTTCAATGCAACCTTTATCGACTTATTTTTACATGTTTTTTCAAAAGAGTTTCTTGGAGCAGAATTCAAACTTATAATAACTAAACCACACAATGCTAGTTCAAAAAATAGCTTTGGTGATTTATTTGTTATCCTTTTTAATAACTTCTTGACGGCTGGATAGCAAAGTTGACATTGAGCTCGTCTTACAAGCCCGACATCCTGGGTTCGACCCACAGTGCAGACAATAAAGAAAAATGAATCCAACGACGACTGAAGAGGAAATGGGCGCAACCAAAAGTCTACAAAGCCCACAGAAATGATTAATGTATACGCAGTGTCCATTAGCCCCCCCCCCCCCACACACACACACTTTCAACGACAATAACGTTTAAGGGATAAAAACATAGATAATATCTTAAAATGTTCTCTTGTTTCTTTATTAGTGCCGAGTGACTTGATCTTTGGAAAGCTAAGTGGCCCACTTTCTGTCATCCTATTTAATTCACCATGGCTGATTTGTTTTCTCAAATGGGTTAATATATACAGCGAAGATTGTGGCGTCCTACGCTCCTCCGTAGTCCGAGTCTAGCCTTGCATATTTATTAAGGTTTGTAAATCATTTATAGATCTGCGAACTTATAATTTAGATTTTCTGTAATGTTGTAATGTTTCCTTGGTGATTAATGAGGCTAATACATACAGAGAAAAAAAGGATGATAATGACATATTACATTTTAACGACATATTAACTTCTCAAAACTGTGTATGCTTATTTGTGCAATACACGGATGGCTAATTGACCCACTTTCCATTAGGTCATCGAGCAGAATCTTGGGACATAGTCGTGTTTCATTTAACAAAACACATTCGTTATATATTATCAGCAGCATACTCAATCCCCACCCTCTCCCCAACAATTAATTTATAAATAGAATAGATAGCGCCTCCATGATAAATGTGTATGTGCAAATTGAGGCTAGAATTGATGCCACTATCTACACTATTCACTTATAAGATACGATTTCTTTATTGATCGAAACAAATTGAAATTTGTCTTGATTAAATATTTGTACTCAAGCACAGAAATATACTTATAAAAAAAAAAGACATACACGCACACAATCACACAAGTTATCGTCCAAGAAAATGTTCATTAGTAGTCGGCTATTGTATTCTGGCTGACTGAAGTCTTGACGATATATTCCTTGTTGCGTATATTTTTGTCAATAATTATTTGTCTGTTGTGCATATCCTTCTTTTTTGTTGCGATGCAGTTGATATTGCAATATAATTGTGTTTCAAATCACGGTAAAGGTTCGGAATCGATGGTGTCCCTGAGTCTACCCAGCTCAGATGGGGTATATGACATATTATAGTACCTGACATAATATAGTGCTTGACTTTACCTACAGTAAAGGTGGCTGTGCATTGTGCTGGTCACACATTCCCTTAGTATGCCGTGGCCACAGAAAATAGTGAACGCTGCTTCACCGGCTCTACGATCCATTTGTTAATTTTTTGTTATTTACTCACCTACAATATTTTGTAATTCCAGAAGAAAGTGGTTTCCAAGATATTTTTTTTTTATTTCTCCTAAGTAGCTAGGGTTATGTCTTTACCATGAATGAAATAGTTTAGAAATGTATTGGCCAAAGCTAAATGATGATAAAACAGTGGCAATATTGTGTGGGTCTCATGCTAAACTTAAAACCTCTAAGCTAGAAGCAATAAAAGTTGGCACTGCTGAAATTACCTTATCTGACTATGTAAAAGATCTTGGCTTGTCTATTGACAGTAAACTTTCAATGACTACCCATGTCAGCTCTGTCGTACGGGCATGCTCTATGCAATTACGAGCCTTAGGTCAATTGCGACCTCATCTAAACAAGAAAACAGCAAATGCTGTTGCCGTCTCTCTTATTCTCTCAAGACTTGATTACTGCAACAGCTGCTTGTGGGGGATTCCAAAAAAGCAGATTGAGAGACTCCAGAAGGTGCAGAACAATGCTGCACGCATAGTATCGCTGGTCGAGAGGTCCGCTCACATCACCCCTATACTTAGGGATCTCCACTGGCTCCCCGTGCAAAAGCGAATTGAATTTAAGCTTCTTTCCCTGGCATTCAGCTGCTTGGATGGCACTGCACCTAGCTATCTTCAAAACATTCTTACAACATATGTTCCAGCAAGAGATCTCCGTTCAAGGGAAAAGTCATTACTTAGGACTCCCAGTCTTATTGGACATAGAAAGAAAACCTTTGGAGTGCGCGCCTTTGAGGCGGTGGCGCCCGTATTGTGGAACAATTTGCCTATTTCACTAAGGCAAACTGAAGCAAAGTCTTTTAAAAAGAACCTAAAGTCCTATATGTTTAATTAATCATTGTCTAATTTGTGCTCTTGTATCTATGTCATGACAGCGCACTGAGCATGCTATTATAGCATGGATAGTTGCGCTATAAAAGTGCTCATTATTATTATATTATTATTGATAATAAAACATGTTTCAAAATAAACAAAGAGCATTGTGTCGACTGCCCAATGTCTATTTAGTCAACCAACACTAGACTTACATCTATCTGTTGATCAGCTGTAGGGTAAAAATAAATAAAGTTTGAGGGGGGGGGGGGGATATGCAAACAATAGAAGTCCTTCTGTCGTTTGTAACAGAGGATTTGTCTATAAGGATGCGCACAATGTTGTCTACATCTGAAAACAAGAACAGCCAGAAATATTTACGAGAACACACTTTCTTTATGTATCTCTCTCTATACATCAAATGCAGCTTTTCAAACAAGAACCTTATTATCTCTCTCTCTCTCTCTCTCTCTCTCTCTCTCTCTCTCTCTCTCTATGTCTTTCTGTCTATCACTCAAACACACAGAAACAGATGTACAGCCAAGAACATTGAGAATACTCATAGTTTCACAAACAAAGTTTATTGAAATACAAGAACACTGTTATGGACCATATCAATGTGACTCATTCACATAAAAGACACAACAATAAAAGTATTGTTGGCGTGAAATGGAGATGGTAAACTTTGAATATATTTAAAATGGGTAAATTAACCTCCCGAAGCTGGGATGGCTCGCCATACAGAAGTAAGGTACCCAAATTGATCATGTGGCCGGTGAAGCAGCGTTCACCAGTTAATTTCTGTGGCCACGGCATACCAAGAGAATGTGTCGCCAGCACTTCAATTTACCCCAACTAATGTCAGGTAGGCCTACCCATCAGAGCTGGGTTGACTCAGGAAGAAACACCCTTCAGTCCCGGGAACAAACCCTAGCCTTCACCAGGATTCAAACCCAAATCCTAGTGTAGGTGGGCCTATATAGGGTGGGCCTATAGTAAGCCTAGTGTAAAGCCGTGTGTTCCTAGTGTAGGGCCTAGCGCGGGCGGGCCTATAGTGGGAAGGCCTAGTGTGGGCCTAGTATCTAGCGTGATCCTAGTGTCCAGTGTAGGCCTAGTGTGGGCCTAGTGTAGGGCCTTTGGTTCCTAGTGGAGGGCCTAGCGTGGGCGGGCCTATTGTAGGTATAGTTGGCGGGCCTAGTGTGGGCCTAGTATCTAGCATGATCCTAGTGCCCAGTGTAGGCCTAGTTTGGGCCTCGTGTGAGCCTAGTGTGGGCCTAGTGTAGGCCTAGTGTGGGCCTAGTGTGGGCCTAGTGTGGGCCTAGTATAGGCCTAGGTATTTATATACAATTAAAAGACATAAAGACATACCCGATCTCTTTCTTCCCAAGTGGCATCTTGGCATAGAATGGAACAAAACAACAACAGATTGACACCGATTACAAAATGTTCAAACGTATCGACGTTCCAAGACTAGACTTAAACCACGAATAAGCGTAGGACCCGATAATCTTCTGTATGTAAGGAGCATGTGTAGCATACTAGATACATTAATGATAAAGAAGTAATAGAAAAAAAAAGAGCGAGACAGAGAGCTTACATGAAATTAAGAAAATCAATAAGACTAGCCCTAAGCCTTCAATATAGCCTAAATATTTACAACCAAAGGTAAATCGTGTTAAACATAGAACGCTGGACGAGCGGTAGCGCGTTCGACTAGCGTACCGACGGTCTTTGGTTCTAATACTCCTGAAGGATAAGGGTTTGTTCTCGGATCTGAAGGGGGTATTCCTGAGTCTACCCAGCTCTAATGGGAATATGAAAAAAGTTAGGGAAAAAAGCAACGTCGGTTGGGGCATTGTACTGGCAATACAATCTCCACATAAACGTGTGAACGCTGCTTCTCAGATCCATATGGATCTAATTGGTCCGATGTGTTTCTTTACTTACATATAACAAGTGATCTATTAAGTGTGTTCACATTGTATCGTCTATTTATTGTTGCTTTACATCAATAGTGTCATGTATATTGGTTTCCAAGTATTGTTTATTTTCCCCCCCCCCTCCTCTCTTTTTCTACATACACACGATTTTGTGGGCGGGGCTTAGTCTTTCCGATCGCCTGACCTTTAGTACGAAGGCAAAAGATTCTAGGTAATGGTGGGATTCTGTGTTGACCTAAAATTATCGCAGTGTTTAGGAATGGCTTATTATTTCTGAATAGGGGAGTTCCTATCGTTTTTGTTATGAGTTTTGTAATGATACCATTATTTTCACCCCTACTAGTAATAGGTTTGTCCCTCGCACCACTTTAATAGTATATAACGATTTGTTGTCTTAAAGGCAGTGAGTTTCGAGATAATTTCTTTTGAGGACGCTTGTGTTTGCACTATTTTTATTCTAACTGTAGATAATATTTATATTGTATATATTTGAACATATCACCTGAATTAAATTATCAGCAACATTTACACTGAAGTTTCCTCGTCAAGTTACTATTCTATTGTGTTGTTTACAATACTATGATATTTATTTACTACTCTAACGTCAAGGAAAGGAACTGTTAGAACGCAAATCCTGAGTTTGTGCCCAGGACTATAAGGAGAGTTCGTGTAATACTGAAACATAAATAATAATAACTAAAGTCTACCCTAGGACCAACGAGTATTATCAACAATATCTACACGGCTCTGGCCACAAGGGGATTGTGGACGTAACAATAGTGTTATATTAATTGTTATCATAATCTAATACTCACAATTAACCATTAGTCGTTGGGACAATTCATTAAGCCCAGCTTTAATGAGATAATCTTTTAATTTTCTTCTAAGCCACAAGTCGTGTTCGTCCAAAGTCAAATAATCTTCACTAAGCTTACGTCTATACGCGGCACATGTTCAGTTAACTAAATCTACACCTTGTCTTATCATATGCGTTACAGACGCTTCTTCTATAAATATGATCATTGCGTCCTACGCTCACCCATGGTCCGAGTCTATTCTTTCAGTTTGATTTCTGTTTTTAAATTATGTTAGGTTACTGGTTTTTCTGGTTTGCTCAGGCAACCCATTCCGTATCCCGGATGACACTAAAAAAGAAAGAGTACATATATGCATTTGTTCTCGCATAATGGATAAGTAAAAGAGTTTTTCTCCTTATGTTATATGTTGTGGCCCACCAAATCCCAATACTAAACTGACTATTGCGGCCCACCTAATCCCAAAACTCATTTGTGTGTTGTGGCCCACCGATCCCAATTGTATGTTGGGACCACTAAATTCGAATACTAATTGTATGTTGTGGTCCACCAATCCCAATTGTATGTTGTGGACTACCAAATTCGAATACTCAATTGTATGCTTTGGACCATCAAATCCCAATACTCAATTGTATTTTGTGGACCATCAAATGCCAATACTCAATTGTATGTTGTGGACCATCAAATCCCAATACTCATGTGTATGTCGTGGCCCACCCAATCACAATACGCAATGGTATGTTGTGACCCACCAAATAAAAACACTCAATTGTATGTTGTGGCCCACCAAATCCCAATTCTCTATTGTATGGTGTGGCACATAAAATCCCAATACTAAATTGTATGTTGTGGCCCATCAAATTTCAATATTCAGTTGTATGTTGTGGCCCAACAAATTCCATTACTCAATTGTATGATGTGGCCAACTAGATCTCAATTGTATGCTGTGGACCACCAAATTTCAATACTTAATTGTATGTTGTAAACCATCAAATCCCAATACTCAATTGTATGTTGTGGACCATCAAATCCCTATTCTCAATTGTATGTTGTGGACCATCAAATCCCGAAATTCAATTGTATGTTGTGGCCCATCAAATCCCAATTCTTAAGTGTATGGTGTGGCCCACCAAATCCCAATACTCAATTGTATATTGATGCCCATCAAATCCCAATACTCCATTGTATGTTGTGTCCTATTAAATCCCAATATTCAATTGTATGTTGTGGCCCACCAGATCTCAATTGTATGTTGTAGCCCACTAAATCGCATTTTTAATTGTATGTTATGGCCCACCAGATCCCAATTGTATGCTGTGGCCCACGAAATCCCAATTCTCAATTGTATGTTGTGGCCTACCAAATCACAATTCTCCATTGTATTGTGTGGCCCACCAAATCCCATTACTCAATTGTATATTGAGGGCCTCCAAATCCCAAAACTCAATTGTATGTTGTGGCCCACCAAATCACAATGCTTAATTGTATGTTGTGGCCCACCAAATCCCAAAATTCAATTGTATGTTGTGGCCCACTAAATCACAATGCTCAATTGTATGTTGTGGCCCACCAAATCACAATGCTCAATTGTATGTTGTGGCCCACCAAATCACAATGCTCAATTGTATGTTGTGGCCCACCAAATCACAATGCTCAATTGTATGTTGTGGCCCACCAAATCACAATGCTCAATTGTATGTTGTGGCCCACCAAATCACTATGCTTAATTGTATGTTGTGGCCCATCAAATCCCAATGCTCAGTTGTATGTTGTGGCCCACCAAATCCCAATAATTGTATGTTGTGGCCCACCAAAGCTTGTAGAACGCTGCCTTACAAATCCCATAGCCCAAAACGGACTGCAAGATACACTGAACTTTTTATCAGTTTAAATACTGGTAGGTGTAGGGTAGTCTAGGCCTTAATGAGAAGCAAATGTAGATTAACAAATGAAGCAAGAATAGTAATTGTAGATCTGTGTAAAGTTTATTACAATACATAGATATATAATTTATAGTACCATGTAACAATGACATAATATACCATGATTAAGTTTGGATCCTTTACCCCCCCCCCCCATTCCCCCTACCATAGACTCATCATTAAGACATTTGGTTTATCGCGAACCCCCCTCCCCCCACCACAATACAGAGGGCACTTTAGTCTTGGCCTCTGGTGGTATGCAGTTCTGGCTGTTCTGCTTTCTGACATTCTTTCCAAGTGTTCCTCAGTCTGCCCTTCTTTATTTCATCTACCACCGTTGGATCCTCGTACAGAGCGTATAATTAATTCTTCATTTGTTCTTGTTCGCCAGCCATCTGTGCCTTGCACAGCTCTATATAGCTTCCGTATCACTTTTTTTTCTTCCCAGGGTCTGACTGGACTTTTTTCATTGTCAATGATTCAATGCTGTATATCACAACTAGGAATGTTAAACGAAAACCGGAATACCAGATTTCGGTTTTGAAACTGAAAACATGTTTTGATTTTTAAAACCGGATTTCGGTTTGTTGGTAGCAACCCTTTTCTTTTTGTTTTGATGGAAATATTTGTAATAAATAATGTTGGATTCGCACAAAACAATTCTTGAAATGCCTTGCTAACACTATTTAGTCTTAGATATTGTGATTCTCGTGTTTCCAAATACCAACTACACTTTGTGATAAAAACAACATCAAATCAAATGTTAAGTTACAGTTACAATAAACATGAATCTTTTTTACTTTTCGGCTCATTTTTGAAAACAATTCTTTAACGATGGCTCAGTGTAAACTATGTTTCCAACAGATAAGCATAAGCGGTGGCAGTACCACTAGATTGCGTACGCACCTGCATACAAAACATCCTGTATTAACATCGTCATCCTCTTTATATTGTTACGTCCACAATCCCCTTGTGGCCAGAGCTGTGTAGATCTTGCTGATAATTCTCGTTAGTCATAGGGGAGACTTTAATTATTAGTATTTATGTTTCAGTATTACACGAACTCTTCTTATAGTCCTGGACACAAATTCAGTATTTGTATTCCAACATTTCCTTTCTTGTACATTAGAGTAGTAGATAAATCTTATTGTAATGTATACAACACAATAGAATAGTAACTTGACAATTAAGCTTCAGTGTAACTGTTGTTGATAGTTTATTTCAGGTGGTATGTTCAATATATACAATATATCTATTATGTACAGTTAGAATAAAATAGTGCAAACACAAACGTTCTCAAAGGAACATATTTTGAAACTCTCTGTCTTTCAGACAAAACAAATCATTAAATACTATCCGAGTGGTGCAAGGGATAGACCCATTACCAGTAGGGGTGAAAATCATGGTATCATTACAAAACTCATAACAAAAACGATAGGAACTTCCCCTATTAAATAATGAGTCGTTCCCAGACTCTGAGAATTTGAGATCAACACAGAATCCCAACATTACCTAGAACCTTTTGTTATCCTACTAAACGTCATAATATTGTGTGTAGTAAGAAAAGAGAGAGAGAGAGAGGAATAAACATTGCGTGTTCCAATTCTTGGAAAAACAATATACATGACACGCCCCCACCCAATGAAAGAAATAATGTACCATAATTACCCAAGTAATACTCAACATGGTACATTTTTCGTACTTAACACTATCGTTTTAACAACCATCAAACAATGGAAGATTATAAGACAATTTAAGCAAACATGGCTTATTGGCACAACTAAATTATAAAAAGTGTCACTACCCAATGGTAATTGTGATTATAACGTGATGGACAAATATTTCCCCGTTAATATTAATATTAACTAATGTCTCAACAAGTACAAATAATTCAAAAATATTCTAGTCATTCTTATTTTAACTATGTACAGTTGTGTGGATTTCCACCAAAAATTTGCAAAAAAGTCTTAATCTATTTAAACAAATATAACATTGCTCAAACTCTGTCAATTTTCAACAGTTTACTTCTAATATACCAACCAAAAGATAAGTAATACATAACTCGAATCAAACTATAGGTTACTTCCCCTTTAAATTACAGTGTCAACTTGACATTAACAGGGTTCATACCTAAGATGATGATACTTCCCCTTTTCTCAAATATGAGGAGAAAATACGCTCTAGTTACGATTACTACAGTAATCTCAATATTAAAATGTAATCCACTATTATGCGTTTTTGGCAAATTTAACAGTTTAATATAAAAGATTGTTCAGGGTTGCATGAGTGCCCACCTTTAGGTACCTTTGTTTCCCTCCATTCCCAGATATATGGAATATATATCAACCTATATACAACATAGTGAATATCCACTAGTTTTTCCCATTCTATTACCATGATATAACAATTTAGCAATAGATTTCCAATATTATCTATTAATTTATACCAATTGATATTACATCTCTTTCTAAGATAAAGTTTAGTGTAGATGGTGTATCCATAGTTAGTTTAGTGTAGATGGTGTAGTATATTGGATGTACAATAAATTCAGATGACACTACACTGTCTTTAATCCATAGTTAGTTTAGCGTAGATGGAACATCCATAGTTAGTTTAGTGTAGATGGTGTAGTATATTGGATGTACAATGAATTCAGATGACACTATACTGTCTTTAATCCATAGTTAGTTTAGTGTAGATGCTGTATACATAGTTAGTTTAGTGTAGATGGTGTAGTATACTGGATGTACAATAAATTTAGATGACACTACACTGTCTTTAATCCATAGTTAGTTTAGTGAAGATAGTGTAGTATACTGGATGTACAATGAATTCAGATGGCACTACTACACTTTCTGTAATCCATAGTTAGTTGGGTGTAGATGGTGTAGTATACTGAACGTACAATGATTTTATATTTATATGGCATAGAAGAGGCTCTGGAGCAAATATCTTATCTGGCAGGCAAACCTGAAATGAAAAAAACAAACAAACAGTTTCAATGACAAGAAAATATTTTTTTTAAAGACGAGTATCAAAACTTTGTAGCCTAATCATTATACTAAACGTACGGTATGTATTATCTACGTAGCCTATAATAGTAGTCTATAGTTATATTATAGTAGGATACTGGTAAAAAAAAACAGTGTAGTAGGCTAATGTGTACTTTATTAAGCATACTCCTACTTTGGTTTCACTACTATCTAACTCAAATGGGATTTTATTTTAAACAGGAATCAAACAAATAATTTTTTAAAAGTTTTGACTTACCTTGGAATATTCTGTAGATCTACGTGTACACATTGTCCTCGGTCATAGGGCTTGCACGAAAGTTTTCCCCCTTCTTAGGCTTTGACATAGCGACTTAACCTAAGTTTAGCCATCTTTTTTTTTTTAAGCTTTCATCTAAACTCTAAACAGATGTTCCTTCAAGTCTTTATTGTAATTACCTTTACAACAAGGCACACACCATTTATGCACCATGGTGTAATCATGTAATCCGATGTACTAATCCAATTATTGAATACAAGACCCTTATATTTCTCAAAATTAAAATGAATGGTTAACAGCACACACGGTCAACGCGTCTAAGACTAAGGCAAATTCTACACATCTTCACCTACAGGTAGACCGATAGTACGGCAGGCAAAAGCCCATTAGTCGTGACGTCAATACCGTTTCGCGAATTACTGTCCAGGCCTGTATTTACGATGGTCTTGCCACAATCCCCTTGTGTTCAGAGCCGTGTAAATGTTGTTGATAATTCTCGTTCGTCCTAGGGTAGATTGTGGTTATTATTTTTTAATATTTCAGTATTACACGAACTCTCCTTATTGTCCTGGGCACAAACTCAGGATTTGCGTTCTTACAGTTCCTTTCCTTGACGTTGTAGTTGTAAATAAATATATTATAGTATTGCAAACAATAAAATATAATAGTAACTTGACGAGGAAACTTCAGTGTAAAAGTTGTTGATAATTTAATTCAGGTGATATTTGCAAGTATGTAGCCTACAATAAATGTAGTATTAACAGAAATAATAAAATAGTGCCAATACAAGCGTCCATCCAACAGACTCAAAAGAAATATCTACAAAACTCTCTTAAACATTCTGAAAAAACTCTGCAAAAACTATTTACAAAAACAGACTGCCTAGCCTTAAATACTCGCGGAGGAGAGTGGGGAACAGACCTATTATTAGGAGGGGTGAAAAAAATGGTACCATTACACAACCCATAATAAAAATGATAGTTTTAACATGAACTCCCCTGTACGAGAAATAATAAACTATTCCTAGCCATTCCGAGACTTTGAGGTCGGCAAAAGAGTGGATTCTTAAAAAAGTCTAGGCTTAGTACCTCCCACAAAACTTGCGTTGAAAGAGAGCTATTAATACATGACACATGTATTATAATAATATTTTCTAGTTCATGCAATATGTGTACTGAACGTTGAATGTATTTTATTTGTTTACCCTTTTAGAATAAAAAGGTTTACACTGAAACACAAATTAATAATACGCGATATAATAGTTATTATCTTATACATTACATTCGCTCCTTCCATGAAGAAGATTATTGCGACCGCTCATCCGTGGCCCGAGTCTAGTCTTCCGTTTTTATGTATGTTTTAAAAGATGTTAAGTCACTGGTTTTCCTTGTTTGTTCAGTCAACCCATTCCATGCCCGAATGCCACTCGAAAAGAAAGATTACTTTTATGCATTTTTCTCTCATAAGGGTTAAGGAAAGTGTTTTTGTCTTTATGTTTATCTGAGCTTTGCAACAGGTTGTTATTGGGTTGTATTTCTAAACACATTTAAATAATCTTAACACAAATATTGACAATGGATCTCATTCGATTATTTTGTTTCTTTTTGTGTTGTTATTAAAAGCATGCACACGTGATCTTATTTTAAATTTAGTTATTAAAATTGTAAATATACTAGAGAAAGTAAAACATTATACTTTTAGATTTACGTATAACGTTTTACTCCCGTTATTATAGCTAAGAATGAAGAGAGGGTCACTTCTTGGATGAGATCTGACTGTGTGGACATGTTCAATATCTCGTACATCATGGTGACGGTGTCGACCGTTCTGCTGTGCTGTAGGGGCTCAAAATGGAGTTTTGGACACCCAAGTATAGGCACTTGTTTTGATTCTGTAGTCCTGTAGGCGACGACTTGCTGCACGTCGTTGTTTCGTCTCTCCAATGTAGATACCAGGTGTTGTTGGTGGGGATCCCACATAGTCGATGAGTATTCAAAGATGGTTTCATCTATACTATTTAAAATAACAAATAAGGATAGGAATTTCCACACTTATTCTACTTTATATATATAATTTATATAAAATTTAAATTATAATATAATATAATAGGCTTCTGGGGGGGGAATAGATAAATATTTAGAAATAAGTAAGTATATAAATATAGACATAAGTAAGTATATAAACAGGGATAAGTAATTGGATGACTATAGGACATTTTCAATAATTGTTATTTCCGGATACAACTTTTTTAGAGGAAAACATCACTTGTGCTTAGTTTCCCCTTAACCAATTGTATTTTAGTTTTCTACATTCGTTTTCAAAGTGGTCAATTTACTTCCTACAAAATATATTCAGTACTTGTGCTATCCTAGCTTTTTTTTACTATTTCTAGTTAGCTCTGAGCGAAATTGTAAACAATGCTATCTATATCATTTATATATTTTAGATTTAACATTCCTTTAGTTTTCACTACTGAATAACGTTTTTTTTTATTTTTTATATATAAAGACGCTTGTAATGTAAGCAACCTTAACCAATACTTTTGTGAACATATTGTATAAATCATATTTCGAACACATATATACCATTGTGTAAAATGTTTGCTAAGTGTATTTTGTATTTCTGTGTAGTCGCCATGACTTGGAAATCAGTTAAAGGTAAGAATATAGAGCGATTTACGTGGTTTAATTTATATTATAAATGTACATATTTAACAAACACAAAACAAACAAAATAATTAAAATAAAATAAGCCACAATGAAAGTTAAACACACTGGAATTACTAAATTGTTGTTGTTTTTTTAGTTTGAAGATATAAACAATGTAAAGATTTACGAGTCTTTATTACAAAAGTAACGTAATGGGTTTAGTGAAAACGTTAGAAAAAAATTGATCTATGCTTTAATTTTAAGTAGAGAGAGAGAGATAAATTGAGAAAAAAAAAGGAAAGGAGTACGATATAAACAAATATAACATTTAAAAATGCTTTTTTTTTAAATATTATAGCTTTAAAACAGGCATAATATAACAAGATACAATTGTTTGTAATTCTTAGTGTAATCTAGCCTTTGACGAGGCACATATCTGTACGTATCATATTATAACAACTTCTAAAAAAAGGAACCTATTTTTTATAAAGCACTTTATAATATGTTTATTTGTAAAACGGACTATTAGCATTCAATAAGGAATTCATAGAAACTTGAATAATAAACAGTGTAACAATTGCCATTTGTTTATCTTATAGAAAAATTAAAATTTGCCTACACCTTCAATTGTTTTACCTTTGGTAGGATAAAATGTAACAAGATCATTTCGTTTGGACCAGAGATTATAGATTGCTATTCACTAAAATGTTGTTCTTCTTAATTGATTGTTTTGTTTGTGCCATTTAGGTAAATTCAAAATGAAATTTTATCTAAGCAGAAACCACTACAAAGTTTTAATATGCAGTGCCAATTGTTTCCAAAAACTGGTGGAAAAAAAAAAACTGTCAGTAGAAGTGCTAGATTATTTCAACAATTCCGTTAGTCTGAGCAAGATGATAATTTTAATGGTTTCATTGGCAAATAATATATCAGGTTGTGAGAATGCTAGTGTCTACACATGCATAGTCACAGACTTCCAAAAAGTGACTTACACTATGGTCTATAACCGCAGTGGCCGTACGTAAACAAAATAAATATTCAATACGCTTCTAAAAGTCATGTTTACAATTATTTTATGTTTTTGCTATGGACAATACGACTTACACGAACCTAAGTTTTTAAAATAATAAATTTTGGAGCGAGTATGGAGCTTACGTCGTAAAATTGTTTTGGCTGATATCTATTAATTTATGTAATATTTGGTCATATTTTGTTTAATGTAAACTTTCTTTCCCTTCTGTTTAAAGTTTAAAGGCGGTTTTATTTTTTGGGGTTTACGACAAATTTTTATGAAACATTTCTGGGGTGGTCGTGTTTCTCAAAGCAGCCGATGAAGCTGAGCATAAGTCTTACTGGAAAACAAATCAATGGTGTTTTAATCCGTACACAGAGCACTAGACCAGTGTTTTTCATTTTTGTTTCATGCAACACGGACCCGATTTTTTTCTTGGGCGAGTTTTTTTGTAAAGTTGATGATAGAAATTACAACGGTCTCGATTTTGCACACTTAGCTATATAAAAGAACCAAAATATAGGCTAGATGTTTTAATAGATATTTAAATCAGCAGTTGTTTTTTTTTACTAGCACCACATATTTAGCCAAATTTACAATTGAAATTACATTAGAGCTGTTGCGAAGATTTTTTAACCTTATTACAACCTTTTTATTTCAACGACAATAACAATGTTTTGTTTACAAATAAATGAGGCAGATACGTAAGGTAACCAATTATAGTTTTATGTATTAATTTATTAACCAAACTACTTTGTTAAAAATGTATTCTACAGGCTCCGTAAATGTATTCAGTGAACTTAAGGACGGCGTAAATGTGAATACTACCGCTAATTAAAGTAATTGTTAAAGACTGATTTATATGTGAATGGGATATATAGTCTTTGGGAAATATGTCACGATGTGGCAATTGAGAGGGGGGGGGGGGTAATAGTGGCTGGTTGTCTTAGAGGTATGAGGTGCCGATGCTGTAGTTGACCTGGAATATTTATTTGTTCTCTACTGGCTCGTTTAGATGTTATTAAACACACACAAATAGACAGTTCTAAGTTAGGCAAGCAAGTCTCTGGTTACGTTTCAGGTGTTTATTTATGATTCAAATTCAATATCCAATGATGAAATACATATACTAACATGCAGGGGAGATATAATGCTTGAGATATATGCACAGGAACGTCTATCACTCAATATATTGTGTTGTTGCGGAATCCAAGTTTAGGCTACGTAACTATAATGAGGAAATTACGATTACTGGCTAAGTATCTGCAAGTCCAAGTAACAATTCGGGAGTTATACCAAAACGATGTGTCTAGCTCGGGAGCTCGGGGAGATCTGCTTTAGTTTAGTTGGGCGGGCTTTTTCGTGAACATTAGTCACCTGACCCAAGGTTAATTTGGTTGGCTTACATTTAATTGCATCCTATTCTCATTGGCTAGATTGAATATACATTTGCATAAGAAAAGCTTATTGGAGCCAAAAATGGATTGGGAGTCGGGGTTGCGAGGGGCGAAAAAGGGGGGGGGGGAGAGGGAGTCTAGATGAAAGACAATTAGTACAGACGTCCTGCTGAGTGGGGGAATTTATCTCCCTTTGGTAGAATCTTAAGTAGTTAACTCAAGTGGCTGGCAGGGGTTTCGGACGAGAATTAGTTATGTGTGTGCGAACTGGGTTCTCTGGTCAACGCTCAGAGAACGACCGTCTCAAAGCAATTGCATAACGTGCCGCTGAGCTGAGGGGATATAAAAGGGGGGGTGGCGGGGGCGCGAAGAGGAAGGGGTGAGTGAGGGATCGAGTAATGACTGTCTACACATGCGTTAAAATAGCACAAGATATAAATACATTAAGACATGATATGAATACATTAATATAGCATATGATAAAATATATACATTCTAACTAACACATTCGTACTCATTCAACCAAGATGTAGTACCAAGTTGGTTGTATTAGTCAGTAGACTCTGAATTTGGGCGTAGTACAAGAGTATAGTGAAGGGTAGAGAAACAGGTGAGAAAGAGTGATGGGGAGATGTAATTGCGTAAGGGAGGGAGAAGATAGTGACGTCAGACTAACCTTCTCTCTATTCTAGCTAAACTTAAGCTAATCTAAGGTTTTAGTTATACACTGCTATCTATCTAAGTGCTAATAGTCATGATTAAATCCAGAATTGTGACATCCCTCCGGGCCAATTTGGAATACACGTGATAGTGGATTCATACCTAATTTACTGAGTCTGAGGCCGGGGTTTGAGTGGTGTCGGTGGGGCCTGAGTCAGGGGCGGGATCTGAGTCAGAGTACCGGGACAGGAAATCTGCGAGATGGTGTTCCTTCCCGGACTGGTAGATGGTCTGGAAGCTGTACTGTGACAGGGTGAGGGAGTACCTCATTAACCTTCTGTTTAGGGTTTTTGCGCATGCGAGAAACGTGAGGGGTTGGTGGTCTGTGTGGAGGATAAAATGGCGACCGTATAGGTATACGTGGAACTTCTCAATTCCAAACACAAGAGCCCAACATTCTAGCTCAAAAGTACTGTAATTCATCTGGGTGGCGTTGAGCTTACGCGAGGCATATGCTACGGGAAACAGCATATTATCGTGCTCCGGGTCGGGTTGTAGCAGGGCCGCGCCGACGGCGCGTCCACTAGCGTCGCACTTCAATACGTAGGGGCGGGTCGGGTCAGGCAGACGGAGTATGGGTTTACTAGTGAGAGCAGCCTTCAGCTGGTCGAACGCTAGCTGGCATTCTGTTGACCAGGTGACTTTTTCCGGGAGGTTTTTCCGCGTCAAGACTGTTAAAGGGGCCACGATGCTATTGTATTGCGGTATGAACTTTTGGTAATACCCTGTTAATCCTAGGAGGGACCTTATACCTGATTTGGTGGTGGGCTGAGGGGCTAACTTAATTTTCTCTACTTTGGTTTCGTCTGGCATTATTTTGTTCTTTTCGATCATGTGACCTAAGAATTTCAGTTTATTGAAACCTACCATGCATTTCGACGGCCTGGCGGTTAGGCCGGTTTCGCGGAGTCTAGCTAGTAGAGCGGTTATCGTTTCCACATTTTCTGCCCAGGTGGGCGTGGCTATCAAGATGTCATCCACGAAGTGGGTGATCCCAGGTCGGTCAATTGGCTGAATCAATTTTCGCATCATGCGAGTGAACACGGAGGGGGAATTGTTTAGGCCAAAGGGGACGGTTTGGAATTCGAAGTGGCCTTGGTCGGTGGTAAAGGCGAGGTAAGGGCGGCACTTCTCTTCCACTTCTATTTGGAAGAACCCTTTGCTAAGGTCAAACTTGGAAAAGTATTGAGCGTTGCTCAGTTTTGAAAATAGCAAATCAGGGTCTGGCATGGGCTCGACTTGAAATTCAGTGACTGCGTTTAACCGGCGGAAATCTACGCACATGCGGTGAGATCCGTCTGATTTCTTTACTAATACTATCGGCGCATTGTATGGGGAGGTTGAACTCGCGATGATGTTATGGGCTAACAGATAATTGATTTCTTTCTCAATGACGTCCAGTTTGGCGTGGGGCATAGCATATGGCTTGACCGTAATGGGTCGCGGGTCTGTGACTTTCATGGTGAACGTCTCTAAGTTAGTACGTCCTGGGTTGTCAGTTAGCACATCTGAGTGTGAGGAAAGTAAGATTTTGACTGTTTTGATCTGTTCAGGGGTTAAGAGGGGACAGATTCCTACGTCATCCATGGTTTCTCCCTTATGTAGGGGAAACGCGGTCAGTGAGTCATCGGCTACTGTTTCTTCCGCGATGGCGGTTGCTACAAGGGGCGTATCGTCGAGTGGGCGTTCAAGGTATTGTTTTAGCAGGTTGATGTGGAACAGTTTGTCTTTGTTTCCGACTTTGATAAGGTAGTTAGTGCCTGAGAGCTTTTTTGTAACTGGGTAGGGGCCCCTCCATGCTAACTGGAGTTTGTTGTAAGAGGAGGGGAGGAGCAGTAGTGCCTTATCGCCCGGAGCCAGAGAGCGTTCTTTGGCCCGCCGATTGTATAGTTTCTCCTGTTTCTCCCTCTCCTTGGCTAAGTGTTTTGAGGCGATAGTGTGGACAGTGTTAAGCCTAGCCTTTAAGTTGTTGATGTAGGCGTGGACGGAGAGTGCTTCGGGATGCGGGGAAGGATTAGTCCAGGCGCGCTTGAGGAGTTCTAGAGGCCCACTGGGTTGGGAACCGAATAGCATCTCATAGGGGGTGTAGCCTAGAGTAGAATGGGGGGTGGACCGATATGCGAATAAGGCTGTGGGGAGGAGTGCGTCCCACTCATCCAGAGGGCCATCGACGGTTTTCTTTAACAGCCCGATTAAAGTCTGGTTAAAACGTTCGACTAGCCCATTGCAATGAGGGTGGTAGGGGGAGGATCGGATGTGGGTGGTGTTCATTATGTGCAGCGCTTCTCTCATCAGTGTACCGGTGAATTGGGGCCCGTTATCGGAGAGTAGGACTTAGGGAAACCCCACTCTCGTGAAAATGGTAAACAGTGCCTCGGCCACGTGTTTCGCGTCCTCTTTCGGCAACGCTACCGCTTCCGGCCAATTGGTGGCCTGACATATCACGCAGAGTATGAACCTGTTCTTCTTACGTGTTATGGAAAGTGGCCCGACGAGGTCTACTGACACCCGCTGAAAGGGTGTGTCGGTCACCGGATGTTTACCTAACGGTACTGGTTTAGTGTGGTGGGCCTTGGACATGAGCTGGCATTGGTGGCATGACGCTACAAATCGTTTGATCTCATTGTGCATGCCGGGCCAGTGGAAATAATGGGTGATTTTGTTGATTGTGGACCCCTGCCCTTGGTGACCACCCAGGGTTGAGTCGTGGGCCGCCTCCATTACTTGTCTACGGTAGGGACCGGGAATGATGAGCTGGTCTCTGACCGATCCGTCAGGGAGGCTGGACCGTCGGAACAGTCGTTTCCCTTTTTGAATAAACGAGTGGGGTTTCGGGGGGTCTGGGTTTTGACCGACCTTAGCGAACAGTGGGGCCAGGGTCGAGTCTTCCTTTTGGGCCCGCAGGAATTCTTGGGCCGTGGGGGATTCCTCGATAGGGTGGGGAACAGGGTCAGGGTGCGTGCGTGTGGCCACTGAGGCTAGGGGAGGGAGGGGGACATCGGCAAGGTTGACGTATCGTTCCCCCAGGATGACGTCATAGGGTAATTTGGCTCGGATTGCTAAGGTAGCCGTGCCAGTGTATGGTTTTGACTTGATGTGAACCTTGGCGGTTGGGAGGGACTCAACTTCTCCCGTTACCACTCTATATTGGATTGACTCGCCGGTGTAATCGGAGGGACTCACGAAGGAGGTCTTAGCGAACCCATCGATCTGGCATCCTGAGTCGAGAAGGGCCCTGGCTCTTTTAGAGTTGATCTCTATATTTCTTTCTGTCTTGGTTTCCGGTTTGTCGGAGGGTGTAAGTGGGGGGGGGGGTGTCGGTTTCTGGGTCTTGCGTCCGGGGGGTGTCCGCAGGGCAAAGGGTGATGGTGTATACTCCTCGGGGGGGGGGGGTTCTGGGAGTGATTAGGGCCGGTATGTGCATTAGGCTGTTGCCCAGTGGAGTTACCTTGTCGAGTCGATTGGGTTTGCCCGGTGCCGGTTTGTGTCCTGGTCGGTTGGTATGGTTGGCCCGCACGTCGGGAGTCTTGAGGGGGCGGGGGGGGGGGTCTGGGTTGGGGTGGACCCTGTCGGGACGACGGGAAGCTGGGTTGACTGATTAGTGGGGGAGGGTTGGTGCGGTGGTTGTCCCAGTTATTCCAGGGTGACTGTGGGTGACCCGGGCGGGACAGATGGCCCGGTGGCCGTGTCGACCTCCCATTTTCCTGTCGGGAAGCGGGATGTGAGAGAGATTTATCCCGGGGGTGGGACGATTCTACCTTGTTGGCTTGCAGAAATCTATCTGCGCTTTGTAGGGAGGAGGGTAACCCTTCGATCCCGTGTTGTATCAGGAAGGCCTTGAGTTTAGGTGTCATTTGTGACTCTACCTGCTCAGTCAGTAGGAGGGTGACCATACCGTCGAATGACTGCTCGATATTTCCCAACTCAACCCACTTAAGAAGGTAAGATTGTATTCGTTCCGCGAATCGGGTGTAATTCTCCCCTGGTCGTAGCGTGGACGACCGAAACTTTTTCTGGTAGTGGGACGCGTGCAACTGGTGCCGGTTTAAGAGCGCGTTTTTCAGTGCAGCGCATGACTCCCTGTCTTCTGGGGCCAGTTTACAGTAAGCCTCGTAGTCCTCTCCTCTCAGAGTGGAGACGAGGATCCTACAATGTAATTCTGGGGGGACCTCATTCAACTCCATGCAGTCGCTAAACCGCCGGAGGTAAATGTCAAACTGTTCTAAACGGGGGTCGTGGACGTCGGTCCATAGAGAAGCATGTCTGGGGAGGGGATGGTTGGGGGTGGCTGAACTAAATGATGAGGGGGAGTTTGGGTTGTCGTTGTTATCGGGGGCCCTAACACTTGCTGCTAATTCAGCTAATCTGAATTCGTGTGCCCTGCGCGCTTCCTCGTCTAACCTATGTTTCTCTCTCTCCTCTCTAGCTAATTGTTCTACTCTAAGCCTATCTTCTCTTTCTAATTGCTTTGCTCTCTCCTCTCTAGCTACCTGTTCTGCTCTCTCCTCTCTAGCTACCTGTTCTAATCTAAGTCTCTCTGTCTTGGCCTCATGGGCCGCTACCTGCTCTACTACGTATTTAGTGATGTCTGAGTCAATGTAGCCTATAGCTATAGCCTCTTCTCTCAACTGCTTACGCAATAGTACACCTTCCGCCATAGTAACAGAGTGAGGCGAGATTAAGATACTAGAGGCGGACAGAGATATAGCGAGATAGGAAAGGAAAATATAGGAGGGGTGTTGGGGTTCAGAGTTTAGCTAACGTAATACAACTCAAAATGGTACTCACCAGACAGCAATTCCAGAATTTTACACACATACACTAACACACGTATATCCAATCATAAAGTTATCGTTTATATGGCGCTCGGCGCAGTTGGTGCAGATAACTTCGGGCTGGTTAGGAATTCTCTTTCCCCGTGCCGGGACTGGATTAGCGTTTAATGTTAGTGTCTATTTTTTTCGGGTTTGGATACCGGGAACTACGGCGGGTTCCTACGTGGAGGTTGACAGGGCAGTTGTCGGGTTCTCGGCGGTCTCTAGTTGTCGGGCAGGCTGATGCGGCGGCGGTGGGTCTCTCTGCTGACGTCTCGGGTGCCGGTACGTTGATGCGGGGCCAGAGGGTGGCGAACTGGCGGTTGGGGCGGCAAATCTGGCGTAATGGGGTGGCAAATTTGGTTGCTGGTGTGTCTGGGGTGACGTAGGCTGGCGTAGTGTGGCGAGCCTGGCTTAATGGGGTGAGTTGGCTGGGGTGGCGTAGATTGCTCGGAGTGGCGAATCTGGGGTGGCTTAGGTTGGCGTATCTGGGGTGCGCAGGCTGGGGTGACGTAGGCGTAGGCTTGGGTGGCGTAAGCGTAGGCTGGGGTGGCGTAAGCGTAGGCTGGGGTGGCGTAAGCGTAGGCTGGGGTGGCGTGAGTGTAGGCTGGGGTGGCGTAGGCTGCGTAGAGTGGCGAGCCTGGTTTGATGGGTTGATGGATCTGGTTGCTGGCGTTGGGATGACGGGTCTGGTTGCTGGCTTAGAGTCTTTGTGTTGTAGAGAGATGAGCCCCCATCCAGGGTCGGTTTCAGAATCGGCGTAGTCCTCGGGTTGTTGCTGTTGACAGTGCGCTGAACGGCTTGAAGTTCAGATAATCCCGGACCTGAGGTCCCACTTTGTCACGATGTGGCAATTGAGAGGGGGGGTAATAGTGGCTGGTTGTCTTAGAGGTATGAGGTGCCGATGCTGTAGTTGACCTGGAATATTTATTTGTTCTCTACTGGCTCGTTTAGATGTTATTAAACACACACAAATAGACAGTTCTAAGTTAGGCAAGCAAGTCTCTGGTTACGTTTCAGGTGTTTATTTATGATTCAAATTCAATATCCAATGATGAAATACATATACTAACATGCAGGGGAGATATACTGCTTGAGATATATGCACAGGAACGTCTATCACTCAATATATTGTGTTGTTGCGGAATCCAAGTTTAGGCTACGTAACTATAATGAGGAAATTACGATTACTGGCTAAGTATCTGCAAGTCCAAGTAACAATTCGGGAGTTAGACCAAAACGATGTGTCTAGCTCGGGAGCTGGGGGAGATCTGCTTTAGTTTAGTTGGGCGGGCTTTTTCGTGAACATTAGTCACCTGACCCAAGGTTAATTTGGTTGGCTTACATTTAATTACATCCTATTGTCATTGGCTAGATTGAATATACATTTGCATAAGAAAAGCTTATTGGAGCCAAAAATGGATTGGGAGTCGGGGTTGCGAGGGGCGAAAAAGAAGGGGGGGGGAGAGGGAGTCTAGATGAAAGACAATTAGTACAGACGTCCTGCTGAGTGGGGGAATTTATCTCCCTTTGGTAGAATCTTAAGTAGTTAACTCAAGTGGCTGGGAGGGGTTTCGGACGAGAATTAGTTATGTGTGTGCGAACTGGGTTCTCTGGTCAACGCTCAGAGAACGACCGTCTCAAAGCAATTGCATAACGTGCCGCTGAGCTGAGGGGATATAAAAAGGGGGGGGCGGGGGCGCGAAGAGGAAGGGGTGAGTGAGGGATCGAGTAATGACTGTCTACACATGCGTTAAAATAGCACAAGATATAAATACATTAAGACATGATATGAATACATTAATATAGCATAGGATAAAATATATACATTCTAACTAACACATTCGTACTCATTCAACCAAGATGTAGTACCAAGTTGGTTGTATTAGTCAGTAGACTATGAATTTGGGCGTAGTACAAGAGTATAGTGAAGGGTAGAGAAACAGGTGAGAAAGAGTGATGGGGAGATGTAATTGCGTAAGGGAGGGAGAAGATAGTGACGTCAGACTAACCTTCTCTCTATTCTAGCTAAACTTAAGCTAATCTAAGGTTCTAGTTATACACTGCTATCTATCTAAGTGCTAATAGTCACGATTAAATCCAGAATTGTGACAAAATAACTGGGAGAATATCAAGGTATCAGTGAAGATAGACATGAGATAAAAAGACCGACTATTATTACTAGAATGTACTATTAACATTATGAACTAAGCTCACTTAATTAACTCGAGGTGGATGAAATGGTCAGGGGGTGTTGGGGGCAAAGTTAGTTATAGCCAAGGTATAAGAGTAGAAGGATGTATGATAAAGGATCCTATATTTTATAATACTATACTAGTGGCATGAACTTGTGTTTTGAATTCCATATTTCATAGGTATTAACAGTAATGTTTAAAACACACGAGTTTATATTACTTCCATTTATTATAACAAATACACCTTTGACGAAAACATTTTATACAAAAATTGATAGTACAGTAATTAATAAGCTGTAAAAGTATATAGACCTGCTCACATTTATTATAATCTCTACACGTTCTATTTTGGAAACGTGTAAATGTACATATTTTTTTTATTGCTAACATTTTTGTTTTTCAACAGGGCACTCGCTGTTATGCAGAGACGTTGTAAACAATACACATATATTTGCCGCTATGGGGAGAAATGTTACTTTTGATTTATGTTTAAACAAAACACAAGGTAGCAGCATTAAACATGTCTCAATAAACGACCAACAAATAGATATTGATGGTACACATTTTGAAAATGGGAAAAAATTGCAGATCGTGAAAAAGAAGAAAAACCCAAATGCATTTTACCTTCGATTTGTGATTGAAAAAATGACCCCTGAAACCCGTTTAAAATATATCATGAAGATAGCGACTGAACGAAATTTAGTAGTGACCTATGCATTCACCTTACTACCCAGAGGTAAGTAAATAAATGTATTACTATATAGCACAGAAATATAAAGGAGGGCAATGTGGCCGAGTAGCAGGGTGTACGAATGGGGTACCAAACATCCAGGGTTTGAATCCTGGTGAAAGCTAGAATGTGTTCCTGGGTCTGGAGGGTGTCTCCGAGTCTACTTTGATGGTTACCTGACCTAATTAAAGTAAAGGCGGCTCGGCAGTGTGTAGGCCACATAGAACGCCGCTACACCGACCCTACAGATCAATTTGGTCCAAAGGGATTACTCTCTTTCAGTATTTTAAACACACACGACATTATTGTATTTAATGTTTGAATTGTTTAATTTATGTCAATGGAGGTTATTAAAGCTAATGATGTTTTGAACAATTTGATTCAACATATGGCTTTGATCTACTTTTTAGTACTATGTTATATGTTCTCGTATGTTCAATATTATCGATGTTAATGTTATTTTAGTTCTCATTTTCATCTTTAATATAAAGGAACGTAAAAAAAAAAGTAAAATGCTTTGTATTAGCAGCATATCGGTGATTTTAAATTATTTATTTAGTTATAATGGCGAGTGAAAGTGAGGCTAGGATTTTTTCCTGCGACCTGAGGGTGTCCCTGT
This sequence comes from Anisus vortex, assembly GCA_949126835.1. Classification (NCBI taxonomy): domain Eukaryota; kingdom Metazoa; phylum Mollusca; class Gastropoda; family Planorbidae; genus Anisus; species Anisus vortex. Next base: position 6,223,316 of record OX421503.1, on the reverse strand, counting down.
GTCTTCCCAGCTCTGGCATTAGTTGGGATAAAGTAAAGGCGGCTGAACATTGTTTTGGCGACACATCCCCTGTATATCGAAGCCACATAAACTGGTGGACGCTGCGTCACTGGCACCATGATACGTTTTATTGGATGTACTTACTTATCTAACGTTTGCAATGTGTTTTTGTTAAAATTCAAATGATAAAAAAAAATACTCTACATTTTTTCTAGTATTTTATTAACTGACACAAATTTCCATGGTCCTAGGTGTCTTACAATCATGTAACAAAGAAAGAAATAATTCAGTAGTTCATGCAAAACTTCACGACACAGTTGTCATTCACATTTGTTATATCACCGACCTACCAACATTGAATCACGTGACTTTAAATACCACATTATATAAAGTCAACTTTCAAGACGATACAAGAAATATATGGGTCAGTGAGGACAGCACTGAAAACACCAAGGTACATTACATGCATGTTTACTTCCAAAACATCTCTGAGATCACTGCTGATACCTACACCATCCAGGTAAATCCAGCATTCAATTACAGCCTTACTTACGTATTTCGGATCGATCTACTTAAAGGTAAGAATTCGAATTTTATATTTACCATAACATCATGTGGCCATTTACGTTAGCCTGAGTGGATAGATCCATATTAAATAAAAACTGTACATGCCAATCTATACAAAATATATTTAGAATATAAAACGACTACACATGATGCGCATTTTTATGGATCTTTATATCGTTGAGCTCTTCGCAAGTTTGACTTCCTTCTTAAGATGAATAGAGTTTTTTTTTAGTTTTAATTAAACATTTAGTTATTGCATTTTCTGAACACGTTCGATGTTAACATGCCATATTGGAAATGTTATCTTTACACATGTTTAAAAGGAAACTTCACAAAAAAATATTTTTTTTCATTAATGTATTAGTACTTACCAAATGTTTTTATGTAACTTCACTAAGGAATTCATACACATTTTTTTTTTAGTTGAGTCGAAAACTGCCTTGATCATTGTGCACAAATGCAGTTAATGTTCAATACCCTTAAATTAAAATTAAATTACATTGATTTAAAAAAAAAACAAATACAAATTATAAGATCAATTATAAAATAATATTTAATAAAAACAAAATAGCCGGCAATAATTTTTTTTTCATTTTCACATGTTTAATCGCCATTCATATTTATGGTCTAAATATTATACAAATTGGATAAGATAAAAAAAAAATAATAAAAAAATCCCATTTCTTTTTTACAGAAAGATAAAAGCATTCTGGCATTCTGATTAATATAACATAAATAGTTCATTAAAATATTGACCATTTTTATGGAGGATATTAGGGTACAAGGTATTTTAAAGTTAGTTTCGTCTATGGGCTCTTAGTACTGAATTTCAAAAGAAAAGCCTGAATGTTCCACAAAAACCCTTGTTATGATTAGCACCTGTAAACCTTTTTGGGAAAGTAAGGGAAGCTGCGTAATGTACTTGTCAGTTAATCCTTTCAAAGCCTTTAAAATTGTTAGAAGCTACTTTGATATGTATACTTTCCAGCTGTAAACAAATGCAATTATTTCTTCTTTATCGTCTATATTATGTGTAATATAATGTATTGATATAAAAATGGTACATCGCATTCTAAATTTCGTTTCAGACCATTGTATTGAACTTATAAATTGTGACGGTCTACAGTTAAAACATTATTTCTACACACAGTATGAGGAAAGCATCACTATTTGTGTAGAAGTGAAGGGAATGAAAGAAAGCAGTTTCAGGAATGTGACTTATGAAATAGTAGGAAAGAAAATACATAACAATCATTCAGAACTTGATAACATCAACGCAGAGTATAAAGGAAATAAAGTGAACATAGAAGTCATAAATGTAACAATATATAATCTAGAGCGGTATGACATCACAATAGAGTTAAATGACAACAGAACCACAATATATTCCTTTTATTTAATTCTTGATAGAGGTCAGTATATTGTAATCATAATAATAATAATGGTCATGTCTCATAGCGCTTCTATCCATGATATTACATTAAGCAAGCTCAGTGCTCTCTTGGTGTGAATTGCAGTGGCAGATATATTAGCCAAATGTACTCGTAATGTAACGTACTCGTGTAATAAAGTTCAATTATTTGTTTTTTGTTATCTTTATTTTATATTCGACTCTGACCTTTAATACCTTGCTTATAGTTTGATAATTGTACTGAGAGTGTTTTAATATTTCTCTTCGCTAGTTCGTGTTACGCTTTAAATATAAATAAAAATTACACAAACTATTAAAATTTATTTAATCATAGCTTTAATTCAAACGAAAAATACAAATCAATTTTTAGCAATATTAGAAACATTATAATGGAATCGAATCCAGATGTTCATGAAGTAACTGAAACATTAAATTAAACGTTCGCCTTTATAAAAACGAAACTTTAAAAAATGTTACACGAGCATACACAAAGAAATGCTAGATATCATTATTGAAACTTATACCTGCATCTTTTGCATAGGATCTATCGACTAAAGACTATTAAAACCATCCAGACAAGAGATGCATGACTCATTACAAGTAAATATTTGCAACTGACAAAGGCAATATCTATAGTAAAATTACTAAACCTAGAAATACTAGCGAAAGACGTTAAAGAGCAAAGCAGTAATAATAAATAAAGCACTTAGTTGAAAAATTTAATTACTTTTCCTAATACAATTGTAAGAAGAAAAAAAATGTATACAGGCATCTCCCCCCCCCCCCCCCAATAGCATCCGGTCATAATATGTACATACAAAAAACAACAGGAAAATAAGATAATTACCATGTTTCAAAAATCGAATCAAAATGCATGGCTTGACTAAAATCACTGATAATCGTTGGTTGCAATAATCTATTGTACAGAAGGAGCGTTTGTTGTACATGTGCTATTTGAATCACGCTTTCTGTGCAAAAGAGCCATTGTTTAGAAATATAAACTGAAATAATTATTTTATAAACGATAAAAATATATTTAGTTTATCATCTGTTTCATATTTGGTTATTTTAGCTACATCGGCTTAGTCTAAGTGTTTTAAAATATTAGCTAGTATTTTTATTAATCACAAATCGAACTTATTAATGTGCTTTCCTCTTTTTAACATGTGTATTTCAGAACTACCATACACTGTGTGTGAACGTGAAAGAACAAACAGCCACACAGAAACATTGGAGAGTATAAATGTGTCTTTCTGTTTTCCAACATTTGGTGAACTGGACCAAACAGTAATTATAAATAACACATCTTTTCCGATTCTGACAAGAGTGAAGAATATGAAAGCAAAGGATACCGTTTCTCTCATACCATTCAATGGTGATAATTCATTAGCTGTTTACAGAAGCTGGGACTATATAAATAAGATACGATACATTCTAATCTATATATTTCGTGTTAGCAATGGTCCATTAAAAGTAGAACTACCCACCAGTAATAAGTATCGTATATACAATATTAGTAAGTATTTGAATTTTTACTTAATTATTAAACTTTTTTATTACAATAACCACATCATTAAATTTGTTTTTCAGAAACCCCAAACGCTTTGAAATAATATGTAGCTTATCTATATATGATCTTTATTTTTAATAATATGTATACATTATATAATTAAACTAGATAATGTTATATGATAGTGATTTGTTTATATCATTACGTTTAGCTGTATTAAAACGTCCAAGGATCAAGTTGTTGTAATATGATGACTATTGTTTGTATTTAGATTAGGTCTTGAAATAAAACATAACATTATCATATATTTATGTTAAAGGTAGCAGTAAGACAAACACATTTCATTTCAGTGACAAAAAATTTTGTTTTTAGAACTTATTTCTATTACTATCATTTCTATATGTCCAGCTTTTCACAGTTGATCACATCCTACTGAATGTTGCAAGCTAATAAACCTAATGTACACAATAATACCCCCACAAACTACCATTACCAACACATCATAGAGCAATAAAGAACAACTAAAAAAAAAGCATGTACATATGTTAGTCTGGCATTGACTGCAAGAGAGCATACTTTTATGCAGATTTACTAATAGAAGAAGAAGAATATGTCTAGCATTTTTCTATTTGCATACTAACAAACAATTTTACTACACCAGGAGTAGCACTACATCGTCTTTGTATTCATTACTTTGAATCATTGCACAAAACTAAATAACAATTGTATAATGTTTTCTCCCATAGGCGTGCCAAATGATCATCAAACAGTTATCAACTCAACAACTAGTTATGTAAGAAACGCCAGTGGTAAGTATAACCCCCCCCCCCCCAAAACGTGGAATTAATCAAAAGTTTTAGACATAAGACAGGGGTCTCCAAACTACGGCCCGCGGGCCGCTTGCGGCCCGCGAGGCCCTCTCATGCGGCCCGTGGAGTCCTTTTTAGCTACGGAAAAAAATTATGGAATTTTACTTGTATTCTGCCAAGTTCAACCACCGTTAACGTGGACATTATGTTTTTACCGAATTAAAATTAAGGCACGCAGTAGTGCGTTATATTTTCCAACCGATCATTATACAATGCAAATTTTTATTTGCTGCTTAATATTTCTACTTTTCAAATAGAAAGGATTGAGACAAAAACAATGCGAGTTTGGAGGAAAGACAAATAAGCTTAGTGTACATTAGGAAGTTCATAATGGGGCACGGTAGCCATGCAGCGGCGTGTTCGACTGACGATCCAAGGGTCCTGGCTTCGAACCCTGGTGCAGACTAGGATTTTTTACCAGGATTTAAGGGTGTTCTGGAGTCTACCTGATCTTAGTTGGGGTAAAGTAAAGGCGGCTGTGCATAGTGCTGGTCACACAATCACCTAGTATGCCGTGGCCTTGGAAACTGATGAACGCTCTTTCACCGGCCCTGTGGATCAATTTGGTCCGACGGGATACTTTAGTTTTTAATTTTTAGGAAGGGCTGAAGGGAGACAAATTGTAAGCAAATAGTAGGCCTATAAAGGGGGAAAAGGAGGGGGGGTGAAAAGTTTTTTCCCCCACTCTCAATTTGGGCACACCTTTTAAACGCGAACAATGTTTCTAGTACAAAGCCACGCATGCACGCCTTTTCTTCCCTCCAAGAAGACTTGCATCAAAGCAAACATAAGGAGAAATATGCACATAATTTGGAGAGTGAAGTCCATGCAGAAAAATTAGCTAAATTACAAAATGATAACCACATCTCAGAGGACATTGTTCAGTTAATCCTCAAATGAAAACGAATCTTTAACTAAGGCCAGTTATAAAGTTGCTTACGTTCTGGCTTAAAGTGGCAAACCGTTTACAGATGGTAAAATAGTGAAGGAGTTTTTGTTGGGAGGTGGCTTTGGAACTTTGACCAGAAAAGTCAAAACAATTTTAAAATGTAGCTTTGGGTGCTAATACCATTGCCCGCCGTGTTGCAGATATTGGTGAAAACATTGTGAATCAAATAGCGAAGAATGCAAGCAAGTTTTGCCTTTTTTCAATTCAGAAGGTTGAACGTTGGACAGCTGTTCCACCGCTCAAATGCTTGTGTTCATTAGAGATGTGGATGAAGACTCGAACATAACTCAAGAGCAGATGGCTTACCTACATAGCATGTATGACACTGTTACCGAAGAAGATATCTTCAATGAGTTGAAAATTTTTTTACTGATTATAACTTGGCCTGGACTAACCTCAGTTGCCTGACTGTTGAGTATGAGTGGCATAAAGAAAGGCTTGGTTGGACAAGTGAAGCAGATGTGTAAAATTAAAAACATTCCACAACCAATGTTCCTACATTATATTATTCACCAGCAAGCTTTGTGTGCTAAATATATGGACATTAGCAGTGTAGTGAATCCTGTGGTGAAGATGGTCAATTTAATAAGGTCACATGGGCTCAGTTATAGACAGTTCAGAGACATGTTGAAAGATACAGACACATAATCGTTTACCGTATTACACAGCAGTAAGATGGCTAAGTTGTGAGAAAGTGATGAGCAGAGTATTTAAGTTAAGAAAGGAAAAAGGTGAGTTCCTGGAAAGTGAAGGCAAGCCACAGCCATTACTGCCTGATGAAGAGAGGGTATGGAAATTGGCCTTTGCCACAGACATAACTACAGACTAGTCATTTAAATTGTCTGAATCTAAAACTACAAGGAGAGTAAAATATAGTTTCTGATCTATACACCCACGTAAAGGCCTTCAGATTCAAACTTGTCTTGTTTTTGGAACAAGTACAGGCCAACAACTTGACGCACTTTCAACAGTGCAAGGTATTCATGGCTGAAGCAACAGCGAGTTCCTCACGTCATTTGCATGCGATATCATCAAAGAGCTCCAGCTGCAGTTTCAGGAGCGGTTTTCTTATTTGGATTCAAATGCAGAAAAATTGAGACTGTTTCAAAACCCATTTGAAGCAGACGTGGCCAGTTTCCCAGATGAACTGCAACTGGAAGTCATTGAAATGCAAGCAAATGACCTTCTTATGGATAAGTTAAAAGAAGGACTGATGGGTTTTTACAAGTTTTTGCCCTAGAAAGACTTTTCTAATATCAAAACGTTTGCATCAAGGTACCTTTCAATCTTTGGAACAACATACCTGTGTGAACAAACATTTTCAAGAATGAAATACGTAAAGAACAATTTGAGAACAAACTTGTCCGATGATAATCTCAGGTCAATGTTGATATTAGGGACATCAAATCTAAAGCCAGAAATGTCTGCTATTTTGGCATCCAGGAAACAATTTCACCATTCTCACTAATACAGGTAATCAAGTGTAGTGCACCAATGTGTTATAAAATAATAACTGAATACAATTATATTTAATAAGTAATTAAAAACAACATCCATGTTTTTTATTGTTTTTTATTTGGACCTCGAGTGTGTAGTTGGCCCCCGAGCTGCTGTTTGATAGTTAATGCGGCCCTCGGGCTGAAAAGTTTGGAGACCCCTGACATAAGAGAAGGAACAAAAATTACATCCTTAAAGAGATTATAGCCTTAGATCATTGACTATACTACACAAGGACAGCCTGCTTTAGTTTTTGCTGCTCTTATCTTCTTGTTTTGTAATTCCCGATTCTAAATAAAGTAGTTGCGATACAAGTTCCGTATAAGATGGACCGCTCGCTTTGATATTTCTGCTTTATGATAACTTGTAACACTTTGTTAAAAAATTGTCGATCGCACCCTGTCCTCTAGACTTCCGGTTTAGTAATTCGCTATGATTTTTCCGAATGCAAAATTAAGTTTAAAATGGAAAATTGTATACAGCTGAAATTTGTAGGGACGTTTAGGAGTCATGAGAAAAAGTGTTGAGCTCTACCAATAGAGAAAGCGGTCCATGTCATTATTTGATGTATTTCAAGTGACTCACATGTTTTTTATCCTTACAATGAAATTACATAAATATATATATATATTTCTTTAATAGTTGTAGGTAATGAGGAAATATTAACACAGTTATCAAGATCAGTTATTGTGTATGGTGTATGTGGTGCTGCGTTTGCCTGTTTTGTGGTTGTATCGGCCAGTCGTTATATCGCCATGCATAGAGGTAGCTATATTTTACTTACACGTCAATATTATTTTGAAATATTTGTTTCGTGCATGGACACTTGTCCTGTGACTTTATGGCAGTAAATACTAGTGTAAATTACAGACATCAGGTCAGAGTTACAAACATTTTTTATAACCATATTGGTTCAGTTTTACTGACACTAATGACAGTGTCCAAGAATGGTTAAACGTGCCCAATTCTGATACGTCTGTAAGTTTAACTATTTGAACATGATTTAGACTTTATCTTTTGTAAAAAAATTAATTACTTATTTTTAAAACAAATAGTATTTACGAATATATAATAATTTCTGACCGTTCAACGCAATATTTCCCCACGACTTGAGGGTGCCGCTCAGTCTACCCAGCTCTGATGGGTACCTGACACCAGTTGGGATAAAGTAAAGGCGGCCGGGCGTTGTCCTGGCCACACATCCCCTCGTATTCCGTGGCCACAGAAACTAAAAAAACAGTCCTATGATCAGTTTGGTCAGAATGGGTACTTTACTTACAACGCGTTTGCTAATTACAAATTAAAATCAAACTAACGTTTATTCTCCAATTAGCTTCCAAACTGCGACTCCTTGCTACCCTGACTTTTCATCTGTCTCTGCTCCGAACAGGACATCCCGTGGTTACCCCCCCCCCCCCCCCGGTAGTCCTGACCATTTACGCCATTTGTGTGACCTCATTTCCCCCCCCCCACGCCACCCGGTGAGTGTCTAAGTGTTGTCAACCAATTTGTTAGTATCCCTGAGAAACGTGAAATGAAATAATCATATTTCCAAACCTGAAGATCTTAAATTTCCGCCAATTGCACTTACTTGAAGGCAGACGCAAGACTACAATTAAAACAGATATTTGGTAACCCCGATCAAGACCAAATTTAACTAAGCCAGTGTTTAAAAAAAAAAGATACAGGAACTTTATTTTCAGAAGTGCTCGAATGCGTTCAAGATGAAAGTTTTAGCTTTTTGAAAGAATGCGGAAGGTTTTTTTTGTTTTTCCGCTCACTATTCGACACTTAAACGCAAGCAGGAAATCAATGAGTATATTCTGACTGTTTAAAGAAAGGTCATGTGAATCAACTACTGATGAATTATTCACAAATGTTCTAAATAGGAACTGAAGCTTTATGTACTTGGAATAACCCTTACTTAGCCACTTAAGAATTCAATGACAAAACACAAAATTACGCAATTATTTAAGTGGTTTCATTTCACTCTCGTCTGAATAATTGCAATGAGTTTTAAAAAAACAAATCGTACTATTCACATGAATGAATAGCCATAAATCTCAACAATCTTATGACATCATTTAAATATATACAGTGTCACAGCGTCTTAATATACAGTGTCACAGTGTCTTAATATACAGTGTCACAAGGTATATATATATATATCAGCTTAATCTGAAAGGAGTGCTTGTTTTTAGTTTTAGTTTTATAAAATGTATTATAAACAAATATCATGGCTTATAATAAAGAAAATATTCAAGCTTTTTTATAAATCTTAATAGTTTTCGTACTTCATGGTAACAAACATCTTTTTACAGTTAAAACTAGAAACATCAAGCCGACCCGTACAGGTGTTTATTGCAACACCCAAGGCACATCTCTAACCAATGATATAAGCCCTGACCGTCGTCTTCCTGATCTTTTGGAATACACTGACCACCATACTTATATGAACGCTGGTAAAGATAACAAACAAACCTATACGAATTGTCATGAGCTACAAAGTCCGACAACTTCGGTAAATGTATTTTTTTTTACATTCTATTTATTATTAGTTTAAACACTATTTTTATGATAATAAGCTAAGTTGTTTTTCTATATAGTTTACATTTACTATATTGTAAAGAAACAAATTAAAAATAGTTTGATGAAATGGTTAACACACTTTTGCAGTGTTACATTTTTAAAACATGCTACTGTATAAAAAAAAGGGAGTTTACCTAAAGACATGAGTGATAATTGCTTGCTAACAAAGAACAACAACAACACGAAAACCAAATGTTAACATCTTTTAAAATATTAAAAGAAATGCAAGCTTTAACTCTGACTACCTATACTTGAGATGCAAGATTGTTCTATATAATAATATAAAGATCATCGGTAATACTTAGATAAGGTTTGATGATATTTAAATATTATAATTGAATTGATCATTATTTATAAATTTAACGTGTTTGTCACACAATAACAGTATTGCGTCAATAAAATAACAACGACATGTAATGGCGTATATCCTCAGGTAAATGGAATGTATGTGACAGAAGAAAGTTTAATCTACGTCACTGTCAACAATGCAGAGCTTCAAGAAAGGGTCAAGTCACCTCGATCTTCGAAGAAGCGGAACACTAATTGTGGAGTCACGTATGTTAAACTCGACATGGAGAAATCTGGAAGAACGTCAGTGCAGGAAATATGGAATGAACAAATCAGTGCGCTGGCAATGTGAATCTTCCAGAAATATGTATATTAGAAAAGAGTTTTACAGAAATATATGAGCATAAATAAAATGTTTGTATTTTGCCAGACATTAAAAAATACCCAATATGCAGAAACATGATCACACATTAATAATTTATAAGCCTGTAGTTGCATTATCTCATGCCAAACATCCTTGATATTAGATTAAAGCATTACAATAGTTCAATGAATGCTTATTTAGATTAATTGTACATGTTAATTGTAAAAAAGAATAATAATAATAGCATATGATGAATACATATACATCAAGAAAGTAGAGCATATCTTTGAAGAACAGTATGATCAATCGTGATAGTAATCTAGAGTTCACCAAACTAATCTTGAAGCCCAATATTCTACAAAGTGATAAAACATACCGATCTATTCGCTTAGGTCTCAAATAACTAAACACCTGTCACAATCTCTTAAGATGGAATCATAAATTTCAATGCCGTCTCAGACGATTTTCGGGTCCAATTCAAGCAACTCATGCAGAGCCGAGCAATTGAATCGCCCAAACTTTATTATTTCATTTGCTTCCCATGCAGTTTCGACACCTCGGGGCCTTGATTAGGCATAAGCCTACTAAATTAAGCTCTTATCGGGCAGCACCTATAACGTAACTGTAACATGTTCCTTCTGTTGAGCTTCCACTGTGGATTTTGTTTATCTGGCCGTTACACATGATTCCACTCTATTCTGGTTTTCTCAGGTTCGTCCCATCTCTTTAACTACTTACAGATGGTATTCAGGAACTTTCGAATGAGCATGGTTCTCTGAGAGAGAAATGGAACCATCTCTTGTATAAGGTGTCAGCTATCTCGTTACTATAGATACATGCATGACCATTTATCCGTTGGAGAAGAACCGTCACCCTATACCGAAGGTTAAGGCCTTAAGTAGAAGCGTAACCCAGTTTATGTAGCCAAGACATATTAGAAACAAAAAGATGATGTTTAGATTTCTATGCGACGCGTTGGCCGAGCGGCAGCGTGTTCGACCGGCAATCAGAAGGTACTGGATTCGAATCCTGGTTGAGGCTAGAATTGTTTTGCCCGGAACTTGAAGGTGTCCCTGAGTCTACACAGCTCTGATGGATACCTGACACTAGTTGGGGGTGAAGTAAAGGCGGCTGGAAATTGTGCTGGCCATACATCCGCTAGTATGCCGTGGCCACAGAAACTGGTGAACTCTGCTTCACCTGTCCTATAATCCAGTTTGGTCTGAAGGGTACTTTACTTAGTCATTGTTTCTATGTTGCACTACTAACGCACTGTTGATAGAATCGTGTATATCAAAAATGTTAACAAAATATACATATAATTTGTGTATAAAATATAATATAATTTATTTTGAATGTGTATATTCATTATAAGCCTTTGAATGACAGGTCCATAACGTTAATTTTTGGTTTATTATAATTTTCTTTTCTGTAAAAACATTTTTTGCGTAACGCTTGTGCCTTTAATTTCTGTTTTTACAAACTTAACTCGTATATTTACTTTTGATATTTACCCGATCCTTCCAATTTTTTTTTTCTCTATTTGTTCTTTTATTTTCATATTATATATACTGTGTTCTTATCTCTTCGCCCGTTAGCAGGACGTGATAGTATGGCTACTTACAGAAAGGCTTTTTGAAATGCTTTTTTTAAAAATTATATATCAATATCAAATAAAATGAAATTAATAAAACTTTTAAACACTACTGATGTTATGTTTTAATCGTTATATTCCTATATTTATATTTCGCATCAAGAGGCATCCGGACATGTAATGGTTTGCCTGAACGAACCAGGAAAAACCAATAAATAGAAATAATTTAAAACACTAATCAAAATATAAGTCAGACTCAAACCAAAAGCGCGATGAACTTATGTATACAAGGAGCGTTCACAACATAAACTGTTAGTTAAACCCCATTTATTTTTTATTAATATTATTTTGGAAATTCCTCTTGGGAAAATTTAAATCATGAAATTGAAAATTAAATGTGTCCCCTCAATACTTTACATTTCTGCATTAGGTTAATGAAAAATTGTAATGTTCGTTGTACGATTCATGTAGGCAGAAATGTCCTTTTTTCAGTAAGTTAATGTATCTGGTTGCTATATGTTTACAGCGAGTTCGGCTGGCGTACAGAATGTCAATGGTTCGAATCCCGGTGCAGGCTAGGATTGGTTTCCCGGGTCTGTAGTGTGTCCCTGATTCTACCCAGCTCCGACGGATACTTGACCTTAGTTGGGGTAAAGTAAAGGCGGTTGTGCATAGTGCTGGCCGCACAATCACCTAGTATGCCGTGGCCACAGAAACTGGTGAACGCTGCTTCGCCAGCCCTATGATCAGTTTGGTCCGAGGGGTACTTTACTTATTTAATAAGATTGACACCGTTGCCCTAAAGCGCGAGCGCTTTGATAATGAAAGAGTCAAGACTAGAAGCAAATTATGCATATCTGTTAAAAATCAAACACATTCCTCCCTAACTATTAAATATGATATACCAAAGTGCTTGACTGCAACCAATTCATAATATTTTTGGTATTATTTCACATTGTAGCCTAACGTTTTTGATAAAATTGTTGACCTGCTGTCAAAATAGTAATAATAATAATAATGATATTTGTCTAGCGCTGTCAACAAACATAATGTAAGCTCAGAGCGCATTTAAAATACATTTTAAACTTTACAAACATAGGACAAATCAACTAAACGAAGTATTAACCGACCTAACATATAAGTAAGACAGTTAGGTTCTTAAGCATGCTATCTAAGTTAAATTTAGAAATAAGAGGTTTGTAAGTTCTTTTTGAAAGTATCAATAGATCTTGTTTACCAACATATCTTCTCCTTACAGGCTTTATTGCATTATCATCGTCAATATTAGTAATTGTGTGTGGAACTGTGACACAGAAAAGCATTGGATTTAGCAAATCACACAAGTGAAAAACAAGTAACGTACATCTTGTCAATGATTAAATTGCAGCATTTTTGTTTCAAAATGTGTCAACCGTTCAAAGGGAATAACCAGTGTGAGAACGGAAATGCACAGAGTCTATTTGTAGTCAATTAGAGGTTGTTTCGATACATTGGACTCACAGACAAGGGACAGGAAAGGCTAGGCGCTCAAAGTTGTATAGAAAGTAAAAGAGAGAGATATACCAACTGATTGCAAGCAGGGGCGAAGCCAGGATTTTTATGGAGGGAAAATGGGCTAAACTTTTGAAATTAAAAAAGTTTACCAAATGTTTACAAGAATGGTTCCATCGGTCCAGATGTGCAGCGTTCACCAGTGTATGTTGCCATTAGGAGAGTGTGTGGCCAGCGTAATGCTCAACCACCTTACTTTTCCCTAACTAATTTCTGCCATATACCCATCAGAGCTGGGTAGACTCAGGGACACCTTCCTGACCCGTAAAGAAACAATCAGCTTTCACCATAATTCGAAACCAAAACCTTCTGTACCTGCTCAGGCGCAAAGGCGGTAAGTTCCAAAAATGAATACTGCATCACGGTGCAAGTCTACGTCTCTGATACGGTATTAAAGGCGCTGGACAAAATCAAGCCCTCAGACTAACCATCTTCCGAACAGTCCCAACGGCAGATGTGGCAAAGGAAACGAGCCGTTATCCCATCAATCGAGTGGTATAATCGGCTGGAGGAGAGTTTGCCTCTAGAATGGTGACTGATTCCTAAGAGGGTAGGAAGCCAAGATGTTAGATATTATAAATTCAAAAAAATAACAAAACAAAAAAAAAAGATTTGTAAAAAAAAAAGTTATAATAAATTTAAAGAAAAAAAAAGTTTATCGGCCATTTTTATGGTTGCTATGGCAAAACAATATATATATATATATATAAATCTATCCCAAGTATACATAAAATAAAATATAATAGTATTATCTCTCAATCTGAACTTTTTGTAAAATATAAAGGCATGCCTTTTTTAAACCTTTTAACAATATTTATTTTTAACTTTTAAAAATGTTTTCAGTAATTAATTAATATTTTTTGTAATTAATTTTTCTTTCTGTTCAATGTGGTTAATAACGTCATTATCTGTAACTTTAGGACTTTGTATTTTTTCCCACGGGCAACGCCGGGCCATTGAGCTTGTTGAAAATAAAGACCAAATGAGTCATAACACTACTGGAGCGAAAATTAACATTTAAAGATCACTTAATAATCGAATGAGATTGAAATGATTCATGATTAGAGGAAAACGATTTCCGTTTTCAATATTTGTTGGAGTCTTAAAGATAATTATTTTATTTCCCATTTCATTTGCAACAATTTCTTCTTGACATTAAGACATTGTTGCGCTAAATTCAGTATAAGCCATATAGATTTTACATAAATTTTTAATGTAATTCTTTGACTGGTCTATTCAGTTTTTATTCACAAAAATATTTTATCATGAATATTATTATGTTTAGTATTATCTTAACTGTAACCTGGGCTGTGTTAAACGGTAAGAACAAAACTGTACTAATGTTTGGTAAGGTAACTGTATTGTTTAATTGTGTTATTTTTCTCTTTTTCTGTGTATGTTCCTGTAAATGAGTAATTTATATATTATGGTAGTATGCTATTAATTGCATGAAGGTGTGCGTGGATACTAAATGTACGTATCAGCACTAAGGTGTGGAGAGTGGTTCGTCCCTAGCAATATTTACTAACAAGAGAAGAAGCAAGTCAATTACGAATAAAAGAGAGACGATACAAGACTAGAGAAGATAGAAGATAAGTTGTATATGTATGATCTGTATGAACTGAAGAGGAGTACTGAGGTTATACTATTGAACCAAAGGTCGTCTCTTATGTTATTGAAATCGCACGTTGCATGTTTATACACTTGTGTATCCTGTGTGCAACCAAGTATTCGTACTGTTAAAGTCATACACAATCATTGATAATTGGTTGGCTTAGATCGCAATGTCCTATTCAAAACTCTAAAACAAATTATTCATTGAAAAATTATATAGTACGAAAAGGTAGAAATATCTCTATATCACTTTTAAACATGTAAACAAACAGACGGGTTTTTACATGTTATAAAAAATATGTTTTAACTATAGGAATGTGACTAAGGCTACTTGTTTGTTGTTTTTTTTTTTTTGCTTTTTATATGTACGATTTTAATCTATTAAAAACATGACATTTTGTTAAATATTGTGTGTCAAAATCACCCTTAAAAGCCAATGAAACGAATGAAATCACTACAATATTATGAGATTATCAATACAATGGTTTATGTCTTGTGTAAAACGTCGGCGTGTTTGCCTTCTTAGTACTAAAAGGCCTTAAATATTCCTAGAATAATTTGTGTTTATAAATCTCGAACTATTTAAAAACATTTAGATCTATATCACACGTTACATTAAATTTATAAAATAACATTTTTCAAAGCCTTTAGTAATTAAAAGATGTGAAAGTGTTAGCCTACAAGAAAATGGCTGATAGTGTCCATCAAGAATGACCGGGTTACTATTTGTAACATATATAGCACGTAATTTTGGTCACGTGCTTGTAAAAAAAAACATTAGGGCAACATGCCTTCGCTACTATGTTTCTTACTATTTAAACGTCATCGGCAGACCGCACAATTATAATTTAACAATCCACATACACAATTTTACTCTATATGACTTTGGAGAAACTGTTATCTCGATATTGACTGCAATAGAAAGTGGAATGGATTATGTGTTCACTATAAATCCTAAGGGTTAGTTTTAATTGCTTAATTATTAACTAAAGTCTGAAATAAAAAATTATGGGAATCTAATTATGTCAACGCATGTTTATTACTTTTTTATTTTTACTAAATAATTTACCAACAAAATAAATAATGAACAATGAGCTGGAATAAAAGGCTATGTAATTTATCAAGAAAAACATTTAAAATTTTAAAGCATTGATAGAATAAGGAAAGTACCCGTTGAACTAAATTTAATATAGAGCCGGTGTAGCAGTGTTCGCCGTTTACTGTGGCCACGGCATACTAAGGGATGTGTGTCCAGCACAATGCCCAGCCGCCTTTACTTTACCCCAATAAATGCCAGGTACCCATCTAAGCGGGCTTGTCTCAGGGACACCCTCCAGTCCCAGGAACACATCATAGCTTTTACCAGGATTTAAACACATGGCTTGTTGGGCCAGTCGAACGCAACCTTCCCTTCTGAAAGTATTGATATTTTACCAAAATTAATTTTCACTTGATTTACACATTTTGTATGGCACTAAAGTTGTATTAAATGTGTATTAATACTCAAGTAAATGTCAGGTTTTAATTAAAAGAAAATATAATTTCATTGTTTTGTGTTTGTGTGTGTATATTTTGTTAAAATGACTAAAATGTTTTTAAGGACATGGTATAATTAGATTTTATAGTCCTTGTTAATTAAACTACAAAAATGATACATAATAGTACACCAATTAGAGTATTTAGTTGTAATAATTGATATTAAATTCAGTTATTTCAAAATGTTGTTTTCAAATTGTTTATAAATTGAACAGTTCAATTGTCAAAGTCCCAAAGTAAAAAAAAAATAACAATAAAAAATGATTTACAGAAATGTTCGTATAATAGAGCGCCATTTGAATTAAATTTAAGTATTGAAAATAACCGTGGTGAAAATTATATTTAAACAAATAATTTAGCACTTTTTGAAAGTGTACTACTTAAAGACCAACTGAAGAGGTTTTTCTCGAAGGGACGAGATTTGTAAAAGCCTAATTCGGAAGTGACGTATTAGAAGGAACATAAATAAACAAAACACGACGCACTAAATCTATATTTCACCATCTTGTTAAAAATAAGAACCGAACGAAAGATTCAGAACACGTGACAATACAAATTTTTCCTTGTCGAGTTTCCTTCTCTGACGTTATTTCCGTTTGTTGCCTAAAATTTAACATCTCAAATAGCTTCGAGATTTGGATTTTTACTCCACACATTTAAATGCTCATATCAAACTAATTAATTGAAAGTCATGTTTAACATTGTGTATAAATGATGTTATTAACATTGGGTTACTGAATATACTATTTACTATAAAAAAAACAACAACTTTTAACTCAATTTTAATTCAAACAACTCTTCACTTGGTCTTTACTTATCTGTGTCCTTAACAAAATGACAACTATGTTTTAATTTAAAGTATTGTTTTTTTTTCTTTCCTCAGGGCAATATAAGTTTAGTTTCAAATTTGACCAATTTTCTTCGGAATCTCTTATATGCCAAGTCAACTGGTACCCAAAGTTTATTGTAATAAAAAATGTTATAAGAGGTTTTGTGTTGAATAGCGTGAATAATTCTATCCAACAACACGAGAGTAGAGCTGTGGTTGGTGATTTTTTAGGTTCTTTAAAATGTGAAAATACTGATGTGTACATTTGTTCTGTGACTGACTTTAAAGACATTGTACGCACAAAGGAGCTTGTTTTATTCGATAGTGAATGTAAGTGACGTTATTTTTAAATTAAAAAAATATAATTAATACAATTTACTTGGCAAGCTCTTGAATGGATTTCCACAGGGTGCAAAATAAAGTAATAGACCGAAAGAACACCAGAGAAGTATAAAATGAGGTGCAGATGATCAGGAATAGCTAGAAAGAATTAGATAAGTTAGCCCAAGACAGGAAGACATAGAAATAAATTGTTAGTGGCCTATTCTCCTCTTGGAGTTGATAATGGCGAAGAAGAAGAAGAACTGAACACTTTAAAGAAAAACAAACAAATGTATTGTCTATTTATCAATTATTAATAAATGCACTGTTTTCGCAAGTGTATCTTCTCAAACTACAATGTGTTATTCCATAGATCGCAGAAATGTAAAATAAAAGTTTATTATAGCAATATTAATAGGCAAGTCGATTAATGTATAACTGGGAGACATGGCTGTGATTGTCTCTGCACATAATTTTCGATTCGAATTTTATTAATGGCAAATTAAATCGTATTTCTAATTTAATAAAGAAAAATATGAAGGAAAAATTTACAATAAAAAAAAGCCTAAAATATTAAAGACTTACGTTATAATATTCGGTGCTAATGTGTAACCTTCCATTGGAATTTCAATATTGTTTTGTTTATTATGTGTACACATTGAATAATTTTATATCATATTTTTTCCTTTCCTTTCTTTTCTTCGTGTATTTCATTTTTACATTTTTATGAACAATAGTTTTTTCTTTAGTTTGTAACTGTTAGTGGTAAACACGCATTAAAATAATAACAAATTAATAAATTCGTTTTTATACTCAACAGGTCCAGTGCAATTTTGCAATCATCCATTCGCTCCACTGATATTCAACACAACTGTAAATGGAACAGTCAATTTTACACTTTGCTTGTATAACTTGAATATTGCAAATATAAACAATATTGCGAAATACATAACAACAAAGATACATTGTATAGCCTATTCATTGACTATCGAATTAAGTAGTTCCAAAATGCTATTTCTTAATTTTTATATAGGCAATGTATTAGAATCCTACAAAGGTAATCATACAGTGGAGATCATAGTAAAAAAGAATGACACTATTGTTGAGAGAATTTACAGAAACATCACGGTTAATATTTTAAGTAAGACTAAAGATTGTAAATATGTCTCTCTTAACCCTATATGGCATACATTTATTTTAAAATTGTTAAAAAATGTTTCCTTCTATATTTACATCCTATATGGGATATAAATCAATGTAATATTGTTAGTTTTTATAAAAAGTTTCAAAATAATGCTTTTGTAAAAAAGTTAATTATTTAAACAAACGTTACAATTCCGTTTTCCCTCACGCCTCCCTTAATCCACGGTGGACTCCACTAAACAGACAACCTCAAAAATTACGAAAAGAAACCTAAGATTGTTTATACCTTTAATTTTGAAAAGTTAAAATCTTTAAGAGCGAAGGTAACAATAATTAAATAGTGTATGTTACAATATCTTCCTTCTAGCAAAGAGGCCATCTTTTTTTCTTTTTTCTTCTCATCTTAGCCAATCGGGCAATCTTATATTATCTTATACAGTAATATGGGGTGACTATGGTCCACTTTTAAGTTTTTTATTCTATATATCTTAAACAGATGCCATCTTATAAACCTAAAATTAGTTGTAAATCCTGAGGACTGGCAAGTACTCAAGATAAAACATCTGAATATATTTAACCCTTCCCGTACCGACCTACTTCTATCTATGCTGCCTTCAGTTCCGCTATATACGCGCCCGGGACTGTAAGGGTTGATGTGTAATTTGTTTAATATGTTTAATTTAGACATATGTTGTATGATGGCCAGATTCACCACGGCCTGTAAGAGAGGCAGTAGCTGAGATGTCTTTTATACTACCATAACTAAACGCTAACTTAGTGGAGTGACTATTTTATAACCAGGGGCGCAGCCAGTAATTTTTTCGAGGGGGTGGGGGCAACATTTTGCATAAAAAATGTTACCACATTTTTACGCAAATCCCTCTTTAGGGCAGAAGAAGCAGCGTTCGCAGATTTTTAATGTTTAAAAAAAAAGAAAGAAACATCCAGGATATAATGATGTTAAAAGGTGGATCGGGGTGGGGGGAGACACCGAAATCCTGTCCGAGACTAGCCTCCCCATGCCACCTCAACCAATATGGCATGCTAATAGGCATGCCGTGAAGCAAAGGGTACTGTCTATCCTTCTTCATCCCACGTGCGGAATGCCCCAGAATCATTAACGTGGCTGCTCGCTCGTATACCTTCATTGTCGCCAGGTAGCACATATTCCAGACTATAGACCTGTCGACATCCAGTCACCTGGTTGTGGTAGAGATGGACTGTTTCCCACCGAGTTCTCGTAGCCTCTCGGCAGTGCAATGATTGTCATACTTACAACAGGAGCTGTCCCACATACTTTAGCCCACCGGCGTACTTTTAAAGGGTGTGTCCATGGAAGGGATAGTACGTCTGGTTGGTTGAGCTGTTGTACTCTTTCGGGGTTTCTCACCTAACTTTGGTCCCCACCTGGCACACAGCTCAACTGTGGCTCCACGTAGCCGTAGCATGCACTGAGACCACACTACGGGGAAACGGCCTCAGCTGGACGGCTAAATCATTTGAGGATAACCTTTAGGTTTTAATCCTCGGTGAAGTAGGCTTTATTTACCAAGCATGTGAAGGAGTCACCATGGAAGAAAAGCCATTCTTACAATCAACTACCCGTTTTATCAGAGAAACAGGGCTGCCAGTTTGACATAGCAAAGGAAAGATAAATGGATCTCTGAAGAAGAAGTTCATCGTCGAAAAAGACAGACGTACATCACACTCTAAAACTGAGCGTATCGGTATTGTTCTTTCGACATCAACCCATCTAATAATTAGAGGCATCCACAATTTTTTTGCTGCACAATGAGTTTTACCGCATAAAAGGATATAAGGAGTTTTATTTGCTGATCGATATTTTGTTAAATCAAGATTGATATAATTATTTAATATTGCTTTGCAAAAATCATTTTGAATCATCGGATTTTATAAATACATGTACACAAGGATCGATTTAATCGCCATTTGATTTTGTTTTTCCACAAATTGAAACAAATCAGCTTTAAAAACTAAAAAAATTCAAAATATATGGCTCCATGTGGCTTTGCCCCTGCTTATAACAGCAAAATGAGCTACTTATATGACACAAATGCTACAGTTTTTAAATCATTTTTTACCCACAAAAAGCAGCAATATATTAAAACTAGAATTTATTCAGGTTAAAAACGTTTGAATTTAGTTGTAGTTTTTTTACTCTCTTCTTCAGTTTTTTTTTTATGTTAATTTTTATTTTTAATTTTTAAAGACCAAGTGAAGAGCTTTTTATCAAAATTGAGTTAACATTTGATTTTGATAGTAAATAGTGTATTCAGTATCTGAATGTTAAAAAAAAACATTTATACAAAATATCAAAGATACATTTTAAGTAATTAGTTCAATATTTTCACTTAAATGTGTGTGTTTTTCGGATGATTACTCCAAATCTCGTAGCCATTTGAGATGTTTTTATTTCCGGCAATATAGGAAAGTGACGTAACATAAAGGATTCCAACTAGGAAAAATTAATATTGTCACGTGTTTTGAATCTATTGCCACATGTTTTGAATCTTTTTCCGGTTTTTATTTTTAACAAAATGGTTAAATATAGATTTATAGCGTCTATTGTTATTTATTTATTTCCCTTGTGATACGTCACTGCCGTATGAGGCTATTCCAAATCTCGTTCCTTTGAGAAAAACCTCTTCACTTGGTCTTTAAGATTCCTTTTTTTTAAGTATGCCTTGAAATATCAACCCTCTAGGCGCACCGTTCCCTTTGCTACGCTACTTCATTCTAAACACTTCAAAATGTATATACGGTTGTGTAAGGGTACTATAAAAAGTAAAAATAAATAGAAAAATCATATTCCGTATTTTGAGCTTGAATTTAACCTTTTTTTTCGTGTTTTCCCCAGAAGAGCCAAGGTTATGTAAAGAAATGAAAAACAACACAGAAATCAATGTTATTATATATAAAAACGTTTCCATAAAAATATGTGACCAACTCAGGAACTTAATAAATGTTAAAATCAACGAAGGCGATATGGAGCTTAGCAAACCATTCGATACAAATGATAGAAAAGTGATTGCAAAGGAAGTCTCTGAAGACAAATATTATTTGTTGGTTGAAATAGCCAACATCACATAATAGCCAACACCACTGAGATACCAGATAAATATGTAGTTAAAATTACATCTGCCACAAATGCCATTTTAATATTTGTGTTCAAATTGACTAAAAAAGGTAATTTGCAAATATAATAAAAATTTAAAGTTTGATTTATTATATAATATATATATATACATATATACATATATTATACATACATAAATGTATGGGTTTGAGACCTGGACATGATGGACGTCGGAGAGGCAATCAGCGGAGATACTGATTAGAAAACATAAAATATATTGGACTCAACTATTAACATCCGCTTAAGATAGGCCAAAGTAGAGAAGGTTGACTGCTGGGGTGTCCATTAGCTCCCCCAAACGACCACAAAGGTCAAGGGATTGATGATGATGACATACACACACACACACATATATATATATATATATATATGGATCTAAAAATTGATTGACACACTTCTTAAACATTTAGTTTTACTGAAATATAGCAATAGATGTGCATATTATTAGATAATTGATAACTATACAGATACGTATGGCACAATGATAAAGCGACAAAGCAATAGCTAGGTTGAAAAACTACCATAAAGATGAATCTTAAAATAAATAGACAAGTTGAATGATAAATAAATTCAATTTTGTTTTATTATAATATATAGCAGTATGTATAATAAATGTTATAGTACTTTTCAATGTAGCTTCTATGAATATATATGCATTTATCATATTGTTACGACCACAATCCCCTTGTGGTCAGAGCCGTGAAAATGTTGATAATTCTCGTCAGTCCTAGGGTAGACTTTGGTTATTACTCTGCGGATCCCTCGTGTGAGGCTAGTGTCCGCTGGCGAACGTTCATTTTCCTACGCAGGACCGTCTGCTTGGAATCACCTCCCACTACAGCTTCGCCGGAGCCCTAGCTATGACACCTTCAGGAGCCGGCTGAAGACTCACCTATTTCGTCAGCAGAATTAGCGTATTACTATATATTTCGTTGTCTGTCTGTATTCTGTAACTGTCGTCTGCGCATAGAACTGTCACCAACGGGATATGCGCTATATAAGCGCCGTTATTATTATTATTATTATTATTATTTATATTTCAGTATTACACGAACTCTCCTTATTGTCCTGGGTACAAACTCAGGATTTGCTTTCTAACTGTTCCTTTCCTTGACGTTGTAGTTGTAAATAAATATATTATGGTATTGTAAACAATGAAACAAAAAATTAGAACAGTAACTTGACGAGGAAAATTCACTGTAATTGTTGTTGATAATTTAATTCAGGTGATAAAGTACATACAACAAATGTACTATTTACAGCAATAATAGAATAGTGCCAACACAAGCGTCCATAACAAGCTCAAAGGAAAATATCTACAAAACTAACTGCCTTGAAGACAACACAAATCATTAAATACTCCCGGAGAAGAGCGGGAAACAGACATATTACTAGGCGGGGGGAAAATAATGGTATCATTACAAAACTCATAATAAAAATAATTGTTTTAACATAAACTCCCTTGTACGAGAAATAATAGACTATTCCTAGCCGTTCCGATAATTTAAAATCGGCAATAGAGTGGATTCTTAAAACAGTCTAGGCTTTTGTACCGCCCACAAAACTCGCGTTGGAGAGAGAGAGGAAATAAGTAATGTGTGTTTGGAACCACCAATATGTGACAATATATTTACTTACGTTTAAGAAACAGTAGAATATCAAAATAATGTTTAATATTTTTTGACAATGTCTATTAAAATGTGTAGGTTCTATGAGATTGTGCAAAAGCGAAATAAACGGTTCAACAGTTTCAACAAAACTACATGAAAGTAGTATGATTCACATTTGTTACATGACTGATCTTGGAACATTGGAATATATTGGAATAAATAATGAACTATTTCAAATGAATGGATTTGATGACTATAAAGATATATGGGTCAGTGTTGATAGTATAAGTAACAATAAACAGTACTACATTCTGATATACTTTAGGAATATAACAGAAGAACATACTACGAACTACACTATTGTTATTAAGCTAGGCTTTAGCCAAAGTTTAATTTATACCTTCAGCCTCCTGCTTCAAAACAGTAAGTAATGAAAAACCAATTCATTTTTCGTCTTCTTGCTTCACAGTTTGGTAACTGATTATTGATTTTCACAAAACAATCAGTTTCACTATGTTGAACTAAATACATTAAAATGTTTTCAAAATCTTCTCTTATGTTTTTAAAAAGAGGAACGTCTTTAAAATGTACTTACTTTTTTTTAAGTTTGAAGTAATTCAGTGAAGGTCAAGCGATATTAAAACAAGTGTTTTCAATACTACAGTTAATAACAAAACTGGTTGACCATTCGTTCAAAGAGTTGATAAGAGTTAATTGTTATAATTTTTTTTTAGATTTATATGTTTATACTTTTAACATTATTCTTCAACCTATAGATTGTTATTGTTCTTTCAGTCTCTACTTCAGACTTGGAAATCTATAGTTGTAAGGGGAAGAATGTCAAAACTTATATCTATGTTCTACTGAACAAAACAATTACAATTTGTGCAGCAGTCAAATCTTACTCTAGGAGAGAGATTTGCATAAAGAACCTTTCATACAGACTATTAGGTCATGGCAGACCTGACAATCAGCAGCTTGATAATGTCAATATATCAATTATTAACAAAAATGAAATAGACATCACCATTAGAAACGCCACATTGTATAACTTTGGAAGATATGATCTTTTAATACAGCTGTGCGACAACTTAACAAAAATATATACATTTTATGTACTTTATGAAGAAGGTATGTAATTGTAAGTGTAATATAAAAATAACTACAAAAACAGAATGCATGCCAAGAACGCATCAGTCAAATTCCTATCCTTCAATAATTCTTTATTTTTGGGGTATAGCTTTTATTGGAATCGCCTGCCTGAAGTTTTGGGTACAAAGCAAAAGCTTGTTTAATTCCTAGTAGGATATTATATGCTTTGATAACCAGCAATTGAATAGCTGATCTATACATTGTCACATGAAAACGGAACGCAAAAATTAGTGTTCGTCATTTCTAAAAAAATATTTTATGCTAAAGAAAATATAAACAGCTCCCCTTTCTTTTGCGTTTTGTAAGATATTCGTAGAAATAAAACAAATACGAACATTTTAGTTAATACTAGTTTTGATTTAAGTTGGCACAATTTTTCTTATGGATCAATCAAATGTAAACTTATCAATGTAACTATTTGAACATGTACATAAGGCCCCTGCTTGTACGATAGCGCACTTGATAGTCGTAACGGGCATTCTGTGTTTGATTCCAGGTAAAAGCTAGTATTATTTCTTGATCATGAATCAGACATTGAGACTATTCAGCTCTGGTAGAAACTTGACAGTACTTTGGAATTTGTAAGATGGCTATTGAATTGTGCTAGCCCTGTGAACACTTTACCAAAGTCACTTTTAACGCCTTATAGAAAAAGAAATATGTTTATTTACTTGCTAAAAAAGTTATATTTTATGGTCACTGCGAACGTGATCAACACAATGCTTATGGTATTGTTTATTAATTAATTTTTTAGACATTACTATACTATTTCTATATAAGTAAAGTATGCTTCGGACTAAACTGTGGCAACGGCATACTAGGGGATTTGTATCCAGCACAATGCCAAGCCGCCTTTACTTTACCCCAACTAATGTTTCCCATTTGAGCTCGGTAGACTCAGGGAAACCATCAAATTCTGTGAAAAAAAATCTAGCCTACACCAATATTCGATCCCAGGACCTTCCGATCACCAGTCGAACGCGCCGCCGCTCGGCTACCTTGCCCCATATTTAAGTGAGCTACTAGAACCACCACAATAATAACTATTGTAAAGTCCTAATATTTAAAACAAAAGTGTGGTCAATGCGGACGTTATTAACACATTTATTAAAAAATTAAAAATGCTTTTTTGTTTATTGATAATTTTATTATAAATTACTGTACTTTTTCTCTCTACTTTTTGTTAAGCTGTAGCTCCTGATCTGTGTAACGGTGCGCACAAAAACGCTGTACTAGAAGCACACCAAGGCGATGAGATAAGCTTGTGTTTTAGAAGTTTTGGGATCTTGGACAAGACTATAATTATAAACAATATAAGCATTCCGATCTGTACAGATGTGGGAAACTGTAAAAAGAACGTCCCTTTACAAAATGAACACACAGCGACTTCTAGCAATGAAGTAACAATGTAACTGTTTTCCATCAATGGAACAAACAACGGAATTTAAAATTTGTTCAAATCATTGCTACTGCTTTTATAAATGGACCGCTACTAATTGAATCATGCTCTAATAACAAGGTTGTGTTTTATGATATTGGTAAGATGTTTTTTTTTAATAATTTAAAGCAGTGTTCTCTATAGTGACATCATTTTAAAAAGCCTAACCTTAAATTTGAAAAGAAAACTGAGAAAAAAACAACAAGTTTACCTTTTTTTCGGGAAACAAAACAAATGTTGCTTTTCAATTATAAATCTAATTTTACATTTGAAAAAAATATTTTAGTATACAAAAGGTTACTGTGTTCTGCAAGTTTCTGTGGTTTAAATAACTATACTGTGAAAATCAATTGCTTATATTATTACCGTTTACTAATTGTTTTTTCGGCTATCAATGTCACGCATTTAAATCATTAGGTAAGAAGATGAATCATTTAAACTGTTATTAGACTAAAATATTTCTTTTTTCAAATCTCAAACTATTGTTTTGTATATCTCTGGCTGGCTTAAGTATCTTTGGAAGACTAACTAACCCTTTTCCCGTCATCGTATCTAGCTTAACCTGAACACATTGACCTGTTACTGTTGGCTGAACATTTGATTACTTATATATATATATATATATATATATATATATATTATTTTTTAACATTGTCAGGTATATTTTGAAAATAATTCGCTTTATAATATTTTATTTTGACCAAATAAAAAAAATAATAATTGTTTCAGTTGTAAAAAGAAAGTTAGTCCCACTAGTTGGTAAGTACCTTTTTCCACAATGTCTCAATTTTAAAAGTTATTTGAATAGATAAACTTAAAATATGTTGCGTATGTTAACTTGAATAAAAAAAAAATGGTTCTTGAATGAATATGCATCTATACACTATCATTATCATTATCAAACCATTGACCATTATGGCCGTTGGGGGGAGCGAATGGACAGCTGTCACCTGTCTCTATTTTTCCCTATCTTGAGCGGCTGTGAATAGTTTAGTCATTAGTAGCTTTGTTCAATCTTTTATATTGTCGAAACATGATTTCCGACTTCTCCAAAGTCCACCTTCTAAATTGCCTTTGAAGATTGTTTCTCGACATGTTGTTATGCCGCAGCACATGACCGATTAATGTCAGTATGTGCCAATTGATTGTTGTCCTAATGGTTGCTTGAGGGCCCGAAATTGATGATATTATGTCCCAGATAGTCTCATTAGCCATGCGAATTATGTGAACTATATACATATTTATTTATTCATTATGCTTGAGTAAGCATAGATCATGTCATATTGTTTTTGTATCAACTTATTCTTTGACTTTGTATCAAGAAGTACTGTTTGCATTGCATGCGTCTAAAAAGAAGTCTTTATTGACAAGTCTTTAAGTTAATGAATGCATGGTGAACCTTAAAGGTCAACGTATCATTTAGTTTCCGGTGTTTTTAATTTAGCAATAAATGTATGTGAGTAGCGGTCCTACTTGTACGGCGAGTAGAAAATAGAGTGTTAAGCTTTACATTTTCGCCATTTTGTAAAGAATACACGGTAAAAGCTATCGCAGGATTTTCAACGACAAAGTTCATGAACCAGCAAAGTTTAAGGTGAGAATTTTTGCAATTTATTTTAATAAAAAGAAGGGCAGTAATTATGGTGGTGTTATTGTTCGCATGACATTAATGATACATTTAAAAACGTAAACATGGCAATATACATAATCTGCCAGTTATGGACGAATATTGAGACCTACAGTAAAGATTTACTGTGTTAACCAAAATACCCGATATGCAATCAAGAGCAGTCTGAATAAAAATAAATAATGGAAAGAAGAATAATGTAGGCCTACGTTATTCCTGTCAAAGTAAAAGTTTTTCTTTATCTGAAATAAGAAGAAGCGTCTGTAATATATAATGTTAGATAGAGCCTTTGCAATAAAAAATAAATACTATTTTTTAGTTGAGAAATAGTTGGTAATATGTTGGACATTTTACTCAATAAAAACAGTTAAAACCCTTATAGATATAATTAACACATATTAAAAGTTAAGATTTATTTTATCTTTATAATTCACAGAATTAAATAGGGATATCTGTTGTGTTCAAAACACTTTATAGAATCATGCTTCAATTGATATTGACAAGCCTTCTGCCAGTCAGAAAAACACAGTGCCAACTAAACTATTAAAATATAACGGTTGGGGATTTTCAATAAAACACACACAAAAAAAAAGAGACAAAAGGAATTCCTTCAAAGCTTTCATCTAGATACTTTAAAGACAAAGTGAAGAGGTTTTTCTCAAAGGAACGAGATTTGGAATAGCCTCATACGGCAGTGACGTATCACAAGGGAAATAAATAAATAAAAATAGATGCTATAAATCTATATTTAACCATTTTTTCAAAAATAAGAACCGGGAAAAGATTCAAAACATGTGGCAATAGATTCAAAACACGTGACAATATTCATTTTTCCTAGTCGGAAACCTTTATGTTACGTCACTTTCCTATATTGCCGGAAATAAAAACATCTCAAATGGCTACGAGATTTGGAGTAATCATCCGAAAAACACACACATTTAAGTACAAATATTGAACTAATTACTTAAAATGTATCTTTGATATTTTGTATAAATGTTTTTTTTAACATTCAGATGCTGAATACACTATTTACTATCAAAATCAAATGTTAACTCAATTTTGATAAAAAAGCTCTTCACTTGGTCTTTAATAAAGAACGTATATGCTAAATAAATCATTTTAATATCAGTTTTACTACCAAAGTAATGGTAATGTTTTAATTGTAAAGGAATTTGATTAAATTATGCTTATACGATTACAATTTACATTACGTTCCTTAAAAGACTATTTATACAGCTAGAAACTAAATAAAACCTTTTATGAATTAATACATATATAAAATTATAATTAATATTAAATGAATATCTTTCAAGAAAATTTACGTTTGTAGTTGGCTATAAACAAATAGCTATGTAAAAATGTTGTATTTCTGTTTTCTTTGCAGTTTACAAATGGACACAAGGCGACACAAGCAATACAGATGGAGGGCCCTCAACTGGTGATGAAGGTATAACACTCTCCTGCTCTTACAATACATTACTTCGGTACCCATTGAACTCAAATCTGGAGAAGTGCATATACCACCGATACGCTCCCATTAAGAGTTCATCGGCGGGCTATCGCATGCGGGACAGCACCTGTTGCGAGATTTAATTGTACAGGCAAAAGCCACCCGAGATTCGGTTGGGAGGAAGCAATGTGCACAATAGCCAGTCTCGCAAAGCACGGTGCCTCGATGACCCTGGTGACAGTGTAGCAATGCAAGCACGTTATTCCTTCGAAGATATACGCCTCTAATTGAATCAAACTAAAATTTACACATGACAATTTACATTAAAATGAAAAGGTAATTGTGCAATTTGGCCGGCAGGACCTGCAGATAGTACCACCTCCACCCTATTGTCAAAATAAGGACCCAGGTTCTAGCCCAGTCTCAGTGCAGGATTTTATGGTCAACCACGTACTGCTCACCTATCTTAATTATGCATAATTATAAGACAAGTAAGACAAAAGCCACTTTACTATTAATTTATGATGAAGTATGTCTTTCAAAGTTACCATGTAATAAACACAATAAAACTAGCTTATCGTTGAAAGTAAGGGAATTTTTAAATTCCATTTTATGTTTAAATTTCATTACAGATTTATTTATTTTTTAAGTTTTTGCGTAAGTTTAATTTAAGAAAAATACTACCAATAAGGACTGTTAGATAAAATCGTCTCCACCGCAGATTCGATGAATTCATTATGAACTCTGTTACTTTTTTTCCGGTTTATTCAATGACGTTTTCTTTTTTGTCAGCTCTTCAGAACTAATGGCCAAGATGAATACAACCGAAATAACCACAAAAACTGAAGTCGTCAATTTCGTTTTGTTTTAATTTAATTTTATTTAACATTAGTTAGTTATTATACGTCTTTAAGTAATTAAATAGTGTATATGCTCTGTACAAACAATTCCCTACTATGCCGTGGCCAACGATATTGATGAGCTCTGCTTCACCGGCCAAATGCATCTATTTAGTCTGACGGGAATCTTTATACATATATATATATATATATATATACAGTTTTGGCTCATAATCTTTTAGGTTTAATAGACATAGATGTCTTCACTAAGTCGGGTAACCGGCGATTTTTGCACGACCCAGTATATCAGTGATGATAACATGCCGAAATAGGTATCTCTAAACAATTTAATAACTCAAACAAATGGTAAACTTTTGCCCCAAATATTTTTAATTAATCTTTGAACTACCATTTTCTAACTGTGTTTTTGTCGCTAAAATCTTAGGGAGGCTAATTATTAAAAAAAAACGCTACAACTTATACAGCTTTTATAATAGAAACAGTCAGCAGGTATTTTTTTAAGCTTAACAATTTATTAAAAGTATACTTGCCTGATGCAGTTTCAATTCGGAAAAAAAGGCTTGTAAATAATTGTTATAATATCGTTATATTTGTATTCTTATATACATTTTACCATGTTTGATTCAACATAAATTCAAGTGCTTTTCAGAAATGTTCCTGCGCATGCATTTAGATCAAACGTTTTATTCACACATAGCTGAATAAAATATCCTAAATATTCAGACTTATGTTTCTCATCTAACCCATTCTGTATTTTGTCCAACAATTTGTGTTTAAAAGCTGTAACTAGAAACACATCTAATCTACAAGAATATGTCATTATAGCCAAACAGGGAATAGCATTAAGAAATGAATTTACTAATATGGTATTATATGTTAAAAATAATTACTTACAAAGATATATCTTTGGAAGGTAGAATGCTAACCTTTTGAGCATTGATGTTTGAGAAAGCTAATATTGTTAAATTTCTGTAAAATTTCTGCTCCTACAAGTTTAACTAATTAAGTTATTCAAACATGCAACATTTTTTTTTTAAGAATGCTCAAATTTGTATAGCTTTTTTCAAAACTTGAATACTAAGTTTATATAAAGGTTTTGTTTCTATATATGAAAGAACATTTATAGCTTGAATAGTTGGAAAAATGTACCGGGTATTTATGTAAAAGTAATATAGAATAAGGGTGGATATATTACCATGTAATTTTAAAGATCAATTAAAAATACAAATTGTAAAATGAGTAAACAATTTAATTAAATTTTTTTGTTGACGAGTGACGCAGAGATTAGAGCCGCTATGAAATTGTGGGTTATTTTAAACATGTGTCATATGTATGACCTTTACAGAAAATAAGTTAAACGGCTATCGTATGGCTACCAAAACCCACAAGTTAAAATAACCATCGCTCATGGTGACGTTCCTTCTGATACTTTTTTTTAAACCTACGGCATCCTAATACTATACAGTATCGTTAAGTGATATCTTATTTATTTAACGAAATTCAAGCAAACAATATAATACAATCATTTTTGTTTTACTCGAAACTATTGTTAGAGACATAAAAGCATTTTACATTCAATATTGTCAATTGAGTTTTATAAATTTAACAACAAAACGGTTAGTAGAAGTTCAGCATTTATTCAGATTTTGCATACATTTATTCATTGATAAACTCTTAATTCACATTATTCACATGCATAACATATTCAATACCGTAATAACACAGAATGGCTATTTAAAAAAATGATCTAAGTGACACAGAACAGAATCTCGCGGCCGTATTTTACTTTATCATTTCGGATTAACGTAACCACTATCCTACAAAATGGACCTTACGTGCTAAATATCATAGATACATAGGCCTAATTGCTAATCTATGATATAGATGTTTGATGTTAATGGTAGTATGCATGATCTCGAAAGAGTGGCTCTGCTAGGTAATATTGGGCATGTTCTTTTTGTATCCACATTGCTATGATGCAAGTAATAATACAAGGGAAATGACTCATGTAAATCAATTATAATATTAAGTAAGAATTATAAAACTCGGAATAAAACCCATATTTGTATATTAAAATAAAATAAAAACCTAGAGTCTTGATTAATAGATAGGAAGTAGATAGTCACATGATTGACCATGCTCATTCTTTAGTCTAACTCACGATCTTGTAATGAAAGCACGTATAAATATATATAGACTCATAGACAATTATTAAAATGTATTATATCGCTACTATAACTACAAGTATTATTTCATGGATGTGAAAGTGTAAAGTGTAATAATAATTAAATGATATGTGCTGCAACATGGCGTTCTTTTATTTGATTACAAGTTAAAATATATATATAGTGGTGTTCAATGTCTGATAACTGGAGACCAATATTTTCAGCACACATGTTAAGAAATGACAAACATTTTATGTGGGCCACAGCTGAATGATAAAAGTAAATATTGTGCTTAGAATTGGGTTATTGGAGTTGTGTAAAAATACCAGTGTTGAAAACGTTTAAGAAAACAAAGAACTTAAATTACATATAACATAAAAAAAATGGCCCCTCAACCCTTCCAACCATACAGTACATCTATTCCCATTGTAAAATTAGTGGCGATGTCCATTTTCCCATCCATCACTCGCCTAACTCATCTGCGTCACTCCCTCCTCCTCTTTCAAGTTAATGTAGACTCTGTATAGTTTTGTTGAATATATTATCTAACTCTCTTTTTTTACTCTGGCTTCCTTCGCTGTCGCTCGGCTACCGTGCCCCATGTCAAGTTCATTACCAGTCAATATTACATGTAATGAGCCAAACGAACTTAACAAATAAATTAAATATTGTTTGAAGGTGTCATCAAGAGCTTCAGCACACTAGAAGACCGACTTTAGGATTAATTTGTCGGCTTTAAATTTCGCCGATTTGCATTAGGCGTTTTAACGACGTAATGGAGATTGCACTTAATACAATAGTTTGTCAATGTACGTTTTCCTGAATATTTATATTTATATTTATATTTATATTTCATTTCATATGTGTGACTGTACGTCTTAATTTTATCAATGTATTTAATTACTTGCTATGTCTAGTTGTAGTAGCAGCAAATGTTTATCATATCAATGTGATTATAACTCGGTCTAAATGATTATTTAAAATACGAAAGTAAACACTACAGATATGATTTTTAGCTGTTGGGTAATAGATCAAATAAAAAGTAAACAAAATATTTTGCATGTTGTTATATGCATATTTCTTTATTGTCACAATTATATACCAAAGACAGCTCAAACAAACTCAAACATAAAATTATACGTTTTTAACAAATTTAAAATAGTTTTTTCTCCTAATAAATGTTTGAGCAAAATAAATTTTGTAAATAAAAAGTTATTCCTATAATTAGTACGTTTCCTTAGATTGGCTTTCTGCAGAACTTGAGGCCTACTGTAAATTTAAAGAGAAAAACATATTAAAATAACAATGATAAAGAGGAGCTATATAAGTGAGGTTTGTAAGTGCCCCTTCCAAGGCAACGAGAAACAAAATTATTGTGTGGCCCACACAATGCTCGGCAGATTAAGTTATCCCTGAATTATTACCATGAAGCCTTCAGAGCAGGGCGGACGTAAGACGATTTCCAGACCCCAAAAAACTAATTCTAGCTCTTGCAAGGGATCTAAATAGAATACGTGAAGCTTGTGAAGATTGAGTTAAATGTTTCTAAACATTGGATAATAAAAAAAAACTACTGTTTATTTAACACATATTACAGATGGCCATTAACATACTTCAAAGAATGGAGTATAGTTTATACGAGAAAAAAAAATTACATACTAGTATACGCAAAAACGAATTAAAACCTTACTAAACAAAACTAATAAAAAAATAAAAAAAATAAAAACACCCAGAGCATCTGATTGATCGATAATCAGTATACGCTTTGCTTTGATAACAATACCTTAATTTGAAGTTCTTATTATCATTGACTACCATTTACATTAACCCCACACAATTAAATTACATTTTACACAATATTAACATTGACTAATATCGTGATATTAATATTTTCCTAAAATATCAACATCTTCGAGTAGTTTTCACAAATAGAGCCATATAGCGTACAATCAGCAGTAATATTTAATAGTCGAAATACTGAGTTAAATAAATTAACAGTAATTAAATTATATATTCATGATTCTTGTCATTTAAAATAATGATTTTGTCAAATTGAAAATAATAACAGTAAAATATATGTGTTCTAATAATATGCTTTTATAGTGACGAAGATGTATTTTCATCTTTACAACGTAGTATAGTATATTTAATACATTTTATATTATTTAAGCGAGTTTAAGATTGCGGATGTGCTGATAGAGAAGACTAGTCAAGTACCAATAGTTAGGTCTACACTAGTCTTGCAGGTAAAAGGGTCTTCTAGAATCAAGACTAATAATTTCTTAACCAGAATTTGTTTTACGTATTTAATGTTACTATTGATTGTTTACTATAACATAATAAATCTCTATCTATACTTATTAGTTAGTTTACTATTTATTTATATGATTATGATTTTAATTTATAAATATTTTAATAAAAGTAAGTACTTTACTGAAGCATGCATATAAATATAGGAAATTCAACAAACACATTGTTTTTATCTTAAGTTATCAATAGAACTTCCACTAAACACTGATCTTTTATTGTAATTTACAATCCAATGACACGTGGGGGGGGGGGGGGGATGTGATAATGACCCACGGATTATTTGTTTTATATTTAACGTTGGCTAACGTGACAATCAAGTTTAATGCTCACTGTTAAGACTATTATTAATTTTCTGATTATTTTCTGATTCCTAGTGAAAAATACACGGTTTGTGTGTCGACCCATTTGGGAGAACCAATGTTATTAATTATAGTTTAGTTAGTTCTTTCATAGACTATAATATACATGGATCGCTTGCTTTAGTATTTCTGCTATATGATGACTAGAAACACTGATTTTCTGAATTCCCGATTCGTATAATACTTTGCACTTCCGTTTTATTGAATCGCTTTGGTTTTCTCAATGAAAAATTAAAATCGAAAGTAGTACAGAGCCGAAACATTTATAGATCAGTGTTGTGTGTGCACGGAAAAAGAATATAAGCTCTAAAAATAGAACAAGCGGTCCATCTTATTATAGTCGATGATAATAGGATTAATTATATTAATGGGCCTACAAGTATTCATTTAAAGTCGAAAAAAATGCGAT
Source organism: Anisus vortex (assembly GCA_949126835.1). Taxonomy (NCBI): domain Eukaryota; kingdom Metazoa; phylum Mollusca; class Gastropoda; family Planorbidae; genus Anisus; species Anisus vortex. The sequence goes on along the minus strand of OX421503.1, from coordinate 6,188,147 downwards.
TTAATAAAATGGAACTTCTACTACTATTACTTCATTTAGAATCGGAAATTGCAAAAAAAGAAAGAAGATAATAGCATAAAAAACTAAAGCAAGCGGTCCATGTATAGTATAGTCTATGGTTCTTTTTTAAATATTAAATATGTACTTTATAAGAGTGGTTTGTGAACCTACAAGGTGACAATGAACCAATCACATATTAAAGGAATCGTAACAAAATAATCTAAATATAATAACAATTTTCTTGAATGTCTCTGCTCCCACTGTGTCCATACCCTCGTCGTTAAAATATATTTATAATTGTATTAATTAGATTTAGTACTGGGATTAAGCATAATTAATAATATATCAGATTTAACACATATATAAATAAATTTAATAACAACTTACTTCATCCTTCGTGATTATACAGTCGTCGCTAAAAATAGAATTGTATCATAATTAAGTAAATAAATGCTGCTGAAGATATGTGTCATTGTTTACTTCTGATATGCCTTTAAGCAGCAACGCCACTGTATACATTGATTACATATGTTAGCTCTTTACCCCATTCCCACTAAAGACGGATATACGGGAAAGTGGAGACAATTTACATCTCTATTTTACGGTTTCTATTTTTTAACAAACGTATTTACTGCTTTTTTTTTGCATTTCCATCGGTCTTAGAATTTTAATAAATATTATAGTGACATGTTAATACGTATAATATATGTATTGTTATTAAAAGTTAAGTTATCATGTAATGAGCCAACGCCTAAAATAATGTTTGACAAAAAAAAGCTGTTATTTCAAAATGATAATGCTTTATTATATATCTATTGACCAAAATGTGCATCATAAGAAAGATTGACGTAAAGTACTTATACACAATTTTACACTTATAATTAACATATTTTAATCAATACTAGTTTTTATGCCAATCAAAATGACAAATAATATAATGACTACAATTTGTTTGAACTAATTTATTTTTTGTGTTGTATTATCCTTCTTTTATCTTATTGTATGTTATATATCTCTACAATATGTTTTTTAGTTAAAGTGTAAATAATGGTAAATAAAATTTTACTGGAACTAACGACAAACATGACTATAGAAAACTATTTTTACTTTTGATTTTGTCACCATTGAAGTGCAGTTGTAAATAGAGTAACATTTTCTTGTTAATCGATAGGACTTTAATTTACATGAAAGATAAGATAAAAATACATAACTGGCGTTTTTTCCGATTAAGATATCAATAAATATCCACTTATTATTGCCCAATATAATTCATTGTATAACTTCAGATATTAAATGATGTTCTCAATAGCGACGTATACAAAAAATAAATTAAACATGTGGTTCCTATTACTTAAAATCATGATGTAGACCTAATTGAGTGGTAGGAAAAAAACATAATATTATGCAGACGGTCCAAGGTTGGAGGATTTGATAAACATTCTGTCTTCATACGCTAGTAGTTTTTGTTTAAATTAAAATTAAATTATTCGAACTTTCCAATCCAAACAGCGGTGCGTACCTTTAAAAAAAAATTCACCACATTAAAAAAAAAAAAAAAACAGCGAAAAAGGGAAAACCCGATAAAGGGAAAACCCGATAAGATCCTCGCCTACAACATAGTAAATGTGACGGTAATGGCTATTTGTTGAGTACGGTTAAAATTATTTTCATAATTGGATATAAGTTTTGATTTATAAAATCAACACATTCATTATTATATTTGATAAAATAACATTTTCTTTTAGAAGATTTGTCAAATTTAAACATTTAATTTGTATGTAGATTTGTCAAACGGTCTAGGAGCCTCTAGCCGACAAACACAAGTTTGATCATATATAATATACATATAATTATAATCTTAATTATATTAAGTAATGGGTTTATTCATGATCATGAATGTATGATATTTAACGTTTGCATCGCCATTATCTCGTCTCTAAAATATAAGCATAATGGTTAAAGTTAAACACATGCTTATCAAAACATACGTCAACTTCTCTGTGAAATGAATACGATATCTAAAAACACACAAAAAAATTATACTAAAAAAAATATTAGTACTGAAGGCATGTGCCATTGTTTACTTCTAAGAAGCCCCGAACCTTGTTTATTTTGTCTTTCAAAAGGACATTCTAATTTAATGTCCTATTTTTTAAACTTATTTCGTATATTATTATATGACCTTTATTGTCGATTACTTTAAATTACCATTAACCAGCTTTTCTTTACAATCGTGTCCTCTACTTCTAGTAGAAGTGTTTGTGTACTATTTATAACCAAACTATTTTTATTAAAATTGTTGGTGCATGTATTGTGATTATCTTTCATTCATTTCATTGATGTTTCATGTACATGAACTGAAAAAATTATATTGTTTAAAAAAAATACATTTGTTCTAGTTGTATATCTTAAATAATACTTCCATTTATCTTTTATATGCCTAATAATACTCCCATTTATATTGTGTATGCCTAACATAAAAGCTATATAAAGTGTGGAAAGAAAATGCAACTTTCATCTTATTGATAGACTACAGTAAGCTAGTTACCACCTAGACTGACCTAGACTGTATGTTAAGATCAATATTAAAGTTATGTTACGGTGTAACACTGTGTTGTGGTGTATTTTTATCTTTATTATGGGTGGAATGATAATATTAAACATTAGTTTAAGTAGCCTGTTATATTTTTGTTGTGTGTTTACTCAAGCATGACGATTTTTTTCTCTTTCTCTTTCTCTCTGACCAACTGTTGCTTGAATAGAGGTCAGCATAATTTGTGTTAGCGTAGTGTGTGCTCGCTCAAGCATAACCATATTTTTTTTCTGTGTTGTGTATCATGAGCATCGAGTGAACGTACCCCTTATTGAACATCACCCCATATTGTACATTCGGCAATGTTTGGCTTTCTACAGAAAAATATAGTGGCCATCGGGCAGAAATCGTCAGTAGCGCATGTCTTTTGACATATTTACTTTCGTTTTGGACATTTGTTTTAAACAGAAAGGCCATATTTAAGCTCTAAGTACCTAAAACATCGTTACATCGAGGGAAAATTGTAAAGTCGTCCGCCATTTTATTTTTCTTTAAGGGTGAAGCTGTCTATTGATAAGGCTAAGGTAATTGATGTAAGATGCTATTTTTAGCAAAACAATGTTTTTAGTGACCAATGGGAAGTCAGGATAAATTATAAGCAGGCCTTTTCCCTTTCTATTAATAAACATGTGGTGTAGAATAGTGTTCAATATGAGGTGCCCTTTTCGTGTGGGTGTTCCTCATATTGAACAGTTCAGTTAACAATATAGAAAAGACCCATTGAGCAGTGTACATCATAAAATGTAAGAACTTGTTATTGAACATGTGGTATTTTTTGTTTAGCATTTGAATTTTCTTAGCAATTATGTACTCTGTAATTATGTACCGGTACTCAATGAAAATGGGGGGGGGGGGCACCTACAAGAAATTAATATAAGGGGGGTGGGGAGAGGGAAAGGAAAAGGCAGACTTTACAAAACAAAAAGGGAATAGGAAAGCAAAAAAAAAAAGAATGTTTGCTTGTCTTCAGAAAGTGAAGACAATGTAAGCTTAACATCATCAAACTGTGTGGACAAAGACTCTGACAGTGACATGGACATAGACATGAACAATAGGTGTTACTGGTGTGATGGAGAGAAAGATGATGACTGTGGTGATTGGGTTGGATGTGACTGTAATAGACGGTTTCATATTCAGTGTGCAAATCAAACACTTTCATATATTATAGGTGCTTCTAGTCTTATTGGACATCTAGAAGCAGCTATCAAAATGTTTGATTTAAGCCGGACTTTTGTACTGTACAATATGAGGTGACATAACGTACAATAAGAGGTACCACTATACAAACTGTACAATAAGGGGTGCATTCTGTACATTATTTTTATTATATTAGAAAAAAAGGTAAAACAGTAAAAGTAAGAGCTAAAGACAGTATAATATGCTCCAGGGGATGCCACTCAATAATAATAACAATTGAAATAAAACTGGTTTTAGTTCGGAGGATTTGTATGGGATTTTTTTTTTTATAATGTCCCTTAGTGTACAATAGACTGGTTTTGTGTGCGTGGCGTCTACTACACTTGCACTGTATGATTGTATGTCGTCTACTACACTTGAACTGTATGGTTGTATGTCGTCTACTACAATTGCACTGTATGATTGTATGTCGTCTACTACACTTGAACTGTATGGTTGTATGTCGTCTACTACAATTGCACTGTATGATTGTATGTAATCTACTACACTTTCACTGTATGAATGTATGTCGTCTACTACACTTTCACTGTATGATTGTATGTCGTCTACTACACTGGCACTGTATGGTTGTATGTCGTCTACTACACTTGCAATGTATGGTTGTATGTAGTGTACTACACTGGCACTGTATGGTTGTATGTCGCCAACTACACTTGTACTGTATGGTTGTATGTCGTCTATTACACTTGCACTGTATAGTTGTATGCTGTCTACTACACTTGCACTTAATGGTTTTAAGTTGTCTACTACACTTGCACTGTATGGTTGTATGTCGTCTACTACACTTGCACTATATGGCTGTATGTCGTCTACTACACTTGCACTGTATGGTTGTATGTCGTCTACTACACTTGAACTGTATGATTGTATTTCGTCTACTACACTTGCACTGTATGGTTGTATGTCGTCTACTACACTTGCACTGTATGGTTGTATGTCGTCTACTACACTTGCACTGTATGATTGTATGTTATCTACTACACTTGCACTGTATGGTTGTATGTCGTCTACTACACTTGCACTGTATGGTTGTATGTCGTCTACTACACTTGCACTGTATGGTTGTATGTAGTCTACTACACTTGCACTGTATGGTTGTATGTCGTCTACTACACTTGCACTGTATGATTGTATGTTGTCTACTACACTTGCACTGTATGGTTGTATGTCGTCTACTACACTTGCACTGTATGGTTGTATGTAGTCTATTACACTTGCACTGTATGGTTGTATGTCATCTACTACTCTTGCTCTGTATGATTGTATGTCGTCTACTACACTTGCACTTTATAGTTGTATGCTGTCTACTACATTTGCACTTGATGGTTTTAAGTTGTCTACTACAATTGCACTGTATGGTTGTATGTCATCTACTACACTTGCACTGTATGGTTGTATGCAGTCTACTACACTTGCACTGTATTGTTGTATGTAGTCTACTACACTTGCACTGTATGATTGTCTGTCGTCTACTACACTTGCACTGTATGGTTGTATGTAGTCTACTACACTTGCACTGTATGGTTGTATGTAGTCTACTACACTTGCACTGTATGATTGTCTGTCGTCTACTACACTTGCACTTTATGGTTGTATGTCGTCTACTACACTTGCACTGAGTGGTTGTATGTAATCTACTACACTTGCACTGTATAAATGTATGTCGTCTACTACACTTTCACTGTATGATTGTATGTCGTCTACTACACTTCCACTGTTTGGTTGTTTGCTTATTTTGAATATGAACTGACCAAAAGGGTGATCACTAGTTTACATTTTCACAACTGTTGACATTGTAGAGATTATGGCTTGGCTTTAATTTTTTTTTTTTTTTTTTTTTGTTTCCTCTCTTTTGTCGTCATTCATTTATATATTTTTTTTATTATACAAATTTTGTTTGTAAAATAATTTTTGTGTCTTTTCACAGTTCTGTATGCCTAATTGGAATTAAATTTTTCTTTTAATATTTGCCTTAAATATCTGAAAGAGTTTAGATTGTTATGCTCTCTTCCTCTTTCAATAAAGTTGTTGGGACTTTTTTTCGATTCCTAATAGAAACCAACCTTTTAAAGACCCCTTGGTTTCGAGACCATGCTTGTGTTGTCCTATCCTAAGAGTCATATAGACGAGTCGCATATATTTTAACTATCATTGTGTTTGGCTATATTTTACATGTTCAAAGTCGCTTTTACTTGTGGATTAAAATCTTATGTTATGTTAACAAGAGTTTAATCGTTATTTAAACAAGTTTAAATTAGGTTGTTAATTAAATACGTTTCTACTGTGCTCAAATCAAAAAGTGCATATCCCCCCCAGACTATATCGAACTTATGTGCTCCGGCACGTAACAGTGTGTAGTTGTTTTATACATAACAAAATATGTAATGTATGTAAAGAATTAAAAGTTACCTTGTCGACATCGACGTCTTCCAGTTTATCATTTGCATTATTCTAAAAAAAAAAAGAAAACATAATTAAATGTTATTAATATAAAAGCAACTCGTTAAAGATAAAAATAGAAAATAACAAAAGTTCACTAGTCGTTAATAAATTGTCAACTACTTGTAGGCTAGCGTTGTCAGTTTTAAATCCAACAGAAATATATGTCATTTATGTCATTATGTTATGTATTTAAAAGACTGAAAATGAAAAGTTTCAATTTAAAATATCGTGAATTACGTCAAAATTTTTTAGTTCATCTTTATCCCTTCCCCTCCTTTAACAACTGTCAAACTTTCTAGTGACCCCTCATAGCTTAAAAAATTATGTCAGTTTTTTTAACTCGTCCCTCACCCCATTCAAGCTAACTTATAAGTATATGTATACAAATATATAAGTATAAGTATACAAATGAATATAAGTACTCCTTCTTCCCGAGTGGCATTCGGGAATGGAATAGGTTGCCTGAACTAACCAGGAAAACCAGTAACTTAACATCATTCAAAACATTAATATAAATGCAAGACCAGACTCGGACCACGGATGAGCGTAGGACGAAATAATCTTCTTTATAGAAGGAGCGTCTGTAATGTATAAGATAAGATAAGATAACAACGTGCCATTTATAGTTTGATATAGAATATAAATTAAAAAACGTTAACGAATAAATGTAATACATTTTTACTAATTTATCAGATTTCATATTGACTTAACATAGTCTAATATTTCTTACTAGGGTAAATATATACAAAATATATTTAATTACATTAAGACCTGGAATTATGCTTCATTGAGAAATTTGATATTTATACAAATAAATAAATACATTTGATTACAACTTACTTGAAGGTTTATCCCATTACTCCCTCGTCGCTAAAAAAAAAAGCATTAATTGTTATAGTTAGATTAAGTACAGGGGCTAAGCTTGGTTATGGATATATAGACTTAACAATCAAATACATATATTTATATCAAAATATACTTTAACTTATCTGTGAAATGGATAAAATCGTCTTTAAAAACATATTATTGTATTGGAGTAAAAAAAAATTAGTCCTGAAGATATGTGTCATTGTTTACTTCTAAGATGCCCCCAAGCGATAACGCCACTGTATAAATGCGTTACTTGGGTTACCTCCACTGTATAAATGCGTTACTTGGGTTACCTTCACTGTATAAATGCGTTACCTAGGTTACCTCTTTCCCCTATCCATCCAGTTGTCCATTTATAGGAAAGATTAATGAAGTTACCTCTCTATTTTTCGGTTTCTTGGTGTAATGCATGTTGTTTTATTTATTTACACCCGTCTTCGACATAAATAGACATTTAAGTGGCATTCTACAATACACATATACTGTTATTAAAAGTACATTTATTTAAAAAAAAACACCGACAAAAATGATTCACAATAAAGGAATTATGGATATTATATTTTTTTTATAGTTATTGTCATTTAGGGTTGCTAATATGCCTATTATTATATATACTAGTGGTTATGCCCGTCAAAATGACGGAGAAACGAACGACTACAATATTACAATATTAGTTATGTTAAGTTAATAATAATGTTAAGAGAGAAAGAAAAGAGACTATTACAATGAACGTTTCTGTTCGGTATTTAGTTTTTCTTCCTTTTAATTGTTTCTGACCCTGGCATATGCATAATAATTGTTACTGTCAAGCGTCTGGTATTATAACGTAGCGAACAGTTGTGTTGACTTGACTTGTTATTAAAAATAATATACTATCTAAAAGAAAAAAAAACCACAATACCAAACAATAAAAAGGTAAATAATAAAAAAAGCGTAGAAAATAATATTTCAATACAATAAAAACTAAAGTGATAACGATTTTTTTGGTATTTAATTTTTGTTCTTGCTTATTGTATTAATAAAACAGTGTTGAGAATGTTTCTTTCGGTATTTAGTTTTTGTTATTTTTTTTTGTTTCTGGCCGACCTGACCCTGACATATGCATACGAATTGTGGCCTCAAGGACTGGTGTAGTGTGTAAACCGCCGATACATTCCCATTAAGAATACACTGGCGGGCGAACGCATGGGGCACAGCCCCCGCGGCGGGTCCGAGGTCCATTACACTGCCGAGAGGTCACTGGTCCCGGGGAGGGGGAAAGCAATGGACGATGCAATCCCGTCTCGAGAACCACCCGGTGCCTGGATGCATGTACCTATAGTATAGGATTTGTGCTTCCGGGTGACAGTGCAGGTATACGGGCGAGCCACTACGATAATGATCCTTAGGAGAACCGCAGTGAACGATCGCTGGGCTGCTGAAATCCTTCCCCGTTACACGGCACACCACGCCTTCGGCGTGTCGTTAGGTGGCTGGAGCCCGGACAGAGATTGCTCAATCCTAAGCGTTACGCCCTGGACACAAGAGCCGAAAGGCTAGTCCGGTTTTTTTACCTAGACTTTTTAATTCGATATTAAAATGTAGCGAACAGTTGTGTTGACTTAACTTGTTATTAATAATATTAAATTAAAAATAATATACTATCTGAAAGAAAAAAAAACATAAATACAAAACAATAAAAAGGGTAAAAAATATTTAAAAAAAATGGAAAATAAATTTCAATACAATAAAAACTAAAGTGAGAAAGATTTTTTCGGTATTTAATTTTTGTTCTTGCTTATTGTATCAATAAAACAGTATTGATAGTGTTTCTTTCGGTATTTAGTTTTTATTTTATATTGTTGCTGTCTAGCTTATGGTACCCGGTATTTGAAAGTAATCATTTATAAGACTAACTTGTTTTTTTTTATAATTCGTATAATTTAATTTATAGAGTGTATAAAGTCGCCTTTTAAAGGATATTCTCAATAGCAACGTAAATCCATTAAATAATTAAAACATGTGGTTACTTTTACTTTAAAGGATAATGCCAACATTAATAATGAAAAAGAAATAATTTCATAGACATTACGTCATACGCTAGTATTTTGTTTAAAGTAAACCATTGAAACTCTCCAAGCCAAATTGCGATGCGTAACTTTTAAAAAAGTTCTCGCCACATTAAAAAAAAAAAACAGCAGAATTGGGAAAACCCGAAAAGACCCCCGCGTTCCACATAGTGAAACTCGCGTTCAACATAGTAAATGAACGGAAATGGCCATTTGCTATGTACCGTTATATTTATTTGCATAGATGGATATAACATTTTGGATTTTTTAAATCAACACATTTGTGATTATAAGTGATAAAATAAAATTATCTTTTGGAGGACGTTTCCAATTTATACATTTAATTTTTGGCCCGAATAGTCAAACGGCTTAGGAGCCTATAGCGAACAAACATATATATAAAAAAAATATATAAACAAACATATAAACAAACTCACGGTAAATATATATGTTGATGATAAATAAATAAATATATAAACAAACATATAAACAAACTCACGGTAATTATATATGTTGATGATAGTCATACATATGCACACACACACATACAAATATATTTATATACATGCTTGTGTGTCATGGACATTAACAGCTGAGCTAGAAACGAAGATAAACGCCATGGAGATGATTCAGAAACCTTCTTGTTATCTGCAATAAAGACCACTTCTCTAATGAGTGTATACGGAAAAGAATACTCCAGGAAATTGGACAATACGAAAAACTGCTGGCCTCAGTCAATAATAGGAAACTAGAATGGTATGGCCAAATAACCAGAACCAACTCCATTCTGCAGAGGAGGGAAAAAGATAGGAAGACATAGCAAATGGTGCGAGGATAACAGCAGGGAGTAGACAGGAATAAAACTGTACGACGCATTGAGAAATGCTGACAGATGGTATGAATGGAGGATGCGTGTGAACATGACATCTGTTGCGCCGCAACGGTCCAGCAGACTACGGGATATGTAGGATGTAGGATATATATATATATATATATATATGTTGTTATGAAACGTATTTCATAATAATTATAATATTTGTAAATTTCTAATTAATAATCAGAACGAATTGCGAATGTATCAATATAATAATAATTGTTGTCAGATACCGGATGGACCGCTCCCTTCGAACATTCTAAAAGCTAAGTATCGGTTTGAACAACTTCCGTTTTAATAATCGTTAATTGGCAATATTGAGTTTTTCGCTCTTAAATTTCAATTGCGTCATTTATAATCGATCTCGATAGCGCTAAACTAGTCAATACTTTCCGGGTATAAAACTAATCAACGCGCGCCAAACTGCCTCTTCTTTTTTGTTTAATTCCGGCCCAGATAACATCGCTCGTATCCTCTGGAATAGCCTGGTTTACTTGTATTATTGTTTCATTTATTTATTAATTCGGATTACTATACGATTCGTATTGTGGAAATACCCGGATGAATCATCTACAATGAATATTGTAAACACATATCTAATGTGTAGAGCTAATACGCTTATATATTTTCTGTTACCTGGATTTAATATTGTGTCAGTTGTGTAAATAATGGTCGTTCATCAGACCTACTTGATGAAGTGTAAATTAAATTATGTGTAAATGTGTATACACTGGATTTGGTTCTTTATTCAAGTTATTTGTGTGTAATTCTAACACCTAATAATAATACCATTCAAATGGAACATTTATACACTGCTTTTTAAAGTTAAGAGCCAATAATAATAATAATAACATTTACACTGCACGGAAATACTACATTCCATGTTGCGAACTTCAGCTCACCCTGGAGAATGAATTCAGGATCAACTCTAGACATAATAAACTAAATACCAGCATAATAAACTATATAATTGAAACAATATGTGATAAAATACTAATGCTGTGCTGATAGAATTGGACTATAAATAATTATAATTTCGATACGGCATAATCAAGTCGTATAGTCAAAAGGGGGCGGACTTGCCAAATATTCAACACATCTAATACTACCAGCACTAGCTTGTCATCTAACTTCATAATACATAATAAATAATAACTGGCTTGCTTTTATAATTATGTGGGACTCTACATCCATTTATATATATATATTTATATAACCATTGGTTTTTGGCTAGTGGATGTGTGAAGTGTGCCTTAATTACTAATGCATCTGCCAATGCAATTCATACCAATAGCGCACTGAGCATGCTAAATTTAATAACATGTACAGTAGCGCTATGTAACAAGACATACATATAATATTATACAATATTATATATAATTATAATCATAATTAGATTTAGTACTGGGTTTATGCATGTTCATCGATGTATGATATTTAACAAATATATAAATACATTTCATTACAACTTACTTCAACGTTTCTTTCGCCATAATCTCGTCGCTAAAATATAAGCATAATTGTTATAATTAAATACATTTTTATCAAAAAAATATTTCAACTTCTCTGTGAAATTGATACGCAAACTAAAAACATATACTTTTATTATAATAAAAAAAAAAAGTACTGAATATATTATTTGCCTCTGTTGTTGCGGTCCTATACTAATATGGGGTAATACACTGTAAAGTCAAGTAAATCATTATAGTATTGTATGAAACGACGCATTTTGTACTGTGGTGTCAGTGTATGTCTATCTATCTATCTATATATATATATATATATATATATATATAGGCCTATAGTTGTTTTCAAATCATCTAGTGCATTGCGCTAAAGAAATATATGAATAACATAATACAGAATGTATACAAGGTGATTATTGATGGTTTTCTACATTAAATAATTTAACTATTGCTGTTACTCTTGTCAGTTGTGAATATTCGCTACCATTGAACCTTGCAGCTTGTTACTGAATTTGTTCCAATTATATTTTTTTTCATTAGTTGAAGGGTCCCATACAGAAGATGCATAGTCTAGTATATGTCTAACTAATGTGAGATGGCTTTTTAGTTTTATGATCTTTTAACATTTGTACAAGCTCATTTTTACGAATCCTAATGTTTTCTTTGATGTTTTAATTACTTCTTCAATGCTTATTAATACTCTTGTACTTTGCATTTTAGTTGGGATTAGATCATTACAAAGTGTGTAGTATGTTTTAATTATGTGCTTCTTTTTCTTTAATATTGTTAACCCTTACAGTCCCGGGCGCGTATATAGCGGAACTGAAGGCAGCATAGATAGAAGTAGGTCGGTACGGGAAGGGTTAACATCTTGTATTATATCTTGATGAACAGACATAATTCAGTTAGATTACCCTTTTTGTACTTCATCTAGGTATTTTTGTAAGAGTTCACTATCTGTTTATGTCTTTATTGTTATATAAATTATACAATCTTCTTTTGTTCCTGTTTTGATGCATTTGGGTAAGTTATTAATATGTTTTAGAAATTGTAACGGTCCTAGAACAGTTCATTTCGGAATTCCTAGTACACAGTCATTGGGAATGATTTAGAGCGATTAAATATTACAATTTGTTCTCTACCAATCAGCTAGTCTTGAATTCACTAATGTAAGGGACCAGAAAATAATTTTAGTAAACTAGTATGGTGAATTTCATCGAATGCTTTAGACCAATCTAGTAATATAGTTCCAATATGGATGTTATTAAGACAAGTCGTCTATTAAATCTATTAATTGTTTTTCACCAGATCAGTTTTTCCTGAAGCCATGTTGATGTGGGCACAGTGCATTATGTTTGTCTAGAAGATTTACTATACTACTACTTGATCCTGGGTTCAGATCATGGTAACGTTAAGCTGTTCTCCCGAGTCGGGAGGGTGTCCATGAGTCTGATGGATACCTGCTCCTATTAGGCGTAAAACAAAGGCGGTTGTGCATTGTACGGGCCAGACCATTCCCTATTATGCCGTGGCTACAGAAACTGGTGAACAACATAATACTTTTACATAAATTTGAATTGATTTCTAGTTAACATGACAGAAGACATATGCCATAATAAAACTAAATCAGATTCTAACAAATAGTCGTAAGTATATAACAGTGAATACTCAAATAACGTACATTATATTACTTATCTACAGTTAAAAAATAAATATAAAAAAACAAGCTATAAGCATTTTAGACAATACAACATGGTATGGTTCTCGCTAGCCTGAAAACAATTTTGTTCATATAATGATATCATAATATCGATGCAAACATTTAATTGGCACCGTTTTATTAATTAAAGCATAACAGTTAATATATATATATATATATATATATATATATATATGTATATATATATATATATATATATATATATATATATATAATGGTAAGAATTGAATCGCCTGGCAGGAGACCGTGAAGGCGTACTTTGACAGAGACCCTATGTTCCAAATGGAACCCAAAGTACTGATGATGATATATATATATATATACACATATATCTGGCTTGAACGCATTAACCAAACTAAGATAACTTAACGAAATGTGGATATTTTACATATATATTTGTTTTAATCATAAACTTATAAAAAGCATTTTAGGTTTAAGTAGAATATACACTTTTCGTTTCTATTTTTAAAGAAGTGAACTTACTGGATGGTCGCTAGCAGAAGACATCGCTGAGAACAATACAACCACGATCATTGCTAAGACTAAAGCCCTCATGATTTGCAATTTGAATTATTCTGTAGCAAGACAAACAAACACCTTTTGGTTAAAAACAAATATACATATACGATATATATATATATATATATATATATATATATATATATATATATATATATATATATATATATATATATATATATATATATATATATATATATATATATTTACAGACAGTGGCATACTGGCTTAAATATAAATAGACATAAATGTCTTTCTATCTCATAGGGTAACCATAAAAATTTTTTGGGAACGCACTCTTGTTTTGATGTTCATAGCATGCACTTTTCAACGCGTGTAAAAGTATAATCCTTATTCATTGACTAAATAAATCAAACCGATAGCTCAATTATGAAATTATGCTTCAACTCTTTTTATAAACTTTGTTGCTCGATTGGAAAAATCTTAGGGGTAATTTAAATTTAACCAAAACTCCGCAATACAATAATATCATAATTAAATCATCATGCAACAGAAATGTCCACACCAATGCTAACAAACAATTACCTGACACAGTTCTAATTCGGAAATATAGACTTGTGTACGTCGTACATAATACAGTTATATTTGTCTTCTTATATACACTTTACAAACGAAATTCTCTTTGAACAAACATTAATTCAAGTGCTCTTTAGAAAATGCCTACGCATATATTAGGATCACACATTTCAATCAGACATCTGTTGTTGTTGTTTTGTCAACCAAGATGTTGTGTGGTTTTGCCCAATATTATTTATAGAATGTTTGAGATAAGAAAAATATCTAAACAATTTTTTGTTTTGGCGAAATAAGGAGCTAACGCCATTTAATAATATTAGAATTGTGTAAGTTATACGTTACAAAAAAAGCCTATAGATCTAATAGACGCCCACTTTTATGGCAGTATTCCAATGTTTTTTAGCGTGATAATTTCAAAAAATATTTTTTTCTGTTAATTATCTGCTTTTTCATGTTTAAAAAAATAGTTTTTCAAACTTATGACAATTCAACAAATATTTTTTTAAAAATATATATGTACATTTGAATAGTAAATTAGAATGTAACATGAACAAGTAAATGGCAACGAGGATTATGTGCGTACAGTTTAAAACCAATAAAACACAGTTACTCCCTGACACTTAACCCCACGATAGATAATCCCATTGACACTTGGTCCCGCGACACTTAATCCCTCCCTTCCCGCGAGATAGTCCCATATAACACTTAATCCCTCCCGCGGACATGTAGGCTACACTAAAAAAAAAAAAAAAAATGTATTTTGAGAACTAGTTGTCACAAAAGTACTAACTAATTAGTAATTGGTAGGAATAATAATTACTAATAAAAATTAATGTGTTTCCTTATTTAACCCTTTTGCGTAATGTTCAAGTGACTAGCCCCTGCTACACGGTCCGATCACCTCCCTTTGTTACCTGCGGACAATCCGCACCCAGATGGTTGTCAAGGTAGGACCCGCGCGTGTTTGGCTGAGTTCGAGCGAGACTTGCTTTGATTGGTATACAAAGAGATGTATGTCAGAGAGATATGTCGGCTTTGCTTATTTGTAGTGTCCGCTCCTTGTGACCCCAAGGACAAGGGTAGAATATTAATTGGGTCATTGTAAACACTCCTGTAGGTCATTGCAAACACTCCTGTAGGTCATTGTAAACACTCCTGTAGGTCATTGTAAACACTCCTGTATTAACTTTTTTCAATTCAGTTGAAGACTAAATGACAGGTGACCTGGTAAGAAGGGGTGCGGCCTTTGCTTTCATTGGGCAATGAGTTAAGATATGACTAAATGGCGTCGCTCACTGGACCGCCCTCTTTAGGACCCTAAATGTTAATAAAAACACATTTTGTTTCAGATGTTTTCTTAAGCTTTTAGCTCTGTACTACGGATATCTTGGATTTATACTTGTGGATATGGCTGATAAAATCACTTTTGGTACAACGTCGAAAGGCAAGCAGTCTTTGCTAGACAAGCAATATGAATTCGTCAAACAAAGGGAGTGTACGAATGGGACAAATCATTGGCGTTGCAAACTTCACCAGAAAACCAGATGCCGTGCACGTATTGCTACCAAGAACGATGTATAAATGTACTGATTAATAAATCTAAATGTACTGTTTAAATACATTTGTTTGTTTTTTTCTAAGTGTACATGTCCGCTGGAGGGAGGGATTAAGTGTCGCGGGACCAAGTGTCAATGGGATTATCTGACGTGGGGTTAAGTGTCAGGGTGTAACTGTCACGGGATCAAATGTCGCGGGATGAAATGTCACCAAACCTTTTAGTTATTAGTACAACCTAGGTCATCGTTATGCCCATTTCAAGAAATTTATTGGAAATAATTACTATAGGAACCCGATATTGAAACTTAAATGGCCACCTCTCCAGCTTACATCATTAGTGATTTTAAATATTTTTTTGCACACGGATTTCTAAGACAATATAGAGCGGCGTTTTCAGACGAATTCTAAATTTAATAGCGATAGAAAACCACAGTATGATTCAACGTTATTAAGTTTTATTCAAGCAGTTTGGTTGAAACACTTAGAAATGAATTTCAGATAACGTAGTGTCCATTCAGAATAAATGCAGGACAAAAACAATAGATGTTGGTAAGAAAAAATAGTTGAGACAACTCATATGATGATTCTCTGCTAGGGAAATAAATTTGCGAACTGTACATAAATAAAATTTAAAATTTGAGGACTATTGTTCACGAATTTTAGGTTCAACTCCGGAGACTGTCTATTTAACAAAATCCAAAATAGATATCTCGTATCTATATATTTAGTATAATATGGCTAAAACTAAAAAGTGTGTCAATGCCTAGAGTGAGTTTTAACTGACAATGTCTAGTTTCAGATTATACTGAAATTATCTAGATTCCGAGTTTATTGACAATGTCTAACGTCAGATTTAAATGACAAGACTACTTTTAAAATTGACTGACAAAGTCTAAGGTCAGAGTTGACTGACCATGTCTATATTTAAAGAGACGGAAAATGTCTAGAGTCAGAGTTGCCTGACATTGTTTAGTGTCATAATTCATTATCCAAAGGTCGCAGTTATTTAGGGCACGCTAATTTGCATAGAAACCTGTTACGTATACATAAAAAGATCTTTGATGTCAACATTTTGTATGCTAATATTTCTTGATATTGTCAGGGTGCTTTTGTCTTAAGTTTAATGGAAAAAATATGTATGGGGGCACAGACAAATTATACAAATGTATACAGTGTATTGCCAAGAACCGGTTGATATTGATTTTGTAAACAAAAAAAAGTATTGTTAAATGTTTTGTGGAAACAAGCATAATCTAACCACAATACGTAATAGAAATGTGCTGTGGGTATACAAACTTACATTTGAACTACGGAAATAATATCTACGAGATAATAAC
Source organism: Anisus vortex (assembly GCA_949126835.1). Classification (NCBI taxonomy): domain Eukaryota; kingdom Metazoa; phylum Mollusca; class Gastropoda; family Planorbidae; genus Anisus; species Anisus vortex. Next base: position 6,170,987 of record OX421503.1, on the reverse strand, counting down.
TAATAACTTCTTACTAACTCTACTACAGATAAAAAGCCTGTAAAGAAAACGCTTGATACACACAAACACAAAAATATTCATTTCTATTTATATAAAATACGGTTTTCGACTCCCATTCGTTAATTTGAAGACACATGATATTGTTATCTCGTTTTTATTTTTACTTTTGCGATCTCGCTTTATTGCATGTGTCATCCCTAGCTTGGTAGTTAGCGTCCTGGAATGTAATGCGGGTGACCTGGGGTTTTTCCCCCACTTCAAGCTTATTTTTTTTCCTTTAATAACACTATATAGGCTGCTTTTCTACTCACTTTATTTTAAGTTGCATTTTCTGTCTGTCTGCAATCATGCGTCTTGGGAGCAAAACTTTGCTTCGATTTTTCGACCACTTTCCGTGGTCCGATCGAGCTGAAATTTGGACAGCCGATTTGGAGCGCCTAACGATACATCCTATTTAATTTTCAGTTAAAACAACTTAATAATACTACACTTATGACAATATTCCTTTGCTTAAAAGGAAAGTATAAGAAATATTTTGATTTCGCGTTAAAAATGCCTGTGCAACTTTTTATACTTTTTCGGCGCAAAGCTAGAAAAAAATAAATTATGCGCTAAGATTATTTTTAGAACAATTCATACTGAGTAAGGAGATATTTTTGAGATTTGCGACACAGATATTTTTCTGTACGTTTCATTTCCAGTAGTCAATCAATTATTTAATTACATGATGGTAAACTTAGTTTGCAAATAAAGGGAGTATAATGAAAACTTCGTTTTTATGGTTTTCTTGTTTAAAATATATTTTCATTGATTTTTTTTAAAAATATAAATAAGAGTTAATATTGGCTTTTCTTTCTCTTTCCGTAAGAGAGGTGGGGACATAATTCCATTATTCCATTAAATAAAAGTTAAATATCCTTGGGACCAAACTTATAATGTGGCCGATTAAGCAGCGTTCACCAGTTGCTGTGGTCTCGGCATACTAGGGGATTGTGCGGCCAGTACAATGCCCAGCCTTCTTTTACTTTACCCCAACTGATGCCAGGTGCACATCATAGCAAGGGCCGACTAAGGGACACCGTTCAGTCGCGGGAACAAATCCTAGCCTTCACCATGATTCGATCCCAGGGCATTTGGAACTCCAGGCGAACGCCCTGCCGGCTATGCCACCGTACCTCTTAAAGTCCATTCGCTTCCGACTTTTTTTTCCAATATCAATTATATTGTTGCTACACACACTGCCAAACCAACACTTTTTGTCCCATTTCAATCACAAGAACATTCTGCCAACACCTACCCTGACAACCATCCACCACAAAACATTTAACCCTTGTAGTGCTAAACTAGTTGTCCAATATTGACACATAAGTTCACTGTGAATTTTTTTTTTTTTTAAACGGCCACGTGAAGCATCGAAATTAATTAACATTCGTTCATTACAAAGTCATTTCTTCACATACAAGGTGTTGCAAGTTTCCATCAATATATTCTATTAAAGCAGTGATTCTCAAAACGATCATCGTCCAGAGACACTTTCCCATTCTCTCTCAGATCATACAACTAAAGAGAAGACACAGGTCGTTCAATAGTAGCCTCGGTGTAGTCTTAAAAAAAAAAACGTGTAGTTTATTCAGTGTAATATATGCCTTTGAATACCAAATGTTTAAGGGTTTAGAACCCATGTATTTAATTATGTTAATTTTGTGCAATTCTACTGCAAGACACATGTTAACATTTGCACGTACAGAACAGGGCAACAATGTATCATAAGTAAAGGACGAGTTTATTTCTAGACATGATGTCTAATGACGCAGTTAACTAACTCTGTATCCTATTGTATGTCTAAATTATGTCTGCATGATTGTCTTTATGTTTGTTTGTTTTTTTATAAAAATTTATATGATCTACGTATGTATCTTTCTAATGAACCTATCCATCCATCGATTGCTAGTTGGATGGTTTATATATAAATATATCCTATACTATAATACGAGCAAAAATTGTATATATGTATGTATGTATATATATATGTATGTCTGGAAATTCATGTTATGATGCACGACCTTTTTTTACCTAAAAAAAAATCTAGAGCTTTCGGCCTCACAAATAAAAATTGGAAATGAACGTTAGACAAAAATACACATTAGATTTATCGTAGATATTGATTTTGGTCGTAAAAACATGCTTTAGCTCGACCCACGTGTAGCGCGGCTTTCAAGAGCGGTGTTTTGTTGCGTCGTTGTTATGACGTTTCGGAAATACCCGTACAGCCACAGAAAGAAATTTAATTTCTTGTTTAGACTACTGTTGCGCACCGATGATAGAAATAATTTAAAGCAAGACCAAGTGTAATTTATGTAATGCAGGGGTGTCCAAACTACAGCAGTGGGTAACGCGCGGGCTGACAAATAATAGTATGCGGCCCTCGAGGCTTATTTAGATTATAACGTTTTCAATATATTTTAGATAATTAAATTAAAAAATATAAATTTACATATAAATTAATAGTCAGATAATAGTTTGCCGTTTAAATAAAAATGAAGTTTCACCAAACTAAAGGTATATTTTTAACTTTCTTTTATCTGACATTGTTTGGAAAAAAACACCTCTAATACATTTTGTGTATAAACACTGTATATAGTGTACACTGTAGCATATTACACTACACCATATATAATGTACACTCTAGCAGTATACACCACACCGTAAATAGTATACAATGTAGCAGTATAGTCTACACTGGAAATAGTATGCACTGTATTAGTATCCACTTTTTTTTTTATTTAATACACATGTTTACGAATTTATCATTAAAAATATGTATCATTTGCTTTTATAGTACTACCAAAGTAAGATATATTAGAATAGGTTAACATTGTTAATTCGAAATCTTGTAAACTAGAAAAGATTTATTCAATTTATTGGTATTTTCCTTATAACAATAGTCAGAAGTGTAATATACTGTTAGTTTTAATGAGGGGGGGGGAGGAATTAAACAAATCATCTAACGTAGCTTATATTATAATCTTTTCATTTGCAGTCTTTTCAGTGAATAACATAATTTCAACTTTAATTATTTAGTATTTAACTAGTGTAATGCTCAAAATTTAAACAATTTTTAAAAATGTTTATTATACCATTGTTTTAATTAATCGATATTATATTTTTACTTTTTTTGTCAAACAATGTTTGGATTAATACATTGTAAACATTGAAAATAAGAAATAAATACTTTTTTGTATAAGATATTTTTACAAGTGATTTACAAACTATACTTATGATTTATATAATATGTGCCCAAGTAAGAAATAATAGACTATGTTAAGAAGACAATATAAAATCTGGTAAATTAGTAAAAATGTATTACATTTATTCTTAGACCTTTTTAATTTATAGCAAACATACTTGGTGGCCGTAACTCATTGTTAGCTTGAATGGGGTAAGGGAGGGAGTTAACAAATTGACATATGTTTATAAGAGGGTTGACTAGAAAGTTTGACAGTTGTTAAAGTAGGGGGAGGGGTAGAAGAACTAAAAAATTGTAACGTAATTCACGATATTTTAAATTTAAATTCTTCATTTTCAGTCTTTTAAATACATAACATAATGACATAAATGACAAATATTTCTTTGGATTTAAAGCTGACAACTATAGCCTACATGTTTTTTTTTTAGGATTTGAAATAATATTAAGCTGTTTTCTTTTCTTTTTTTTTTCTTTTTATGTGTGTGTGTGGGGGGGGGGGGGGGTTGGGCTAAATCTAGATATTAGACTGCACAAATAAAAATCTGCTTCGACTGTTAAAATTTAAAGCCCATGTTATTCATAGTAGAAAAAAGAACAAGATTTATTTGTATGGTAAAGACGTATTTTTTTAATTTATGCACTGTTGTTTTACATACACATTATGTTACGGTACAAGCGCCTGATCTTTATTACCGATCGAATGATCGGTCACCTGGTACTATATATATATATATATATATATGAAAAAGAGAGAGAGAAATGAGAAAGAGAAAAAGGGAGACAATAAGACAAAAAAGATAGAGAAAATGTAAATGTATAAATATGTTCAACACCTCACTCTTATTAAACTGTTACGCTTGTATAACTTTCTAGTAGTTAATTTTTGTTTTACAAAGCGTTAAAGAAGTTACTTATTATCTACAATTGCATTTTTTTTAAAGACAACACTAAAAAAAATGAAATGCTTTTACCCCATAGACATGCCAAATGATATTCAAACAATTACCAACTCAACAACTAGTTATATAACAAACGCCAGCAGTAAGTATAAAAAAACAAACAAATAAAAAATGTGTGATTAATCACAAAAGAATAAAATTATTAAGTAAAGAGGTAGTAGATATAAGAGAATGAAAAAGATAAATCACGTCCTTTAAAGAGAATATAGCAAGGGATCATTATTTAATTTTTATTATGTATCCAATTACCATTATTGATATCAACTTTTCATTAAAAAATATAATGAATGTAAAATCAACTTTTAACTCTTAATAAATATTTCGTTTTATTTATTTTTTTAAACAATACTTATAAACGCTAATGATGGTAAACTATTGTTTCGATTTATAAGATATAAATTAATAATCGACGTCCTGGTGGTATTCTCCACTAATCTATTTATATATGTTCTTTGAATACTATTTACGAATATGCATGAATATTTCACCACTTCAACACGTTTGCTAATTACAAACGAATATCAGAGTAACGTTTATTTCTCCAATTAAATGCCAACTGCGACTTCTTCTAACCCTGACTGTCTTCTGTCTCTACATATATATATATATATATATATATATATATATATATATATATATATTGTCATGTATATTGTTTTTCCAAGAATTGGAAAACGCACTGTTTATTCTTCTCTCTCTCTCTTTTCTTACTACACACAATATTAGGACGTTTAGTAGGAAAACAAAAGGTTCTAGGTAATGTTGGGATTCTGTGTTGATCTCAAATTCTCAGGGTCTGGGAACGACTCATTATTTAATAGGGGAAGTTCCTATCGTTTTGTTATGAGTTTTGTAATGATACTATGATTTTCACCCCTACTGGTAATGGGTCTGTCCCTTGCACCACTCGGATAGTATTTAATGATTTGTTTTGTCTGAAAGACAGAGAGTTTCAAAATATGTTCCTTTGAGAACGTTTGTGTTTGCACTATTTTATTATAACTGTACATAATAGATATATTGTATATATTGAACATATCACCTGAAATAAACTATCAACAACAGTTACACTGAAGCTTCCTTGTCAAGTTACTATTCTATTGTGTTGTATACATTACTATAAGATTTATCTACTACTCTAATGCCCAAGAAAGGAAATGTTGGAATACAAATACTGAGTTTGTACCCAGGACTATAAGAAGAGTTCGTGTAATACTGAAACATAAATACTAATAATTAAAGTCTCCCCTAGGACTAACGAGAATTATCAGCAAGATCTACACAGCTCTGGCCACAAGGGGATTGTGGACGTAACAATATACAGAGAGAGAGAGAGAGATCAACTTAATCTGAAAATCTTAATCTGTTTTATATGTATTATAAGCAAATAGCATGGCTTGTAATGAAGAAAATACTAATTATTTTTTTGTAATCTTGATATGTTTGTGCTACATGGTAACAGCCAGAAGGAGAAACATCAAAGAGACTAGTACAGGTGTTTATTGCAACACCCAAATCACATCTTATAAAATGATACAAGCCCTGACCATCGGCTTCCTGACCTTTTGGAATACACTGACCGCCACACGTACATGAACTCTGATAAAGATAACAAACAAACGTATAAGAATTGTCATGAATTACAAAGTCCATAAATAAAATAATTTTTTATGACGATAAGTTATGTCTTTTTTTCTTTTTTTTTTTTTTTTTTTTTTTTTTTTTTTTTTTGTAAAATGAGGCCTTAATAAAAAATAATTAATATAATTTTTTGTAAAAATGTATTAAAATATGTTGAATAAATGTTTATCACACAATTACATTGTTACATTTATTTTAAATATACGTCATTGTATAGATGCATTCGCTAGTTTACGTAAATGGATGAGTGATACTTGGTTGTTAAAAAAACAACAGGAAAACCAAATTTAAACATCTTTTAAAATATTAAATGAAATGGAAGATGTTAGTTACTCTTACTACGGGTACTTGTGCTGGCAACAAAGTCACCTTGTATGCCGTGGCCAAAGAAACTGGTGAACGCTGCTTCAACGGCCCTATGATCAATTTGGTCCGACGGGTACTTTACTTACGGATACTTGTGATGCAAGATGTCTCTATAAAATAATATAAAGGTCATCGGTAATACGTAGATAAGACTTTGTAGTATATATACATATAGAATAGATATGATAATTTATTTATAACTTAAACGTATTCGTTACACAATAGCAGCCAGCATCAAATCAAAAATTTAGCATTGATGTGTAAATGTGTCTGTCCACTGGTAAATGGAAGGTACGTGACGGAAGAAGGTTTAATATATATTACGGTCAGCAACGGAGACGTTCAAGAGAGGGTCAAGTCACCCCGATCTTCTAAGCGGAACACTAAACGTGGGGTCACGTATGTTAAGCTCGACATGGAGAAATCTGGAAGGATGTCACTGCAGGAAACTGTGGAATGAACAATTAATAATCTGGCAAAGGAAGCTTACAGAAAAACGTATATTAGAAAAGGTTTTGGCAGAAATATATGAAAATAAATACAATGTTTGTATTTGGCCAGACATGGGGCGCGGTAGCCGAGCGTCAGCGCGTTCGACTCCGATCCAAGGGTCCTGGGTTCGAATCCTTGTGGAGGATTGTATTATTTTCCCAGCTCTGATTGGTAACTGACATTAGTTAGGGTGAGGTAAAAGCCGCTTCGCTTCGCACCCATCAACTAGTATGCCGTTGCCACAGAAACTGGTGAACGATGCTTCCCCAGTCATGTGATCAGTTTGGTCCGATGGGCTAGGGTTAGGAATTAATACATATCAAAAATATGAATTAATGTTAAAGGAATGCAATTCAAGATTATTAACGTTCATAGTTGGCTATCAACAAATAGATCTGTGAAAATGTTTTCTTTTTGTTTTCTTGTTCGTTTCGAGGAACACAAGCAATACAGGAGGCATATTATTAGCCTGCTCTTACACTACTTTACTTCAGTACCCATTGAACTCAAAGCTGGAGAAGTTCATATACCACCGATACGCTCCCATTAAGAGTACATCGGCGGGCTAACGCATGGGAGGGGGGGGGCATATAGTACCACCTCCACCCTATTGTCAAAATAAGGACCCAGGTTCTAGCCCAGTCTCAGTGCAGGATTTTATGGTCAACCACGTACTGCTCACCTATCTTAATTATGCATAATTATAAGACAAGTAAGACAAAAGCCACTTGTCTATTTATACTGAAGTATTTATTTCAACTTTACCATGTAATTAACAAATCACAACTAACTTATCGTTGAAAGTGAGGGAATAATTTTAATTCCATTTTTTACAGAGTTTTTTTTTTGTAAAAGTTTCTGCTTAAGCTTAATTTAAGAAAAATATATAAATGGAATTAAGATGTTCATTTTAAGAAAATAAAAACAAATATTGAAGCCATGTAACTAATTTTAAGATTCTTTTGTTAAAACCATATAAAAACATAGTACTTTTTATTATTAATGGCAAAATTGTTTGGGTATATTTTAGTTAGGGCCTACAATTATCTTTGTTACCAATATTATTATTGAATAGTGAATAGTAAATACAAAGATAATAGATAATGAAATTTCATACATTCAAAATGTCGTTTGTTAATTTTATCTTTTATACACTGTTATCGACTTAGTTCATGTATCTAATATTTTCGTATCAACTGTACAAGCTAAATGAAATAATTTTACATTGCGTAAATTGGCTATTTAAATAGCACAATGAATGCATAGTGACAAAAAACGTCATTTTTATGTTATTAATCTACGACGGTTTATTATTCAGATTCCATAATTTCATGATAATTATAATAGAGTATTGTGTCATTGTGATTCAATGAAATATTTTGATAAACCAATTCAGCTGATCTTTCGACAATACTTTCATAGACATTTTATTATGTGTTGTTAGCCGCATCTCGCCTTGTTCTGTAACAGAAACCACATAATTTTCTCATTTCCGTTAGGCTTTCAGGACCTGAAAATTAATAACAAAAGTGCAAGACTAGACTCAGACCACAGATGAGCGTAGAACTCAATAATTTTCTTTATAGGAGGAGCGTCTGTAATGTATAAGATAAGATACAATTGAAATAAATAAAAATGTAGAGAATGTATATGCCCGGAGCCATACTGTCTAAATTGTGTGGTGGAATTGTTTTATTCAGATAATTTCAACTTGTGTTTTCGCTTTTTTACTATTTATCTCGCGAGCTTATTCTTACTTAGTATTGGGCCTCTGATATCTTTTTGTCCAACACTGTCAGAGACCTCGGCTTTATTATTGACAATAAATTAACAATGGGTCCACACATCAGTACTTTGGCTCCTTCCATCTTCTTGCCCTGTCAGCTGCGACCTCTAATTAATAGAAAAACAGCCAATGCTTTTGCTGTTGCTACAATACAGTCAAGACTAGACTATTGTAACAGTTGCCTGTGGGGGTAACCCCTGAAACAATTGGAAAAACTTCAGAAAGTTTAGAATACTGCAGCACGCATTGTGTCACGAGTAAGGAAGCATGACCATATCACCCAAGTTTTCAAAGAGCTCCATTGGCTCCCTGTGACGAGGCGCATCGATCATAAGATTATGTCCCTTGCCTATGGATGCGTGGAAGGCACTGCATATATTATATATGTATTACCATGCAGTAGAAAAGTATTAACATTACAAAACCTCATTAATATTTTTTTTTAATACAAGTTATGATATTTGCTTTTAATATATTTTACAAGCACAAAAGAATATTAAGCACTACTGTCAGATTAAGTTGAATTGATAATGTCATACGATTGTCAACATTTATTACTATTTATTTATGAGAATAGTTTAAATTTTTAAAAAAAGCAACTAATTAAAATTATTCTGACGAAAGCGAATAGAAACCACTTTAAGAATTGCGTAATTTTGTATTTTGTCATTGAATTCCTAAGTGGCTAAGTAAGGGTTATTCCAAGTACTTAAACCTCCAGTTCCTATTTAGAACATCAATAGTGAAGAATTCATCAGTGGTTTAGTCACATGACCTTTATCTAAAAAGTCAGATTATACTCATTGATTTTCGGTTGCTTTTAATTGCCGAAAAGTGAGCGGAAAGACACAAACCTTACAAATTCTTTCAAACTGCTGAAAAATTCATCTTGAAAGCATTCGAGCACTTTTAAAAAAAATATTAATAGTATTTTTTAAAAAAATGTTAACACTGAGTTATTTTTGTCTTGATCAGGGTTACCAATCATTTGTATTGATTGTAGTCATGCGTCTGCCTTGAAGTAATTGCTAATGACGGCAGTGTAAGTAGCTCTTGAGGGCAACTCGGTTTTAAAATACGATCATTTCATCTTGACACGTTTCTGAGTGATACTAACAAATTCGCTAAGTTGACAACACTCAGTCGCTCACAGGGTGGCGTGTTGAGGTAACACAAATGCGTAAAAGGTCAGGACAGTGGGAGGTAAGCACGGGAATATGTCCAGTTCGGAGCAGAGACAGAAGACAGTCAAGGTTAGAAGGAGTCGCAGTTTGGAAGTTAATTGGATAATAATCGTTAGTCTGATATTAGTTTGTAATTAGCAAACGCGTTGAAGTGGTGAGAAATTCGTGTATATTCGTGAATACTTTTTATTTCGAAAATACGTAATAAATTATTTCAAAAAATATCAGGTCTAAATCATGTTCAAATAGTTAAACTTACAGACGTATCGAAATGTGGCACTTTTAACCATCAAGTGACAATTTCACTAGTGTCAGTGACACTGAGCCAATATGGTTAGAAAACATTTGAAACTGTGACCTGACCTCTGTAATTTAAATAATTATTTACTGCCATACAGTCACGGGACATTTAATGTCGATGCACGAAACAAATATCTTCAAATAGTATCGATGTGTTAGTAAAATATGATTACCTCTATGCATGGTGATATAACGATTGGCCGATACAACCACAAAACAGGCAAACGCAGCGCCACATACAACATACACAATAACTGATCTTGATAACTGTGTTAATATTTCCTCATTACCTACCATTATTAAAGAAATGTATATTTATGTAATTTCATTTTAAGGACAAATAAGATTTGAGTTACTTGAAACACGTCATATCAAAGATGGATCGCTTGCTCTTATAGCTTAACTCAAGTTTTTCCGAGTGTAGCCAATTACGCTGTCCTAAAGTTCCCTACAGACTTCCGCTGTATACAACTTTCGATTTTCAATCTTAATTTTTCAATGAGAAAATCAGAGCGAATTACTAGACTGGATAGGGCGCGATCGAAAATTCCAAAACAAAGTCAGTACAGTTATCAAATAGCAGAAATATAAAAGCAAAATGTCAATCTTAGTGTAGTTTTTGGTCTATTAATAAAAAAGACAACTATAAATAAAATCAAAGAAAATATATAAATAGATTAGTGGAGAATACAATCGAAACAATAGTTTACCACCATTAGCTTTTATAAATATTGATAAAAAATAAAGAAAAACTAAATATTTATTAAGAGTTAAAAGTTGATTTTACATTCATTATATTTTTTAATAAAAAGTTGATATCAATATTGGTAATTGGATACATAATAACAATTAAATAATGATCCCTGGCCATATTATCTTTAAAGTACGTGATTTATCTTTTTCATTCTCTTATATGTACTACCTCTTTACTTAATAATTCTATTATATTGTGATTAATCACACATTTTTGTTTATACTTACTGCTGACATTTACATTAATAGTTGTTGAGTTGGTAATTGTTTGAATATCATTTGGCATGTCTATGGAGTAAAATCATTTCATTGTTATTTAATGTTATCTAATGATTGAAAATAATGAAAGCAAAGACGATGTAGTGCTACTCCAGGTGTAGTATAAAGTTTGTCGTCAATGGGCAAATAGATAGATCCTGGACATAGAGAAATAATAGTAATAGAAATAAGTACTCAAAGGTAAATAAATCATCGGACCACATTTATATATAGTATATAGGGACGGTGAAGCACCAATGTCCGTACTCATCGGAGCTGGGTAGATTCAGGGGCATACTTCAGCTTAGGAAACAAAGTAAATACTAGCAACGATTTAGTCACAGGATTTTCGGTACATTAGCCCAACGCATTGCTGTTCAGACACCGTACAATATAATAGTAATAATTTGACCGTAACGTAACATCGCTTAGAGTTCTATAGAGCAACATCCGTACACATAATTGAGATTGACTTGAAAAAAAAGAGACCAAAGAGGCTTTCATTCACAGTTCTAGACGATGTCCATATGTCTACCAAGCACTGATAAATACTGAAACTGGTGCTATACCTCCTCTATACATTTTGTTCGAAGGTATAACTAACATTTTTAGTTTTTATATAAAAAAAACATGTCGCTTATATATTTTTGCTAGATGTTATCAGTAAAGTCTGAAAATGTGGTCAATTCTAAGAGAATTGCAGAAGGCAGCTAACAAAGTATGTAAATGAAACAACACAGATTTCGAATGTTATATTAAATTTTCTGAGATTTATTTTGTAACTTACAAATTATATATATTTATATCACACAGTCCTAATTGCAATGGTTAGTAACACAACATTCTAATTAAATTAAAAAATAAAAATAAAATTATGTCCAATCAAAATTAAATGCAATTATTCTTCGACTAATTAACAAAGACATCGTCGAGAAAGTATACGGTATTCATGAATACCGATTTTTTACAATTTAGCATTATAACAGATAATTAAATATTACCATGATAAACAAATATTAACCAATCACCATGAAATTATGCAAACACTTTCATAATGAGTCATTACACAAGCTGTTAAAATTTTAAAGATTTTAAATAATATTTAGTTGACTTAAAAACAATTCTATCTTTAGAAGATATTTCGTTTGATTTTATACAAAAGCTGCGTAAAAACTTTTTTTTTTTTAACTTGTAAAAATAATTTTAGTCTGAAAATTTTACAGCTACAAGTTAAGGCATTCAACATTACAAATCAATATCAATCTTAAAAATGACCTAGGACCCATTTTACACAATTTTTTGCATTTATTGAAAAATTAGTTTTACTGACTTCCGTACCGGTTTGTGGGGTAGCATCACAAATGTCTGATAATGTGTTTTATTTCAAGGCCCTAATCTAAATACAAACAATAGTCATCCTAAGCGTTGTTTTATCACAACAACTTGATCCTTAGTCGCTTTAATACAGATAAAAGTACATATGTAAACAAAACACTATTATGAAACGTTATCAAGTTTCAGCATACCATGTATACATATTATTAAAATAAAGGTTAAATATAGATAAGCTATGTATCATTTCATAGCGTTTGGGCTTTCTGAAAAACAGACTTAATGATCTGGTTATTATAATAACATATTTTAATAATTAAGGACAAATTCGAATATTTACTAACATTGTATCTGTGAAACTTATTACTGGTGGGTAGTTCTACTTTTAATGGACCATTGACAAGACCAAGTATATAGATTTGGATGTATCTTATTTTATGTGTATAGTTCCAACTCATGTAAACTTGAAATGTATTATCATCTCTGTACGCTATATGTTTCATTATTATATTTGAATATTATAACAACCTATGTGGTATTACTGAAAACATTCAATTTTCATGATAGGATTAATATAGTATGATATAGAAAGTATTGTTGGGGATAATCCTGGCACTAAAACAATGTTGACTTTTGCCTCAGTATAACTCTTCATTCAACACATTCACATATTGCCCAATCAGAAATCACTAATAATTATAATTAGAGCACAATATTTCGAGAATCTAGGTTTTAATTTTTCTTACTGAAATATTTTGTAATTTATTGTTAAAAAAACAAACAACTAATATTATATCAACACTGGGTTGACTTTACCCAACACACCCTTAATTTTGCATACATAAAGAAACATCATCAAAAATAAAAGATTCTCCTCTGGATTCGAGCTATTTCTAACTGGCAACCTACACATACTTCAAGTCCCACTTTAAAGCTAAATTCCGGACAATCATAAAAAAATCAAAGTAACAATTGAAATAGAATAACAACAAAGGGAACTAATGCATTGCAATAAAAGAATAACCGTTCATTTTCACAGTTCTCTCTCTTAAATTAATTCAGACTTTTAAAGTAAGCTATGCATAATTTTTGTGCTAGCTTAAATATGCTGTCAATATTTCCTGTCCGCATTCGTACCAAAATTTCATTTAATTAAACAAACTCATTTTTCCTCAATACGTATAAACTATATGGATAGCCCCTAAGTAAATAGTTGTTTTTTATTACCACTAGTAAGATGCATGGTTACAAGAAGTAAATAACATACTATAAGTTAATTAGTGAAACAAATTCAAAAAGAAAGACAAGACAAATATGTAAATAAAAATAGTTTTATAGTTATTAAAACTAAATTTTCATTTTATATTACCAACAATTCGATTGCCAAAATTACTAGTATAGAGTAATATTCCTATGATGATACTTATGTTTGTCCATCGGTTTCGATGACGGTCATCCTTTGTCAGAATCATAAGAGTCTAATTGTTTGTTGATACGAAGATGGCTGATGAGGCCTTTTCTTGCCCGAAAGTGTTGGACGCAGTGGGAGCACGAACGCGAGGTCGGCTGGCTGGTAGTAGCGGAGCTGTTCTTGATGGAAATTTAGTGATGTCGTTTTTCAATTGCGACCCTTCGCAATTTATCTTCGTGGGCTACTGCTCCAGTGAAGGTCATATTGCGCAAAGAGAATCGGTACTCTGTCAGGCTTTCCCAGTTGTTTGAATAGATTTCAATATTCATATTACAGCAGTATCAGTATTTAGTTGTAATTTGTATAAAATGAATAAAAAATCAATTTAGCAACACACACAAAAATCAAGTCGAAAACACTGAAATTTAAATTATTTATTAAAAGAATAAATGTATTTCTTATTACAATGATTTTGTCTGCATAAAAGTTGAAAATGACATATTTACTTATAGACTGTATTCAGTAGAAGTTGATAGGAATATCAATAAATATTTTCTCTGATACACATTATGTTTCCTTACAAAGAAAGCAAATTTTAAAAAAAAACTAATACAAGCAGTGGTTTTATAAATATCTGTATTATAAAGTTAATATTGCATAGTATTTAAAAAAAATCGTTAACACTCTTTATTCAAAGAATACATTTAAGAACAAAAATTGACACATAAATATAGATTTTGAACTTCATTTTAGTCTCATTATATGAATTGGTCTGTTTAGTTTATTTATTTTAATTTTTTTAATATTTTAACTGGATTACATTTTCTAATCTAAACTAAAATGTAAACAAAAAATTGATTATTTGATTATTAAATGTTGCTACACTACTCTATTATTTGCTAAATGAGAATCGATTCAAAATGTACACCGTTGCATGTCATATTTGTAAAAGTATATGTAAAGTCTTTAAGTTGTGATTTAACCTATTTACCCTTATTTCAGGGTAACTTTAGGACAAAATGTATGAATCAAAAAAATTGAAAAGATGTATTTAAAGACAGTAGGAATATTTTTATTATCAGATCTATGTTGTAGCTGACATCTCTTTGAGGTCGGCTCAAGGTCCTTTATGTTTCAGAGGAGAATGAACCAAAGACAGGCCCCACCTAAATTTACAGAAAGCATGACACAATGTAGACCTGATTTCCAAATGCCAACCACAGCTGATGTGCAAGCAACCGGCGATTCTCTTGAATCACGTCACAGGAAATAAACAGAGAATAAGTTGACAAAAAAAAATTGAAATGTATTTGCTAAAGGTCTATAACAAAAGAATAAAATTAGAGATTTTTGTTTCATAGAAAAAATTGTATAGCCGAAATTACAAGGTTTAAACCTTATCAATGCTAGTTCTTCTCAATGCAGCTAATTATATTTATAGTAAAGTATTGACCATGTATCTTTTAATTATTTTTTTTTTAAATATAGGAAAGTGCGATAAGGATGTTGCATTAGCTGCTTCATTAGAGTATTCGTGCTCATGAAGTTGTTGTTTTTTTTTGTTAGAATTGGAAGAACTATTTTGTAAAAAAAATTTAAATCACATATTTTATATATACTTTACTAAATGAGTTGCATTATAACCATTTTACCAAAACGACAATTACAGGAAGAAGGTAGAGTTTTACTTTGAACTAAGCAGTTTTAACACCAAAGCAACATGTGGTATTCGGATCAGCAGCCGTTGTCGTGTGTTCACTGGTTGTCACGGCTACATCTCTTGATGTTGTCGCTGCAGAGGTTGTAGATATGGCTGTAGAAATGCTGGCGGTATTGGTCAATGTTAAACTCACGGTGGTCGTAGTTGCTGTTGGTGTAGTTTTCGCGGTTGTTGTTGTAATTGTCTCGGTTGTTGTTGTAATTATCGCGGCTGTTGTTGTAATTAACTCGGTTGTTGGTGTAGTTGTCTCGGTTGATTGTTTAGTTGTCGCGCTTGTTGTGGTAGTTGTCTCGGTCGTTGTTGTTGTAGTTATCTCGGTTGTTGTGGTAGTCGTCACGGTTGTTGATTTTAGTTGTCGTGGTTGTTGGTTTAATTGTCGAGGTTGTTGGTTTAGTTGTCGGGGTTGTTGGTGTAGTTGTCTTGGTTGTTGGTGTAGTTGTCCTAGTTGTTGGTGTAGTTGTCTTGGTTGTTGGTGTAGTTGTCCTAGTTGTTGGTGTAGTTTTCTTGGTTGTTGGTGTAGTTGTCTTAATTGTTGGTGTAGTTGTCCTAGTTGTTGGTGTAGTTGTCCTAGTTGTTGGTGTAATTGTCTTGGTTGTTGGTGTAGTTGTCTTGGTTGTTGGTTTAGTTGTCGTGGTTGTTGGTGTAGTTGTCTTGGTTATTGGTTTAGTTGTCGTGGTTGTTGGTGTAGTTGTCGCGGTTGTTGGTGTAGTTGTCGTGGTTGTTGGTGTAGTTGTCGTGGTTGTTGATGTAGTTGTCTCGGTTGTTGGTGTAGTTGTCGTAGTTGTTGGTGTAGTTGTCGTGGTTGTTGGTGTAGTTGTCGTGATTGTTGGTGTAGTTGTCTCGGTTGTTGGTGTAGTTGTCGTGGTTGTTGGTGTAGCGGTCGTGGTTGTTGGTGTAGTTGTCGTGGTTGTTGATGTAGTTGTCGACGTTACGGTAGTTGTTGCAGTTGATTCTGTAGTTGTAGTTAGGATAGTAGCTGAAAATAAATTATACTTAATGTAATGACTTTAAAACAATAAAAGTATTTCAAATATATAAATAAAGGAAAAAAAAAACTGTATTCGTAAAAAATCATCAGATTAAAAGTTTAAAATCTGAATTTATTTCTTTGTTTTATTATTTAATTTTCTTATAGACTTCTTAAAGAATATGCCTAGATTCAACTATTAAAACACTATAACTCTCACCGTATGACTTTAACAGCTAAGCAGATTAAAAAACAACATTTAAGTGATGTGAATTATATGACAGCTATTGAAATGCAATAAGACTCATTGCATGTTTTTAAGGATTAAATTATTAAGAAAGGCATTTAATAAATGCAAATTATATCATAGCTACTTACGGGCATACATGCAGATGGATTTGTAACTCTCTGAACAAACATAAAAAGGCATATAACTATTTTTTATGTCAATATTTGCGCAATCATATTGTGGGTTATATTCAACGGTGTCAATAAAATCAATGAGTACGTCCATTTCAGGCAATGCAGAGGATTTGTCGTTGTCCCAAATATACTTCCCTTCCATATCGATGTCATTAGCGCCTATCCATACAACAGCGTCTGAAAATTACAAAATATTGAATTATCTAATAATTGGAACAAGGTGGCCAAGCTGCAGCACATTCGACTGTCGTACAAACAGGACCTTGGTTTGAATCCTGGTAAATGTTAGACTGTCATGAGATAATGGCATAATTATTTACTGAGTATCTACATAACAATAGTGTTACGTCCACAATCCCCTTGTGGCCAGAGCTGTGTAGATCTTGCTGATAATTCTCGTTAGTCCTAGGGGAGACTTTAATTATTAGTATTTATGTTTCAGTATTACACGAACTCTTCTTATAGTCCTGGGCACAAATTCAGTATTTGTATTCCAACATTTCCTTTCTTGTATATTATGGTAGTAGATAAATCTTATAGTAATGTATTCAACACAATAGGATAGTAATTTGACAAGGAAGCTTCAGTGTAACTGTTGTTGATAGTTTATTTCAGGTGGTATGTTCAATATATACAATATATCTATTATGTACAGTTAGAATAAAATAGTGCAAACACAAACGTTCTCAAAGGAACATATTTTGAAACTCTCTGTCTTTCAGACAAAACAAATCATTAAATACTATCCGAGTGGTGCAAGGGACAGACCCATTACCAGTAGGGGTAAAAATCATGGTATCATTACAAAACTCATAACAAAAACGATAGGAACTTCCCCTATTAAATAATGAGTCGTTCCCAGACCTTGAGAATTTGAGATCAACACAGAATCCCAACATGACCTAGAACCTTTTGTTTTCCTACTAAACATCCTAATATTGTGTGTAGTAAGAAAAGAGAGAGAGAGGGGAATAAACATTGCGTGTTCCAATTCTTGGAAAAAGAATATACATGACACGCCCCCACCCAATGAAAGAAATAATGTACCATAATTACCCAAGTAATACTCAACATGGTACATTTTTCGTACTTAACACTATCGTTTTAACAACCATCAATCAATGGAAGATTATAAGACAATTTAAGCAAACATGGCTCACTGGCACAACTAAATTATAAAAAGTGTCACTACCCAATGGTAATTGTGATTACAACGTGATGGACAAATATTTCCCCGTTAATATTAATATTAACTAATGTCTCAACAAGTACAAATAATTCAAAAATATTCTAGTTATTCTTATTTTAACTATGTACAGTTGTGTGGATTTCCACCAAAAATTTGCAAAAAGTCTTAATCTATTTAAACAAATATAACATTGCTCAAACTCTGTCAATTTTCAACAGTTTACTTCTAATATACAAACCAAAAGGAGATAAATCAAAAAAGGAGATAAATCTGACCCCGGACATTATAGACATGTTTCTCTAACAAGCATAACATGTAAATTACTTGAACATATAATATATAGTAGTATAGTAAACCATCTAGACAAACTAAATGCACTGTGCCCACACCAACATGGCTTCAGGAAAAATAGATCATGTGAGACTCAATTGATAGGCTTAATAGATGACTTGTCTAAGGGATTAGATAATAACAACCAAATTGATGCTATATTACTAGATTTTTCAAAAGCATTTGATAAAGTTCATCATTCTAGTCTTCTTAAAAAACTTAAATACTTTGGCATCTCTGGTCTCTTACATCAGTGGATTCAGGACTTTCTTATAGGCAGAGAACAAACAGTGATAATAAATGGCTCTAAGTCATCACCAATAACAGTAAACTCAGGAGTTCCACAAGGAACTGTTCTAGGGCCCCTACTATTTCTAATTTACATTAATGATCTGCCAAATTGCATCAACACAGGCACAAAAGTAAGATTATTTGCTGATGATTGCATAATTTATAGAATAATAAAGACAGGAAAAGATAGTGAACTCTTACAAAAAGACCTAGATGAACTACAAAAATGGGAATCAAACTGGAGTATGTCTTTTCACCCAGAAAAATGCCAACTAATAAGGGTATCCAAGAAAAAGAAACAAATAATAACAAACTACTTCATTCATGGTAAAGAACTAACTCAAACTAGCAATGCTAAGTATCTAGGAGTAATAATAAATGATAAGTTATCTTGGAACCCTCACATTGATGAAGTAATTAAAAAATCAAACAAAACATCAGGATTCATAAAAAGGAACTTTTACAAATGTAATAAGAACATAAAACTAAAATGCTATCTCACATTAGTTAGGCCTATACTAGAATATGCAGGATCTGTATGGGACCCATCAACTAAAGAAAACATTAAAAAATTAGAACAAATTCAAAAAAGAGCTGCAAGGTTTATAACTAGTGAATATTCCCAATTGACAAGAGTAACACCATTAGTAAAATCACTAAACCTAGAAACACTAGAGGACAGAAGGGCAAAGAGTAAAGTAGTAATAATACATAAGACATTAAACTCTAATTTAGAAATACAACCCAATAACAATCTGTTGCAAAGCTCAGATAAACATAAAGACAAAAACACCTTCCTTGTCCCTTATGCGAGAACAAATGCATATAAGTACTCTTTCTTCCCGAGTGGCATTCGGGCATGGAATGGGTTGCCTGAACAAACCAGGAAAACCAATAACCTAACATCATTTAAAACATTAATAAAAATGCAAGACTAGACTCGGACCACGGATGAGCATAGGACGCAATAATCTTCTTTATAGAAGGAGCGTCTGTAATGTATAAGATAAGATAAGATAAGTAATACGTAACTCAAATCAAACTATAGGTTACTTCCCCTTTAAATTACAGTGTCAACTTGACATTAACAGGGTTCATACCTAAGATGATGATACTTCCCCTTTTCTCAAATATGAGGAGAAAATACGCTCTAGTTACGATTACTACAGTAATCTCAATATTAAAATGTAATCCACTATTATGCGTTTTTGGCAAATTTGAAAGTTTAATATAAAAGTTTGTTCAGGGTTGAATGAGTGCACACCTTTAGGTACCTTTGTTTCCCTCCATTCCCGGGTATATGGAATATATAACAACCTATACAACATAGTGAATATCCACTAGTTTTTCCTATTATATTACCATGATATAACAATTTAGCAATAGATTTCCAATATTATCTATTAATTTATACCAATATCTTTCTAAGATAAAAATTTTACATATTATTATTTAGTTCCATTCATTAACTAAAATAAAACAAGATAATAAATCAACTAGCTCAAAGTTTTCCCACTTAATTACATGTGATGACAATTACTTTTATCCATCCATATCAAGTAAATACGTGCATATTTATATATTTATTGCATCATGCATTAACATTTAACTGGAATTTCTTTTCCATAATCAAATGAATTTAAAATATATCAGAACATCAATATTATACATGATTATAAAAATTATTAACACTTTCAAAAGACTTGACTTCTGTATGATACAAGTATTCTATAGGTATTCCATAATCAAAATTCAAACGAATGATAGGTTATCATGACACATTCTTAATGAATAAATGAGATGATCTGAAAAAGAAAGATAGGGTTATTCAGTCAATCATGTAGCACCCGAGATAGAGTATCAGCTATGACCTTGTCTCGATGATACGGGGAATGGGATACCAGTCGGTCTTTGTCAAATTACTTAATTTCCCAAGGTCTCTATAAAACTGCAGTGTGTGGTCGGCTTTTTGTACCATCACACAGGGTGTAGACCATTCGCTATCACATTCTTCCACTATGTCATTTTCTAACATATACTTCACCTCTGCTCTAATATGTTCAAGTCTGATGGGGTTAACTCTATATGGATGATGTTTACATGGCCTGGCACCCTCAGTTAATACTACATCGTGTTCTATTAGATGTGTCCTCCTGGGAACATCTGTAAACAGTGACTTATATTCATGTACCAGCTCAATAATCTTCTCCTTATCTTCTACCGGAAGATGTTCTAGCCTTGTATCTAAACTCTATATCTAAAATCATGGGGACCTCCCGTGGTTTACTCTTTTCCCTGGAAACATAGGGCTTAAGTAAATTAATATGGCATACCCTCTGTTTTTGTCTCCGGTCAGGAGTCTTTATCAAATAATTGACCTCGCCAAGCTTTGACTCTATCTCATAGGGTCCACTAAACTTTGCACTTAAAGGCTGATTTTGCAAAGGTAGAAACACAAGAACTTTGTCACCTGGTGCAAAAGTTCTAGCTGTAGCTTTACGGTCATAGTTCTGTCTCATACGCTCCTGCATCTGTGGAAAATGAATCTTCACATGGTTAAAAGCATGATAAAGCCTATTTTTAAATTTATCTACATATGACAAAAGTCCAATCGGTTCACTGTCCGTTAGCCAAGTTTCATGTAGAAGTTTCAACGGACCTCTGACTGAGTGTCCATGCACAAGTTCGAATGGGCTAAACCCCAGGGATTCCTGAGTGGCCTCCCTTGCAGCGAACAGTACATAAGGCACACCCTTATCCCAGTCTTTCTCGTTTTCATAACAGTACTTTTTAAGCATCGATTTTAATGTCTGATGAAACCTTTCCAGAGCTCCCTGGCTCTCAGGATAATAGGCACTTGATAGCCTATGGCTTATCCCTAATTGTTCCATGACTTGTTTGAAAATGTTCGAAGTAAAGTTAGTCCCCTGGTCGGACTGTACTGTCTTCGGTAGGCCATAACGTGTAAAGAAATTTGTCAGGGCGTCTACCACCTTCACTGTTGTTATGTTCCGCAACGGAATGGCTTCCGGGAAGCGAGTGGATGAACACATGACTGTGAGCAGGTATTGAAAACCGGCTTTTGTTTTCGGCAACGGGCCCACGCAATCAATGAGTATATGACTGAATGGTTCGTCGAACGCTGGTATCGGCTGGAGTGGAGCGACAGGAATTCGTTGGTTAGGACGTCCTACCATTTGGCATACGTGGCAAGTCTTGCAGTATTGTTCGACATCTCTTCTCAGTCCTGGCCAGTAGAAGTAAGGGAGGATACGGTGGTGCGTTTTTCGGACTCCCATGTGACCAGCGAAAGGAAGATCATGCGCCATACGCAGTATATCTTGACGATAGCACAAAGGTATTACAATCTGGTGAATACTGTCCCACTCGTTTGTACCTGAGTTGAGCGGTTTCGACTTTCTCATCAACACTTCATCTTTCATGTAAAAACATTCCGCCATTGCATCTGCAGTCTTTTCATCAACAGCTTTCATTCTGAGTTGCCCTATTACTTCGTCATTCAATTGTTCTTTCACCAATTTCAGCTTTGGTGACAAAATGTTATCGTTCTCTGTTGCATCATCAGTTGTTAGTTCAGCAAAGAACGTAGCACTTAAATCGATGTCAGGTGTTTCTGTTATCACTGTTTCATTCGCATGTGTGTCTTCAGAACAGACAAGCACATCTTTCGTTGCACTACACAACGTAGCAGGAGTCTTTACCGACTTCTTTTTCTGCATTGCACTTGTCAGTGCACATGTTGGGCGTTCATTGGCAGGACGTAGGTTTTTGTCCTCCGCCATCTTTGTCTCCAACACTTTAACCATTGGCTCGACAGTGACTCTGCCGCCCATAATGTCATTTCCTAATATCATGGAAACGCCTTTGACGGGTAGTGCGCGCCACACTCCCACTACGATGTTACCTGTAAAAATATCCGACTCGAGTTTTATTCTGTGCAGTGGAGCTTCCACAGCCTCCATACTAGCACCTCTCAGCACAACAGACTCACCGGTACTGGTGGCATCTGTTAACGGCACACTGCCCTCCAGGATCACGCTGACAGCAGAGCCCGTGTCACGTAATATCTGTATTTTCTTCTTGCTAAGTACATCGTCTTCTGTCGACACTGTCCCCTCGTAGACAAAGGGTCGAAAATCGGATAAGTCGTCCTCTTCCGGGACTTCAGGAACCATCTGTTCCTCACGGCCTTCTGAAAGCATAATAGATTGAGTACAGCTATTCTCTTTTACCTTAGCTAGACTGTTCTCAAAAACCATCGACTCCACAACTATGGGCGATGCCGGCCGCATTTCTTTTGAGTTTCTTGACCCTGTGTTGCACACTTCTTCTGTCTGCTTGCTGTCTTTCTGCACTCTGGCACAGTGTAGAATAGCACCTTGCTTCTTGGTAAGGATCCAACAATCTTTCTTCATGTGGCCCTCTTTCTTGCAATTGAAACATACCACCTTTGCTTTATTTACATCTGTCTGCTTCCTGAAATGAACTAAGTTACTATTATTATTTACACCACTGTTCTTATTATTGTTTTCACTTGTCTCTTTTGGTTTACTAGCCTCCTTGGGCTCTGGTTTGTGCACTTTGGGTTTGTCAGCATAATATGGCTTTATGCTGGCGTGAATTATGGCATAGTTATCTGCCAATCTAGCAGCTTCATGCACATCTTCAACCCCTCGGTCTGAGATGTGGGTTTTAATATCCACTCGAATACAATCATTGAATTCCTCAAACAATATTAGGTTCTTGAGTTTATCAAACTCACTTACATTCTGTGACCTTAGCCACTGTTCTAACATTTTCTCCTTTTGTCTCAAAAAGTCTACATGAGTTTGATCATATGCCTTCTTTCTGTCTCTAAATAGCTTTCTATATTTTTCTGGTGTCAGGGAATAACTTTTTAGCACCCTATCTTTGATTACTTCATAGTCATTTATTTTTTCGGGTGTTAAACTCAACACTACGTCCAATGCTTTCCCTTTGTTGAGAGTTGACCTTAACAATAAAGCCATCTTATCATCAGGGAACTGATAATCTACAGCTATCCTCTCAAAAAGCAAAAGGAAATCTTGAACATCTTCTTCTCTGAATATAGGCAAGTGTTGCTTCATTGCGCTAATATCCATACCATTGCTGTCCCTACGATGGTCAGGTCTGTTCATGCGTGCCATCTCTATCCTTTCTCTGCTTTCAATCCTAATTCTTTCATTTTCCCTTTCAATTTCAATCCTAATTCTTTCATTTTCCCTTTCAGTTTCTATCCTAATTCTTTCATTTTCCCTTTCAGTTTCTATCCTAATTCTTTTCAATTCTCTCCTTTCCATACTTTCTAATTCCATTCTCTTCATAGCTAATTGGAATTTTAGGTTTTCACTCAACCCTTCATCTTCATCATTGTTTGATGATCAGGATGACATATTTATTACCTCGTCTCCGTGGGCAATTACCTCGCCCCCACTGGGAGCTACATAACCTTCATTGATATCGTTCTGTCCCACTTCAACTACATTAACAGTGTTCATGGCATTCTGCCCGTTCAAACATGTCATAATTTCTTTGATCAAACGATTACGATTAGGTCTTGCTTGTCCTGTCTCAATCCCAAATGACTCAGCTAATTCTTTTAGTTCAGCAGATGACATGGCCTTAAGTTCCTCACTTGCTATATTCAAAGCCATAGTATAGCGTTCGAAATATTTGTGATAGTAGAGTAGTATATATTGTATAATAAAATATAAAGTTCCAACTTACGATTTGTCCAGAAATTTGCACAATATAATATTAAACACTTCGTGGAATCTTCACACTTCCCAAGGAATAAATGCGTAAACCAGTTCTCTCCTCTTTTTAAAAAAGAATAGTTTCCCAGTCCTAGAAAACGAAACACAAATATGCCGCTCTCAGTACTACTAATGTCACAAAATATTTCTAGGTCAGGAAAAATATAACTCAAATTTTCCAGACGAGATCAACAATTTTTTTTCCAATCCTAGATCAGGAAAAGTAGAACTCAAATATATCGAACGAGACCACCAAATTTTGTTAATCCTAGGTCAGGAAAAGTAGAACTCAAATATACCGGGCGAGACCACCAAATTTTGTTACGTCCACAATCCCCTTGTGGCCAGAGCTGTGTAGATCTTGCTGATAATTCTCGTTAGTCCTAGGGGAGACTTTAATTATTAGTATTTATGTTTCAGTATTACACGAACTCTTTTTATAGTCCTGGGCACAAATTCAGTATTTGTATTCCAACATTTCCTTTCTTGTACATTATAGTAGTAGCTAAATCTTATAGTAATGTGTACACCACAATAGAATAGTAACTTGACAAGGAAGCTTCAGTGTAACTGTTGTTGATAGTTTATTTTAGGTGGTATGTTCAATATATACAATATATCTATTATGTACAGTTAGAATAAAATAGTGCAAACACAAACGTTCTCAAAGGAACATATTTTGAAACTCTCTGTCTTTCAGACAAAACAAATCATTAAATACTATCCGAGTGGTGCAAGGGACAGACCCATTACCAGTAGGGGTAAAAATCATGGTATCATTACAAAACTCATAACAAAAACGATAGGAACTTCCCCTATTAAATAATGAGTCGTTCCCAGACCCTGAGAATTTGAGATCAACACAGAATCCCAACATTACCTAGAACCTTTTGTTTTCCTACTAAACGTCCTAATATTGTGTGTAGTAAGAAAAGAGAGAGAGAGGGGAATAAACATTGCGTGTTCCAATTCTTGGAAAAACAATATACATGACAATAGCGACATGTATCTAGTTCTAATTCAGATAATTATCTGGCACCTATAGACTTTAAATAAATTAAGAGTGAATGTCTTTATTATTCAATGTACATATTAAGGTCCATTATTAATATTACTAATATTGATATTATACAGATTTAATATTTTGTTTATGTATTCGTCCATGTTATTCAATTTATGTTTCGGATAATTCAACCTGGGGTCTAAATGTGTACTGCGCAAAAGAAATTCTAACGGCCCTCGACCCACTCGCAACACTCCCCCCCCCACCCTACACCTGACGCCACTGACTGTTCTGTTATTACATCATCTATTTTTTCGATGTTAGAATTGATACACTTAATTGTCATTACCGCTCTGCCGTTAAAGGGATCAACACTTATGCAACACCCCCCCCCCCTTTTTTCCTCTACAATCCTAAACCTAGTTCTTCTTTCTATAAAGAGTCTCGTCTCTTTCCTTTAATATTGTCACAATAACGCGCTTTGTTTCAAATTGGACAACGAATTTAAGTAGAAGTTGCATGTATCTAGCTAATTAGTATTGGTCATTATCGATCATTTGGACTTTTTGATTCCATTATCTACTACAATGTATTATATTTCAAGTGAATTTTATTTTATGCCTAAATTTTAAATAAAAATGCTTTACTGCTAGACATTTTATTAGTTGTGCAGACGTTCCAACTAGATAGAAGATTATTATGTCCACTAGGCTCAATACTCCTCCAGGGCCGTTGCAGTTCTGTGAACTAACCACAGGAACAGCCGGCCTCACTTGAATGCATCTATCTACACAAGCTTAATGTAACAGTGTTCCCGTGAAATAATATTCAGAAAATCATCTATCTATTCAGCATTGAACCAACAACAACTGGAAGAAGAAAATAATTTTAAATATCTATGAACAATCAAATCCGTAGACTGACTATGAGTCAGAAAATCGAGCTAAGATTTGGAATGCAATAGTGGCTATGGGTCGCCTAAACAGGATATTGACCAGCAAAGCATTGGTCTCCTTACAAAAGCTCAGACTTAACAGAGACCTTGTGTAAACTATTGTTCTGTATGGGTGTGAGAACTGGACGCCTCTCTCAGCTGCTGAAAACAAGTAGCAGGCTTTTGAAAATAAATGCATGAGAAAAATACTTCGAATCTGTGTAGAACACAAGACTAATGTGTGTGTGTGGGACATAATATTTTCAATTGCAGGTCATGAAGAAAACATGACAACAATCAAACGGCAAGCTGACATGGTTCGGTCATGTGTTGCGGCGGCACAATAGCCTGTCATAAATAATCCTCTAAGACACGGTAGAAGTTGTATTTTGGCGGGGACTTCAACGTAAAAGCTGGTTCGACAAAATTAATTATTGAACAAGGCTGCAGTTGACTCAACTAATGTCGACCGCTCGAGACAGGCCAAAGTGGAGAAAAATGACTACTCGATTGTCCATTCCTTACCCCCGACGACCACAATGGTCATGAGATTGATGATGACGATTCATCAATTAGTTAATAAATATCGGGGTTACTGGTCTTTAAAGGCTGAAATTAATAATAGATATGATGCCATGTAGTGCAAAAGTGTTCCCATATTGCTGTTGTATGTAAGGTACAGATGTTCCCATAGGCATATTGATTCCATGTAGGGCAATGGTGTTCCCATAGACCTGTTGATGTATGTAGGGCACAGGTGTTTTCTTAGACCTGTTGATGTATGTAGGGCACAGGTGTTTTCTTAGACCTGTTGATGTATGTATGGCACATGTGTTTCTATAGACGTATTGATGTATGTATGGCACATGTGTTTCTATAGACCTGTTGATGTATGTAGGGCACAGGTGTTTCCATAGACATATTTATGTATGTAGGGCACAGGTTATTTCATAGACCTATTTATCAATGTATATCACATGTGTTTCCATAGACATTGATGTAAGTAGGGCACAGGTGTTTAGATAGACCTGTTGATTTATGTTGAGCACATGTTTTTTCCATATACCGATTGATGTATGTAGGACACAGGTGTTTAGATAGACCTGTTGATTTATGTTGAGCACATGTGTTTTCCATATACCGATTGATGTATGTAGGACACAGGTGTTTCTATAGACCTGTTAATGTATGTAGGACACAGGTGTTACCATAGACCTATTGATGTATGTAGGGCACAGGTGTTACCGTAGACCCTATTAATGTATGTAGGGCACAGGTGTTACCATATACCCTATTAATGTATGTAGGACACATGTGTTCCCGAAGGCCCGTTGCTGTATGAAAGGCACATGTCTTTCCATAAGCCTTTTTCGCGCAATTTAGTTACTTCCTACCCTTTTCTTTTTTTATATAAAATACATTTTTGCGAATTTCTTTATGCAAACTGGTGGTCTACGATGTATTTTTGTGTGTTTGTTTTTACTATCTATTCATTGTTATTTACTATCATTGGTGCCAGAACTTCACCGTTTTGGTTTAATAACTTGGTTTACGATTTTTGTTGGGAAATATGATTATTAGTAATTAGTAGGACCTGTACTGTAGTTTGTAAATATATATAGTTTTATGTAGTTGTGGTGTTTATTTGAATATTGTTTAGATATATATGCTTTCATTCCATAACGGAGCTCACTTTAAAGATTTTACTGTCCTCTTTTGGGCCAACTCGGGTCGAGGGAGATATATCGGATTGGTCTGTTCTTTTGAATCTGATCAACTGCGGTTGGGTGAATCTTATTAGTTAGTGATAGTTGTTAGATTTGCCCTATAAATTGCTTCCGGTCAGCGATCAATTTGTTTTATCGGTGGTGGTCAGAGTGGCATTTCAAAGTATCCCGTTGAATAAAACCTGCCTATTGTTGGTCTTTTGTTAGATATTTTCTCAAATTAGATGTTTTCTTTTTAGATATTCTCTTATGAATATTCACTTTTTTGTAATTGTGAAAATCTTTTGCTGGTTTGTATTTAGTGCTAGAGATATTTGGTTATTTGTTTCAGATTTAGCGTGTAGTAGATTAGATAGAAAGTGATGTTGATGTGAGGATTTTAGTTATAGGTTAAGTTTGCTGTTTTGATGTGAATTGATACTTAATAGTAGTGCCGTGGTTGAGTTAGTGTCTAGTAGTGATGATGAATCTATTTAGTTGTGGATGATATTGATTATGATTAGGATTTTTTACTTATATAAATACACTTGTTTATGTTGCCTTTAAAAAATATATTTGTTGGTTTAATAGTTAGATTCAGTGTGTGTCGTTTATATTTGTTTATTTTGTGTTTTTTGTGACTTAGTTTAGCTTTAGTATAGAATTATAGTATTGAGTTAAAAAGGCTAATAATATTGGTCCTTCCAGATAGCTAATAATATATCCTTAACAACGGAGATGACACAGATAAAATTGTCCCCTCTCCTTGTATATAATGTAAATAATATGTAATAAAATGTAATAGATGCCATATAATTCAATGACACCGGCTTTAGCACATGCTTTACAATATAGCGCTCCTCCCCCGCTCACTCCCTAACATTTATTCTAATAATTATAATGTCAAAGTTTAAATTGAAACTTTACTTTATTTATTTCACAATATGGAAAAAAAAGATAGATTTTTTTCCTTCGAAACAACATATTAATACTTTTAAAAATCCATAGAACAATTTAACCGTCGATTGGATTGTGCGAAAAAAACACCAAACGACATTGAATGTGTGTAGGCCTACGTACGCTTAGACTCTAAAAGCTCCGAACACAAAACATGTATACGGATTTTTTTCATTTATACACATTCCCATTTTCTCAGCGTAAACACGATGAAAATGGATATGTACTCATAGGCTTAGGAGAACTAAAGCTTCGATGGAGCGCCGTAGGCCTACATGGAACTTTAAAATTCCTTTTTTTGACAATGAATTAGACGATAGTGACAACGACTTTATGTAACTAGTCGTTCGGAAACTAACAATGACTGTAGTGAAGCTCACAGGGAAAATGATAAAGCTAGCATACTCATTTCTCAATAACGAACTGCAACACAGTCAGCTGTTCGATGAGCTGATAGCCCAATTGTAAAATTCGAATAAACCATTTGTGCATTTTGGAAGGAAATATTAATAATTAACAAAAAGAAACCATACATATTTAGTATCATTTTAAAGATGAATAAATTTTCGTTTTATTTAACATAATTACAAAAAGGAGTTTGTTGAATTTTATAAATACAAATACTTTTATTATGTTTATTTGTTTATCGCATTTTGGTGTCTTTAAAAAAGGTCAGATTTTGAACAAAAACTACAGAAATAGAAAAATATAAAATAACACAATATTTTTGTATCACTAAAAGGGTATTTCGCTTTCTTAAAAAATTATACCGCATACATACGGTAATTTGTTTATGACATATTAGAGAAAAAAATATTTTCTAATAGTACCCTTCCAAAAAAAAATAAAGGAAAATAATTAAGGCAAAACGTATTTTTTTTTTTAAGATACTAAATAATATATGGATGTTAAACTCTCAATCTCCTACTCTTACTTTACCCAGACATTTTTACGAGTATGGCGATTTACATAAAACGGTGCAAAAACCAGTGTGTCACTTGAAAAAAGTATGTCCGCGTGTATAAGTTTGTATTAGTATACAGCAATTAAATAGTACATTTTTCAAATATCAAGACATTGAGTAGACTGATATTATCACTTTTGTTGTTATTACCATTATCAAGATGATCTATAATTGCAAAAAACTGATCCAATGTGCTGACCTTGACCAGGAATGCGTCCAAAGTTGAGCAATAAGTCTTGAAAAATAAAGAAATAAACAGTTTCAACTTTAAAATAGTACAAATCTTAACACATTATAAAGTCCTAGCAAGAACGATCAAACATGATACACTTTATTTACATATTTAAAAAAAAAAGAAAACATAATAAATGATGTAAATGTAAAGACATATGATAGTCAGTAAAACGGCTCTAAATAGTTTTGTTTCAATTTTGAAATGAAATAAGCTTGCTTTACAAAAAAGGTAGATCTGCACTAAGTTAGATCTAGTATTTATACTATTTTCATACATAGAAATTGATTTTATTTCATAAGAAATATAAAATTGACGATATTTTAATTGAGTGATTTATCTTATCTTATATATTACAGACACTCCTTCTATAAAGAAAAGTATTGCGTCCTACGCTCATCCGTGGTCCGAGTCTAGTCTTGCATCTTTAATAATGTTTTAAATGATGTTAAGTTACTGGTTTTTCTGGTTTGTTTAGGCAACCAATTTAATACCAGTATGCCACTCGAGAAGAAATAGTATTTATATCCATTTCTTTTCGCATAAGGTATAAGAAAAGTTTTTTATGTCTTTAAGTTTATCTCAGAATTGCAACAGGCTGTTATTAGGTTGTATTTCCAAATTAGATTTTAATGCCTTATGTATTATTACTACTTTACTCTTTGCCCTTCTGTCTTCTAGTGTTTCTAGGTTTAGTGATTTGGCTATTGGTGCTACTCTTATCAGTTGTGAATAATCCTTAGTAATGAACCTTGCAGCACTTTTTTAATGTTTTATTTAGTTGATGGGTCCATATAGAATATAGATGATGCATATTATATTATAGTCCAAACTAATGCCCGATAGCATTTTAGTTTTATATTTTTATTGCATTTGTGCAAGTCCTTTTTTATGAATCCTATTACTTTGTTTTATTTTTTTTTTAATATGATGATTCCAAGATAATTTAGTGTTAATCCTAAGTACTTGCATTTATAGTTTAAGGTATTTTTTTTTTACCATGATTGAAGTAGTTTGTTATTATTTTTTTTCTTTTTCTTGGATACCCTTAGCAGTTGTAATTTTTCTGGATGAAAAGACATACTCAGTTAGATTCCCATTTTTTTAAGGTCATCTAGGTATTTTTGTTAAAAATCACTATCTTTTTATGTCTTTATTAATCTATAAATTATACAATCATCTGCCAACTATCATAGTTTTGTTCATGTGCTCATTCTTTTGGGTAAGTCGTTAATATAAATTAGAAATAGTAAGGGTCCTAGAACAGATCCGTGTGGAACTTATGAGTTTACACTTATCATTGATGAATTAGAGTGATTAATTATTACTGTTTGTTCTCTATCTATAAGAAAGTCATGAATCCACTGTTGTAAGGGACCATAGGTTCCATTAAGTTTGTCTAGATGATTTACTATACTACTATATATTAAGTATGCTCAAGTATTTTACATGTTATGCTTGATAGAGAGATAGTTCTGTAATTTATGGGGGTCAGATTTATCTCCTTTTTTAAAAAGTGGGGTTACATTAGCTAATTTTTAATCTTTGGCATTTTGCCCTTGTTTAGAGAGGCCTGAAAAAGTATTTTAAAGATTGGAGATATTACGGTAGTTAGTTCTTTAAACAGTCTTGCTGGTATTTCATTTGGACCAGTAGCTTTGTTTACTTTTAATTTCGTTAGGAATTGTTTAATGCCCTTTTCTTATACAATGAAATTTCATATCTCTTCTAGTCCGTTTAAATTTATGTTGATTTCTTTGTCACCTGGATTTAAAAATAATGATGCAAAGTGTGTTTTTAGGATATTAGTTTTGGTTTTATTATTATTACAGGTTTCATAATTTTAGGGTTTCAGTGGAGCATTGCCTGTAGTGTCCAATTTTCTAGATTTAATGTAAGAAGATACGTTTTCAGTTTCTCTTTTGGAAGTTACATTGTTTACAAATTCATTGTGCATCTGTTCGCTTAGGGCTTAGTTTCTAAGCTTACTGTTATTTTTTTATATATTTTGTATGCAGTCTAATTGAATTAATCGCATTAATTTTTTAAATAAATTTTATTTTTGTTAAGTATTAAACCAATATTTGATAATTTTATTAGATGTTTATTTTGTTGGCACAAAGTCAACCAATATTGCTTTTAAGTTTGTTTTCATGGATTGCCAAATGTCTTCTACTAAGCTAGTTATATTGTATTTAGTAAGAAAATTGATTTGGAATGTTATTGTTGCTGATGTAGTTCTGTTGTGTAACATTTATTCCGGATATAAGTTATTCCTTTAGGTTTCTTGCATATTTGGGTTTTAATTGTGTTATTTACTCTGACAATATCATGATCTGAAAGTCCAGTGATTATTTCATAATCTATAACTATTCCTGGTCTATTCGTTTAGAATAAATCTAGTATATTATGGTTTCTTGTTGGTTTTTTATTAATTTGATCTAAGTTTAGGATTTGGATGGTATTGATATTTCATTTATTTCTTTTAAAATTTGGTGTTTTTGTATAAAGTATCTATTCCAATTATTGTCAGGGAGGTGGAAGTCTCCCATATATCCAAATTACATCATTTTTATGTTTTGTTTCAATGCTTGTGAGCTGATTACACAAATCAGTTATGTATTCTTTTGCTGAAATTGGTTGTCTGTATACACTGCCTAGAATTAGTAGTTTTGAATTAGGTTTACTTATTTTACATAAGACTGACTCTACGTTATTATTAGACTAATATTTTCATTTCTATTATGGTATTCTATTAGGGTAGATTTTTTTGAATGCTAAAAAAGTCTATTGCTTAAAAGTCTATTAGTGAAATCTCTAAAGCTCGATTCCTAACTCTATACCTTTTTATCTCTTGTATTATTTTCTCTATCAATTTAGCAAATAATAAAACTAGGACTATATTAAGTAAACATACACGTTTTTATATAGTCAATTTGAAAAAAAAAGTGTTTTTTAAATAAATAGTACTGATATTATAAACATGTTAAACATTTAAAGGAAAAACAATAGTTCAAGACCAAACACTTGGTATATATATAATTTTTTTTTCGTGGACTGCTTATTTACGGGTTTTGCCCCCCTCCACCCATTTCTCGCTGTGTACACCTATGTTTATAATGTCTGGCTCACACGAGTATAAGTTAAGAATTTCCACTACATCTATTTGAATTTAAGTGACAATAAAGGGGTGTTCACAAATTCCAGTGGCCACGGTATTCTATGAGATTGAAAGACCAGCACAAATCCCACAATGCCCAGCCCCTTTACTTTTCCCCAACGAGTTTCAGGTCCCCATAAGAGCTGGGAACAAACCCTAGCCTTTATCAAGATTCATACTCAGAAACTTTGGTACATCAGCCGAACTTTCGATCTTACAAAAAGTTGTGATAATGTCTGGTATGAAACTAAGTGTGATAAAATATGAAACCAATGATAATAATGTCTTACACGAAGGAAAATAGCAATAATGACTATAAAATTGTAAAGCTTTTGAGAAACCAAAATAAAAAAAAATGTCTTTGCAACGGTTATTGATTCATTAGCAAAAATACATTACAATTTGAACGCGTCAGACAAATTATCAGAATATATAATAAAACTGATAGGCTTAAAACATAAATTTATTAACTTGTTTCCTCAAAACTAAACATGACCCTATTATCTATCACGACGACAATTTTTAACCTTCTGGCTTTTGTGATAGCAATTAAAAATTGTAAGCACATACATTTGATCATGTCTAAGTTATCATCTAAGGTCAACTGTTTTCGCTTTTGAAAGAATCAACAGACACTGCATGATAAACAAGAAAGTATACTTAATATTGTTTTTATAGACATGGTTGATCTAAGAATTTATTACAGTGAAAAACGGCAGTTAAAATAGTTATGTTCGTACTTTCTTTTATCTCAGTAATTTGATAACAATGTAAATATAACTAATCAGAATCGTCTTTTTTTACATTTAAAAATATTACTTTATCCCACATTACTGCGGGCTATTTTTTACAGAATTCGAAGAATGATGCCATAAATATAAATAATTACATTCTAAAAGTAATATAAACAAATCTTAGTATCTTATATGCTCAAGTATTTTGCCTGTTATGCTTGTTAGGGAAACAGGTCTGTATTTATCAGAATCAGATTGCTATCCTTGTTACTCCCTTTCTTTTTAGTTCTGCTGTCTGTCCGCTTGGATGGTTGGTTGGATGACAGCAAAACTTTGAATCGATTTTTCGACCACTTCCCGTGTCCGATCGAGCTGAAATTTGGGCAGCATTCTTGCACAGACTCAAAATACATTCTATTACATTTTCAGCAGCGTAGCATTTGGAATAGTCACTTCTATCAAGTTGCGAATCGAGGAATATATTTTTTACGAAAAAACATGGCTGGCTTTGACGGAGGTACATAAACTTTTCGGATATGTTAGTTTTTAAGAAATAAATACGAATGAAAACGACACAATATAGCCGAAAGAAAAGCAAGTTTTTTTTTTTTAAATGCGCAATCGTTATAATTATATATGTATTTGCTGACATTACCAATTCGAAATTTCTTAGTTTTGTAGTGAAGTGGAAATGGTAAACTTAGTTTGCAAAGAAAGGGAGTTTTCTTGTTTCTTGTTTGAAAACTGAGATTACATTTGCTGATTTCCAATCTGTGTGCCCTTTGCCCTAATTTAGATAGCCTTGGAAAAGCACTTTAAAATGTGGAGTTTATTATGTATTTCTTTAAGCAGTCATGGAATGTGACCTGGACCAGAAGCTTTGTTTACGTTTAAGTTGATTAGGAGTTGGTTAATGTCTTTTTCTTCTATATTTAAATGTTATATATTATAAAGTGTGTTTAATTTATGAAGTTGTCTTTGCCACCTGATTTGAAAATTATGATATAAAGTGGGTGCTTAGGGTATTAGCTTTAATTTAATTGTCATTATATATTTCATTGTTTTAGTTGAGCTATGCCTGTTGCGCCAGTTTCATGTTTTCATTATTATTTTTTAGAAATTACATTATTTACTTTTTCATTAAGCAGATGTGTGCTTAGTTTCTAAGTTAAATTTTAAATTATTAGGTATTATTTTTGTAGTCTCATTAAATTAGTTGACTTTAAATAAAAAAAACAACTATCTTTTTGATCTCTCAATCTTTATAGTTAGTATTAAACCAACATTTGTTAATTTCATTGGATGTTTCTTTTTATGGCACAAATCAACCTTTGATGCCTTTATACTTTAAAAAAAAAATCTTGTATCAGGAATTGTATAAAACAGTCTTCGAATATTACAATGAAGTACTAGAGTTTTAACGCAAATTATAATATTAATGTTTTATTTTAGCGAAGATATACGTTTTAGCGTAGTATATCAATATTTTGATGTTTTCAAAAACAGGACATTTTGTTAAAAAAATATATATTTAAGATTTAATTTATCCTCTAAATTTGTAAAATATTCTATAGACATGTAAAAAAAAAGAATACTTTTTTCCCATTTTTAATATTCAATAAAAAAAAAAGTTAAAATATAAAAATATAAATTAACAAAAAAAAAGGTTAAGGATTCCATAGAAGTAGAAAATGTGTTTATAATGTTCATGTAAATTTATAATAACCCTATGCATTTTGTTGAAAAAAAAATCAATTTACTTTTGCCTCCTGCCATGTTCGATAAGTTGAATCATATTTATAACACATCTCACCAATTCTAAACGAATCAGCTATACGGCAGGTTACTGGAAAATTAAATTTCAACATTTGTAAATATATATATACAGAGAGAGGATGTTGTATGGATTAAAAAAATTCATAAGTTGACAAATTAATATATATATATACATACATACATGCATACACAAACTCAGACGCACACAAGCACGCACGCACGCACACACACACTCACATACACACACACATACATACACGCATACATACATACATACATACATGTCTCGGTTGTTGGCGTAGTTGTTTCAGTTGTTGTTGTAGTTGTAGTTTCTGTAGTCGTTGCAGTTGATTCTGTAGTTGTAGTAGCTGAAAATAAAGTATACTTAATTTAAAGTCTTTATAAAAATATTTAAGTTATTCAAATATTTAAACAAAAGTAAAAAAAAAAAAAAAAAATGTAATCATAAAAACTCATCAGATGAAAAGTTTAAAAATCTACATTCATTTCTTTTGTTTTATTTTATTTTTTTTCTTCTAGACTTTTTAAAGAATATGCGTAGCATCAACTATTAAAACACCATAACTCTCATCGTATGACTCTAATAGCTAAGCCCATAATAAAAACATTTAAGTGATATGAATTATATGACAACTATTGAAATGCAATAAGACCCATTGCATGCTTTTAAGAATTAAATTAATAAGATAGACATTTAATAAATGTATAATATATAATAGCTACTTACGGGCATACATACACATGGTTGGGAAATTATATGAACAATCACTCATCATTGTACCATAAGTAGTAGGGTCTTCAAGATAAAAATATGCGCAGTCATTTTGTGGAGAACCTTCATCGGGCTGTAAGGGACCCCAGGCAAATTTCAGGTCAGACGATGCAGATGATTTGTCGTTGTCCCAAATATACGTCCCATCCTCATTGATGTCATTAGCGCCTGACCATATACTACTTCCTGAAAATTAAAACAAAAAAATTAAATTAGCTAATAATGGGTGAACGGTGGCCCAGCTGCAGCACAATCGACTGTCGTACAAGAAGGACCTTGGTTTGAATCCTGGTAAATGTTAGAGTGTCATGAGATAATGGCATAATTATTTACTAAGTATCTACATAACAATAGCGACATGTTAATATTTTTTGCTTTATTCCAAGTTATTTTCTATCCGAGATAATTATCTGCCACGTAGATACTTGAAAGAAAGTAAAAGTGAATGTCATTATTATTCAATGTTCATTAATATTACTAAAATTTATATTATAACAATTCAATATTTTGTTCATGCATTCGTCCATGGTATTCCATTTACGTTTCTGAAAATTCAAACTGGGGTCTAAATTTGTACTGCGCAAAATATATTCCAACAGCCCTTGACCCACTCGCCCCAATCGACCCACTCGCCCCAATCGACCCACTCGCCCCAATCGACCCACTCGCCCCAATCGACCATCTCGCCCCAATCGACCAACTCGCCCCAATCGACCAACTCGCCCCAATCGACCAACTCGCCCCAATCGACCAACTCGCCCCAATCGACCCACTCGCCCCAATCGACCAACTCGCCCCAATCGACCAACTCGCCCCAATCGACCAACTCGCCCCAATCGACCCATTCGCCCCACTCGCCTCACTCACCCCCTCCCCACCTTACACCCGACTACACTGACTGTTCTGGTATTACATCATCTATTATGTCGATGCTAGAATTTAGACTCTTAAATATTATTGTCATTAACGCTCTGCCGTTAAAGGGATCAGCACGTATGCACAACCCCACTTTTTCCACTACAACCTTAACCCTAGTACTTCTTATGATCGAGAGTCTCGTCACTCTTCTTTAATCATGCCACATAAACACGCTTTGTTAAAAGGTAGGCAACGAATTTAATTAGAAGTTGCATGTATCTAGCTAAATAGTATTTGTCATTATCGGACATTTGGACTTTTTAAATATTTCCTGTGACTTTTATTTTATGCATCACTTTTAAATTAATATGCTTGACTGCTTGACATTTTATTAGTTAATATGTAGTTTCGAATGAGAAAATCAAAATATTGTTCCAAATGGTGAATTAAATTTTTAAAAAAGTTTAAATTTAAACTTGACATTATAATTATCAGAATAAATGTAAGAGAGGGAGCGAGGGAGGGGGTTATATTGTAAATTAACCAACAACAACTCGAAAAAGTAAATAATTTTAAATATCTAGGAGCAATCAAATCCGTAGACCGACTCTGTGATTCAGACATTCGAGCTAGGAATGGGACTGCAATGAAGGCTTTAGCTGGCCTAAACAGAATCTGGACCAGCAAACGCATTGGTCTCCTAACAAATCTCAGACTGTACAGAGCCCTTATCTAAACTATTGTTCTGTATGGATGTGAGAGCTGGTCGCTTCGTTCAGCAGCTTAAAACAAGTTGCAGGCTTTCGAAAATAAATGCATGAGAAAAAAAAGTTAGAATAGCCTACGTAGAACACAGGACTAATGCGTATGTGTGGAACATACTATCCTCAAATGCAGGTCCTCAAGAAAACATTATGACAACAATCAAAGGGCGCAAACTGACATGATTCGGTCATGTGTTGCGGCTGCACAATAGCCTATCATAAATAATCCTCCAGGGCACGGTAGAAGTTGGACGTCGGTGAGGACTTTAACGGAGATGCTGGTTTAACAATGTAAAGTATTGAACATGGCTGCAGTTGACTCAACTACTGTCAACAGCTCAAGACAGCAATGACTATTGGGGTGCCCATTCGTTCCCCTCAACGACCACAATCGTCTAGGATTAATGATGATGATTCATTATTTAGTGAATAAATATCGTGGTGACCGGTATTAGAAGGCTGAAAAAAATAATAGGTATGATGTGTCATGGTGTGCAAAAATGTTCCCATATTGCTGTTGTGCGTAAGGCACATGTGTTCCCATTGACCTGTTGATGTAGGCTATGAAGGGCACATGTGTCCCCATAGACCTGTTGATGTATGTAGAACACAGATGTTCCTATAGACCTATTGATGTATGTAGGGCACAGGTGTTCCTATAGACCAATTGATGTAGGTAGGGCACAGGTGTTCCTATAGACCTATTGATGTATGTAGGGCACATGTGTCCCCATAGACCTGTTGATGTATGTAGAACACATGTGTCCCCATAGACCTGTTGATGTATGTAGAACACATGTGTCCCCATAGACCTGTTGATGTATGTAGAACACATGTATCCCCATAGACCTGTTGATGTATGTAGAACACAGGTGTTCCTATAGACCTATTGATGTATGTAGGGCACATGTGTCTCCATTGACCTGTTGATGTGTGTGGGGCACTGGTGTTCCCATAGACCCGTCGCTGTATGTAAGGCACATGTCTTCATACCCTTCTCTTGTTTTTAAAATTACAGGTATGCTAATTTCTTTATGTAGACTGGTGGTCTACAATGTATCTTTGTGTTTTTTTTTTAATTACCTATTCATTGTTATTTGCTATCATTGGTGCGAAAACGTAATCGTTTTGGTTGAATAACTTGGTTTACGATTTTTGTTAGGGAATATAATTATTAGTATATGGTAGGAAATGTACTGTAATTTGTAAATATATATTTTGATTTAGTTGTGGTGTTTATTTGTTTAGATATCTTTCTTTTTATTCCATAACGGAGCACACTTTTAACATTCTACTGTCCTATCTTGGGCCGAGGGCGGTAAATCGGATTGGTCTTTTCTTTTGAATATGATTGGCTGCGGTTGGGTAAATCTTATTGGTTAGTGATAGTTGTTAGATTTGCCCTATAAATTGCTTCCGGTCAGCGATCAATTTGTTTTATCGGTGGTGGTCAGAGTGGCATCTCAAAGTATCTTTTTGAATAAAGGGAGGCGTTATGCGGCAAATCCGGTGTATAACGTCCAGCGTTATGCGGCAAATCCGGTGTATAACGTTGAGCGTTATGCGGCGGATCCGGTGTATAACGTTCAGCGTTATGCGGCGGATCTGGTGTATAACGTTAAGCC
Organism: Anisus vortex; assembly: GCA_949126835.1. Taxonomy (NCBI): domain Eukaryota; kingdom Metazoa; phylum Mollusca; class Gastropoda; family Planorbidae; genus Anisus; species Anisus vortex. Next base: position 6,131,034 of record OX421503.1, on the reverse strand, counting down.
GAATGTGTGTAGGCCCTATAATGCGAGCGTCATCGGCAGACCCAAATTTACGAAAAAAATTTGAGAGTTAGCCTACATTTATGACTTATAACTTTATGACTTTATATGCCTACTTATCTATACTATTCTATAGTCTCTAGGCTTTTTTTTAGGATCATATTCCTAGTTAAGTCCTATCCCTGATTGGGCTTAACCGTATAATCAATTTCTAATTAGTGATTAAGTGACATAGGCTAACTAACCTTTTTGTTTGAATTAATTATAGGCCTACTATTTAAGTCATAACCCTAGCCTAGACTAACCTTAGGCCTAACATCAATTTCTAATTGTGATTTTAAGTGACATAGGCTAAATAACCTTTTTGTTTGAATTAATTGTAAACAATGACAAAAAGTTACAAAAAAATCACGTATTTAAAAAAAAATATCGTTTTACTATAATTGAATTAATAATATAAAAAAAGGTGGAGAGGGGTAAGGTAGAACCTGCGTTACCCTTGTTGACAGCACACGATACTAAACACTGGGCCAAGAAAACTTGATGAAACTTTAACAAAAAATTGTTACTGAGCATACAGGGCCAGCTAAACAATAATGCGCATGCGCCAATAGCAGTGTGTATAATATAGGTCACGAAAATCCGCCGTATTACGTTGTGCGCTATACGGCGAATGCGCCGTATAAACACTCCGTTGAATAAAACATGCCTATTGTTGGTCTCTTATTAGATCGTTTCTATAGTTAGATTTTTTTTTAGGTATTCTCTTATTAAGATTCGCTTTTTCGTTATTGTGAAAATCTTTTGCTGGTATTTTAAATTATATTTAGTGCTAGAGATATTTGGTTATTGGTTTCAGATTTAGCGTGTAGTAGATAAGATAAATAAGTGATATTGAGTTAATGTAAGGATTTTAGTTATAGGTTAAGTTTGCTGTTTTTTATGTGAATGGATAGTTAATAGTAATGCTGTGGTTGAGTTAGGTTCTAGTAGTGATGATGAATGTATTTATTTATGGACTATATTGATTATAATTAGTGCTATCTATATTATATGAATACACTAATTTATGTTGCATTTTAAAAAGATATTTGTTAGTTAGATTCAGTGCGCGTTGTTTATGTTTGTTTATTTGTTGTTTATTGTGACTTAGTGTGACGATGTGGACAGGGGATTGCGTGGCCAGCAGGGTGCGAAGTCTCCGGCCAGTGGTGCTTCCACCCGTCAACTGTTGTTGGCTCGTTAGTCAATGGATGATGATAGCCGAACTGACTCTTTGACTGGTGTGTTATTTGTCCGATATTTATATTTGTTGAAAAGTCTATCTAACATTACACTTGACATACACAAAACAGGTATAAGTAAATACTCCACACAGTAAGCGGGTTTACGAATGAGCCAAAGGCTCATGTTTATTGATCTGAATTTAGTATTTCAACGGCGTCACTAGGTGAACGGGACTACAATGTCTGATAAGTTGAGGTATATAAAATTCCTATGACAGAGTACTATTGAATATAAACGGCGACAATAAACCACAATTGGCGACAAACACCACGGCTATAAGTATGGGAAAATACACGTTAATCCTAGTCCAGGAATGTTTAACAGTCGAACTTAGAGAGTCTAAAATGGCGTTGTCATGGCGTTGACAACTAGATAATACTGTCAAGATGTGCACAGTCGTCGGTCTCGTGTCGGACCCGTAGAAGACTGACTAGACTCCTCTCGAAAGTAAAAAACCCAGGTAGACTCCAATCCTAAAAAGGACTCTAGAATGCCAGAGTCTAAATGGCGTTGCATCGTCGTTGACAACTCGATAGTACTATCAAGACGTGCATAGGTCGCTTGTCGAAAGTTAGACCTAGGTAGACTAAACTAAAAAAGGTAATCTGCAGATTAAGTATAACGTCAGAGAGGCGGGACTAAGGCATAAGGCCAGCCCACTTAGCCAAGAAAAGCAAAGTGAAGTGCTTACGTCTGCAGTGTTCGACAATGTCATGCAAGCACACGTGCCGCGCGGGGAAGGCATGGAAGGGAGTGGGGTGATGGTCACGGCGACACCGATAGGACAAAGGAGTGGTCCGTCTTTGTCCACTAGGATTGTCGAACTGAAGGCTAGAGGCTGTCAAGGGGAAGAAATCTGGTCAGGACAACAAAGGGAAATTATTGCCTACTTTCAATGTCAACAATATTCTACACTCTCTTATCAATATTCAAGCTCTTATTTAACAATCAGTGAACTATCCATGTTTACACAACAAAGGACAAAAGCCGCGCGGGAGAAATCTAAATACAGCCGCTCCTATGTCCAACTGGCTGGCCTATCAAACGGGAAGTACAAAGTCTTATAGGTCAACACGGCGATGTAAGGGCAGTTAACAAAGCGTCTATATTACTGATGTTGCACACTAATTACATATCTAATTGTGTGCTAATTAATTTCTTGCTTTATTAGAAAAGACTTCATGAGACTTAGTTTAGGTTTAGTATAGAATTATAGTACTGAGTTAGATTTGCTTATAGTATTGGTCCATCCAGATAGCTAAGAAACTCCCTGTAACAACGGAGATATCACATATAAAATCCTCCCCTGTCCTTGTATATAATGTAAATAATATGTAATATAATGTAATAGGTGTTATATACTTCATAACACCGACTTTAGCATACGCTTTACAATATAGCCCCCTCCCTCGCTCGCTCTCTTACATTTATTATGATAATTATAATGTCAAGTTTAAATTGAAACTTTACTTTATTTATTTCACCATTTGGAACAAAATTTTGATTTTCTCTTTCGAAACTACATATTAATACCTTTAAAAACCAATACAACGATTTAATCGTCGATGGGCTTGTGTGAAAAACCATAAAACGACAGTGAATCATTCCTAGAGAGTACGTACGCTTAGAACTTTAAAGCTTAGAACACTGTCAAGGAGTTGTTTTATTCGAGGCTTGGTCTCTCGGCATCACAATAACATAACAGAAACATAGTTTGAGAGGAGGTTTTTGACAATGGGGGCCTGTCCAAAAGAAATGGGTTTGCATAGTATACTTTTACATGTAGACCTATTTTACATAAGAAGGTTGTGTTATTCTAGGAGATCGTCTCACATTTTTTTTTTTGCAAGTATTTTTTTTTCTCTCTCTTTTACACAATTAATATTGTGACATTTTAAGACTTGTTTGAAAGAAATAGTGTATTGCGAAGCATATTTGAAGTATTATTTGCTATAATTAATTGTTGTTGTTGTTTTTATGCATTTTGTTGAAATTTTATTTTGTAACTTTCTTTTTTTCTCCCTTAAAGATTTATTTTCCCAGCTGTGTTTTTTTTTCTAGTCAAACGTGAATTCCTGTCTTCTGCAAGCGGGCTGTGCTCTCCCAAGTTACCTGGTGTCACATGGTTATTGATGGGTGCTGGACGCTGGAGGTTGAATGAAAGTTGATACCATCCCTACACACGGGGGAGGCTAAGTCTGTTTTCCTTTTCTCTGTGTGTGTGTTTTTGGTGCGGGGGTGCTACCAATACAATAAGGGGGTGAAGAGTGTCCCTTAACGGTACTTAGGGTCAGTTTAGTACACAGCGTTTGTTTGGGTGGAATAGTTTTTTTTTTCTCTGGGCCGTCACCGGTGTGTCAGTTTGTCTGTGTTGGGGTTGTTAGTGCTGCCTCTGAACACTGCATTGCGGTATCAGTGAGTGTTGGATTTAAAGAGGTGTTGAGTATCTTGTGAGAGTTGGGTTTTCACCACTAGATTATACAGCATCGTACATTTTGTTGTAGCGAGTGTTGGTATAGTTAGAGGGTGAAGATATCTCTGTTTTGACTTGCTTTTAACCAGGGGTGTTAAGTTTGCAAGGTTGATTAGAGATATAACTACAACTGCGAGTATTGAGACAATTTGAATCATATTTGTTGTTTGGCGGTGTATTTTCCCGTCGGTTGAACAAAAGAACACATTATACACGGAAGCCCTATTTGAATTGGGAAATAGATGTTTTATTTGTAAACGAAGATCGGAGTTTAGATGTACAAAACCGTTTTTGTTAGTAGGCCTACTATTTCAATTGAATATAATAATGATAGTGATGACAGTGTACCATTTTGGTTAGAAAAGCTCGAGTCCATTCAGTAGTCCTATACTATGTCCCATATATAGTATGGGTTCGATTAGTTTGTCGGTTTGCCTTTTGTTTGTTTGTTTGTTTCAAAGAGTTAGTAGTAAGTATATGAGTAGCTACAATGTTCCAAGTCAGTTAAAGTCTACAATAATAACGTGCATTACATTTGGATTTAGTGGTAGGAATAGAGCTTTAGATAGTATCTGGCGCGTTTAGTCAGTTTTTAGTCGATAGTGCAGTGTGGGCTGACAAACATGTTGAATTTAAATATTTTTGTTTTCTTTACGACTCAGTCTGTCCTACAGGAAGGTGGTATAGACGAAGTAGTGAGTACAGACATAGGCTATAGGGTTATGCGATTTTGTGTGTCCAGTGGTTGAGTGTTTTGGGGCTGAGTGTATCCACGGACGCATGTGACAGAGTGTTTGTACCTGTATACGGCGCCTGCCTTGGTACCTAGCTGGGATGAACTTCAATACTTGGAGCACAGACCGCTTCTCTATATACTATTGTCTTTGACATGAACATTAATTAGTTCGGTTTGAAATTTTGTAACTTTTGATTTTAGCTGAATTTTGTATTCTTTACTTTTGAATTTGTATTAAGTGCTACTTATGATTGAGTTTAGACATTCAACACTTTCTGTTTTAGACATAGAAACTCAATATCATATGTAGGATGATGATGTACAATGTAGATTTATAATTCAGTTGTTTGTTTTTCTTTTAAATGCGTGTGTGACTATTTTTGGATACCAAAAATAGTCAAAGCGAAAGGGGGATGATGTCAAGGAGTTGATTTATTCGAGGCTTGGTCTCTCGGCATCACAATAACATAACAGAAACATAGTTTGACTTAGGAATGTTTGGCAAGGACGATCTATAGGTTTGGAGACAAGTTTAGTGTGTAGGTGTAGGCTAGTACGGACTGTAAACACCGAGACTGGAGCTAGTGATAGTTGATACTGGTGCGACAGTGAGGGGGACTCTGCATGGACAAAGAGAGACAGACTCCAGCACGCAAATAAATCTAGTTAGACACTGACAGGTGTGGGGCCTGGTGGGTTCGATGCAAAACTATTTAACGTAGGGACACTGAAAAATGTGTACAGAACTTGGACTTGTGGTCTGATGTTTGGATCACACCCAAGCCAAGTCAACTGTCCACAGACAGATATGTGTTTTCTGACACGGGTTAGTTGAGTTTTGCATCGATACCTTCCAATAGGCAATATATAGATATATAGATATAGTTTAGGACAACATTAAGGTTTTTATTGACTATTATTATGTAGGTGACGGCCCGTACCCAGGCCCGTGCTCTGGCTGGGGAACCATAGTTCGATAGCGGTGGTGACCGTAGCAACATGGCCGAGAGCGGTGGCCAGCTGGTGGCAAAGTGGCTGACTACTGGTGGCAAAAGGCCGGTGGCTGGCGGTGGTTGACGTGACAGTTGCTTAGTAGTGACGTGTAGACGGCCGCGGTGTAGACTGGTTGCTGATGGCAGTTTGGTGCATCAGTACGTCAGTAGTGCGTCCGGTGGTGCGTCAGAGGAGAGGCAGTGTGATGCCGTTGAGGACCAAGCCTGAGTGGAGACGTGTGGCGTAGGCTATGATAATGTAACGGTTGTGTTTTGATAACATTCTTTTATATATTACGTTTCGTATGCTTGTAATAACCATTTAGTATAGATAGAATGTTTTCCTTTGTGTTTACTATATATCAGTTTGATATTATTTAACGTTATATTATCTCTATCCTTAAAATCACTATTAATAAAATTAGAATAGTTTATAGTTCTCTTAATCAAACATCATGTGTTTGTTGTTTCATTTACGTATGTGTAAATGTTTTAATTACATTGTTTTTCTATGTAATTATTAAGATCTGGGACCTTCCTAATTAAGCGAGCCCATGACTCTAGAAGTAAAGTAGTCATTTAAATGTTATTGTAATTTAATTAGAGGAGGTTCTTGACAAACACAAAAAAATGTATACGGATTTTTTTCATTAATACACATTCCCGGATAGAAAACCAAGCGAAGTAACTTTAATTTTATTTAGTTTAGGCCATTTTTAAGCGTAAACACGATGAAAATGGATAGGTCATCATAGGCTGAGGAGAACCAACGCTTCAGCGGAGCGCAGTAGGCCTACAGCATACATGGCACATTTAAATTCCATTTTTAGACAACGAATTAGACTATAGTGACAATGATTTTATTTTAACTAGTCGTTCGGAAACTGAAAATGTTTGTAGAGAAGCTAACAGAGAAAATAACGAAGCTAGCCTACTCATTTCTCAATCACCAAGTGCGACACAGTCAGCTGATCGATAAGCTGATTGACCAACTGTAAAGTTCGAATAAACCCTTATTAATTGAGTACGACACTCCCCCCACTAAATTTAGTGTTCTAAAAAATTTAAACTTTTTTTTTTTGCGTGGAGCACAATTATTAGTGCCTTAGGAATGGAGGAAACTAATTTCACGGTTAACATACGCGTTGAACTTGAAAAAAACATTTTTTCCCAAATTTTCTATTTGTTAAAGTAAAAATCCGCATTTTTGTCAATGTTTTTTTTTTGCTGCTGTGACGTCACTAGTAATAACGTTAAGAGTTTTTTTTTTTAATATTATATAATACCTAAATATCATTAAATATGCTCCAAGCAAAAAAAAGTTGAAATATTTTAGAAACCACGATATGACATGGTAGCGTTGGATAAATAGGTTGAATATTTATTTAGTAAACTAAATGTAGATAAAACTTACTTTTTTTCATGTCTTCGTCTTTAAATATGTCTTTAAATGTTCATTACCGTACGCGCAAATGTCACCGGCAAACCAACCATTTTGTCTACCAGAAATTATTGAATAACCAATCAGAACCTAGCGAAAGGGTGGCAGCTTTTTTTTAAAAGTTAGTATGTAATAATAAGTAAATAATAATAATGACACATGCCAAATTACAAAAAAAGCAAATTAACCATCACTGTCCAAAAAAGTAACCATCACTTTCTCTATCCTTAGAACTAACCATCACTTTCCATATCCATAGAACTAACTATCACTTTCCTTATCCTTAGAACTAACTATCACTTTCCCTATCCTTAGAACTAACCATCACTTTCCCTATCCTTAGAACTAACTATCACTTTCCCTTTCCTTAGAACTAACCATCACTTTCCCTATCTTTAAAACTAACTATCACTATCCCTATGATAAAAAAAAATACAACTACGTGAACCTAAAAACCCTCCTTATAGAAATGGAATATCCCAAATATAGAAAATGATCAAATACTACAACGACGTCACAGTCACATTGCGCACCAAAGTATACCTATTCTGTGCTGCGCACTTCCATAAAACATTGTAAACGTGGTCGCGTGTAATGAAAGTGGCTGCTGTTAAAATGAAAAACTTTACAAATTCAACATTTTTTTCTAGAGCCTTAGAATCGTTAGCGACCTTTGAAACCTATTGTTTCGTCATCAGGGCATGTAAACCTTCAATTTGATATATGATACAAAATAATAGCGCGTGGGGTGAATCTCGTACACTATTAAAAAACCGTTTATCCATTTTAAAAGAAAATATTATATTAATAATTAACCCTTACAGTCCCGGGTGCGTATACAGCGGAACTGAAGGCAGCATAGATAGAAGTAGGTCGGTACGGGAAGGGTTAACAAACAGAAACCATACATATTTCGTATCATTTTCATTATATCTAACATAATTACAAAAAGGAGTTTGTTGAATTTTATAAATACAAATGTTTTTATTATGTTTATTTGTTTGTCGTTTTTGGTGTCTTTTAAAAAAGGTCAGATTTTTAACACAAACTACAGAAAAATAAAAATATAAAATAACACAATATTTTTATCACTAAGTAAAAGGGCATTTCGATTCCCTACACAATAATACCGCATACATACAGAAATTGTTTTGAAATATTAGAGCAACACAAACATTTCAATACTACCTAGTAAAAAAAAAATTAAGGGAAAATAATTATGGCGAAACGTAAAGAAAATAAGGATTTTACGAGATAACAATATTATATGGATGCTAAACTCTCAACCTCCTACACTTTCTTTACCCAGGCATTTTTACGTGTAAGGCGATTTACATAAAACGGTGTAAAAAACAAGTGTGGCAATTGTTATAAGTATGCCCGCGTGTTTAAGATTGTCGTTAATGGGTTCTTATGTTGCCCATCATACATTCATCAATCTCCTCGGAGTATCTATATTTGATAACGTAATATTTTCTTTACCTTGCTTAGGTTGTCTGTTATCGATAGATGCATTAATACAATACTTTCAAATATGATATAATAAAATAAACGCTCCTCTGCAGCAATATAATCTTTAATTCACATTAAGTCACAATTTACGTTTCACATCAACGAAACACTGTTATATTTTCAATACTTATATATTTAATTATTCAGAGTCCATTTTAGAATACAATCACACATCTATCCTTTACAAGGCACTGCAGGAGACTAATTAAACCGTGTGTTTTTTCATGTGACTACTTCCGATCTATCAATCAAGATAATAGGTTTTATTTAATATCCAAATCTGGGTTTTATTCTAAGTTTTATAACTCTTACTTCATATTACAATTGATTTACATAAGTCATTTCCCTTGCATTATATCTGCATTATACTTGCATTATACTTGCACCATAGCAATTGTATTAGTGTACAGCAATGAAATAGTACAGGTTTCATATAGCAAGATATTAAGTAGACAGCTATTATCACTTTTGTTATTACCTGGAGATACATTAGGAATAATTGCAGTCAACTGTTCCAATGTGAACTTGACCAGGAAAGCGTCCAAACTTGAGCAATAAGTCTTGACAAATACATAAAGAAATAGTTTTAACTTGAAAATAGTGTAAATTTTAGCATATTATTATAAAGTCTTAGCAAGAACGATCAAACATGATACACTTTATTTTTAAATTTAAATAAAAGGAAACGTAATAACTGATGTAAATGTCAAGACATATGATAGTCAGTTAAACGGCCTTAAATGTGTGTGTTTACATTTGAAACGAAATAAACTTGCTTGACAAAGAAAGGTAGATCTGCATTGAGTTAGATCTAGTATGTATACATTCTTCATATATAGAAACTGATTTTATTTCATAAGAAATATATAATAGACGATATTTTTTTGAGTGATGTATCTTATCTTATATTATATTACAGACACTCCTTCCATAAAGAAGATTATTGCATCATACGCTCATCCGTGGTCCAAGTCCAGTCTGTCATCTTTAATAATGTTTTAAATGATGTTATTTTACTGGTTTTCCTGGTTAGTTCAGGTAGCCCATTCAATGCCAGAATGCCACCCGAGAAGAATTAGTAGGCCTCCTTATATCCATTTGTTCTCGCATAAGGGATAAGAATTGTTGTTTTTTTGTCATGATGTTTATCTCAGTATTGCAAGAGGCTGTTATTGGGTTGTATTTCTAAATGAGAGTTAACTGCCTTATAATTATATTATTACTACTTTACTTTTTTTTACTTTCTGTCCTCAAGTGTTTCTTGATTTAGTGATTTGGCTATTGGTGTTACTCTTATCAGTTGTGAATATTCCCTAGTAATGAACCTTGCAGCTCTTTTCTGAATTGGTTCTTGTTTTTAAATGTTTTCTTTAGTTGATGGACCCATGCAGATGATGCATTTTCTACTTTAGTCCAAACTAATGTGGGATATCATTTTAGTTTTATTTATTTTTTTTTGCAATTTTACAAGTTGCTTTTTATGAATCGTAATACTTTGTATGATTTTTAATTATTTTTTCAATATGATGATTCCAAACTAATTTATTATTACTCTTAAGTACTTTGCATTTATAGTTTAAGGTAGTTTTTATTACCATTATTAAATTAGTTTGTTATTATTTATTTCCTTTTCTTAGATACCCTTTGCAATTTTTCTTTTTCTTGGTGAAAAGACATACTCAGTTAGATTCTCATGTTTTGTAGGTCATCTCGCTGATTTTGTAAAAAAAAATTACTATATTTTTTTTCTTTATTGTTCTATAACTTATAAAATCATCTGCAAACAATCTTAGTTTTGTTCATGTGTATATTCTTTTGGGTAAGTCGTTAATATAAATGAGAAATATAAGGAGATGCTTTCTGTCCTCAAGTGTTTCTTGATTTAGTGATTTGGCTATTGGTGTTACTCTTATCAGTTGTGAATATTCCAACCTTCTGGCTTTTGTGATAGCAATTAAAAATTGTAAGCACATACATTCGATCATGTCTAAGTTTTCATATAAGGTCAACTGTTTTCGCTTTTGAAAGAATCAACAGACACTGCATGATAAACAAGAAATTATACTTAATATTGTTATTATAGACATGGTTGATCTTAGAATTTATTACAGTGAAAAACGGCAGTTAAAATAGTTATGTTCGTACTTTTTTTATCTCAGTAATTTGATAACAATGTAAATATAACTAATCAGAATCGTCATTTTTTACATTTAAAAATATTACTTTAGCCCACATTACTGTGGGCTAATTTTTAAAGAATTCGAAAAATGATGCCATAAATATAAATAATTACATTCTAAAAGTAATATAAACAAATCTTAGTATCTTATATGCTCAAGTATTTTGCCTGTTATGCTTGTTAGGGAAACAGGTCTGTATTTATCAGAATCAGATTTTTATCCTTTTTACTCCCTTTCCTTTTAGTTCTGCTGTCTGTCCGCTTGGATGGTTGGTTGGATGACAGCAAAATTTGAATCGATTTTTCGACCACTTCCCGTGTCCGATCGAGCTAAAATTTGGGCAGCATTCTTGCACAGACTCAAAATACATTCTATTACATTTTCAGCAGCGTAGCATTTGGAATAGTCACGAATTCCTTCTATCAAGTTGCGAATCGAGGATTATATTTTACGAAAAAAAATGGTTGGCTTTGACGGAGGTACATAAACTTTTCGGATATGTTAGTTTTTACGAAAAAAATACGAATGAAAACGACACAATATAGCCGAAAGAAAAGCAAGTTTTTTTGTTTTTTTAAATGCGCAATCGTTATAATTAGATATGTATTTGCCGACATTACCGATTTGAAATTTCTCAGTTTTGTAGTGAAGTGGAAATGGTAAACTTAGATTGCAAAGAAAGGGAGTTTTCTTGTTTCTTGTTTGAAAACTGAGATTACATTTGCTGATTTCCAATCAGCACTTCGCCCTAATTTAGATAGCTTTGAAAAAGCATTTTAAAATGTGGAGTTTATTATGTATTTCTTTAAGCAGTCATGGAATGTGATCTGGACCAGAAGCTTTTTTTACGTTTAAGTTGATTAGGAGTTGGTTAATGTCTTTTTCTTCTATATTTAAATGTTATATATTATAAAATTTGTTTAATTTATGAAGTTGTCTTTGCCACCTGATTTGAAAATTATGATATAAAGTGGGTGCTTAGGGTATTAGCTTTAATTTAATTGTCATTATATATTTCATTGTTTTAGTTGAGCTATGCCTGTTGCGCCAATTTCATGTTTTCATTATTATTTTTTAGAAATTACATTATTTACTTTTTCATTAAGCAGATGTGTGCTTAGTTTCTAAGTTAAATTTTAAATTATTAGGTATTATTTTTGTAGTCTCATTAAATTAGTTGACTTTAAATAAAAAAAACACTATCTTTTTGATCTCTCAATCTTTATAGTTAGTATTAAACCAACATTTGTTAATTTCATTGGATGTTTCTTTTTATGGCACAAATCAACCTTTGATGCCTTTATACTTTAAAAAAAAAATCTTTTAACAGGAATTGTATAAAACAGTCTTCGAATATTACACTGAAGTACTAGAGTTTTAACGCAAATTATAATATTAATGTTTTATTTTAGCGAAGATATACGTTTTAGCGTAGTATATAAATATTTTGATGTTTTCAAAAACAGGACATTTTGTTAAAAAAATATATATTTAAGATTTAATTTATCCTCTAAATTTGTAAAATATTCTATAGACATGTAAAAAAAAAGAATATTTTTTTCCCATTTTTAATATTCAATTAAAAAAAAAAGTTAAAATATAAAAATATAAATTAACAAAAAAAAAGGTTAAGGATTTCATAGAAGTAGAAAAGGTGTTTATAATGTTCATGTAAATTTATAATAACCCTATGCATTTTGTTGAAAAAAAAATCAATTTACTTTTGCCTCCTGCCATGTTCGATAAGTTGAATCATATTTATAACACATCTCACCAATTCTAAACGAATCAGCTATCCGGCAGGTTACTGGAAAATTAAATTTCAACATTTGTAAATATATATATAGAGAGAGAGGATGTTGTATTGATTAAAAAAATTCATAAGTTGACAAATTAATATATATATATACATACATACATGCATACACAAACTCAGACGCACACAAGCACGCACGCACGCACACACACACTCACACACACACACATACATACACGCATACATACATACATACATACATGTATCGGTTGTTGGCGTAGTTGTTTCGGTTGTTGTTGTAGTTGTTGTTTCTGTAGTCGTTGCAGTTGATTCTGTAGTTGTAGTAGCCGAAAAAAAAGTATACTTAATTTAAAGTCTTTATCAAAATATTTAAGTTATTCAAATATTTAAACAAAAGTAAAAAAAAAAAAGAAAAAATGTAATCATAAAAACTCATCAGATGAAAAGTTAAAAAATCTACATTCATTTCTTTTGTTTTATTTTATTTTTTTCTTCTAGACTTTTTAAAGAATATGCGTAGCATCAACTATTAAAACACCATAACTCTCATCGTATGACTCTAATAGCTAAGCCCATAAAAAAAACATTTAAGTGATATGAATTCTATGACAACTATTGAAATGCAATAAGACCCATTGCATGCTTTTAAGAATTAAATTAATAAGATAGACATTTAATAAATGTATAATATATAATAGCTACTTACGGGCATACATACACATGGTTGGGAAATTATATGAACAATCACTCATCATTGTACCATAAGTAGTAGGGTCTTCAAGATAAAAATATGCGCAGTCATTTTGTGGAGAACCTTCATCGGGCTGTAAGGGACCCCAGGCAAATTTCAGGTCAGACGATGCAGATGATTTGTCGTTGTCCCAAATATACGTCCCATCCTCATCGATGTCATTAGCGCCTGACCATATACTACTTCCTGAAAATTAAAACAAAAAAATTAAATTAGCTAATAATGGGTGAACGGTGGCCCAGCTGCTGCACAATCGACTGTCGTACAAGAAGGACCTTGGTTTGAATCCTGGTAAATGTTAGAGTGTCATGAGATAATGGCATAATTATTTACTAAGTATCTACATAACAATAGCGACATGTTAATATTTTTGGCTTTATTCCAAGTTATTTTCTAATCGAGATAATTATCTGCCACGTAGATACTTGAAAGAAAGTAAAAGTGAATGTAATTATTATTCAATGTTCATTAATATTACTAAAATTTATATTATAACAATTCAATATTTTGTTCATGCATTCGTCCATGGTATTCCATTTACGTTTCTGAAAATTCAAACTGGGGTCTAAATATGTAATGCGCAAAATATATTCCAACAGCCCTTGACCCACTGGCCCCAATCGACCCATTAGCCCCAATCGACCCACTCGCCCCAATTGACCATCTCGCCCCAATCGACCCACTCGCCCCAATCGACCAACTCGCCCAAATCGACCAACTCGCCCCAATCGACCAACTCGCCTTAATCGACCAACTCGCCCCAATCGACCCACTCGCCCCAATCGACCAACTCGCCCCAATCGACCAACTCGCCCCAATCGACAAACTCGCCCCAATCGACCCATTCGCCCCACTCGCCTCACTCACCCCCTCCCCACCTTACACCAGACTACACTGACTTTTCTGGTATTACATCATCTATTATGTCGATTCTAGAATTTAGACTCTTAAATATTATTGTCATTAACGCTCTGTCGTTAAAGGGATCAGCACGTATGCACAACCCCACTTTTTCCACTACAACCTTAACCCGTACTTCTTATCACCGAGAGTCTCGTCACTCTTCTTTAATCATGCCACATAAACACGCTTTGTTAAAAAGTAGGCAACGAATTTAATTAGAAGTTGCATGTATCTAGCTAAATAGTATTTGTCATTATCGGACATTTGGACTTTTTAAATATTTCCTGTGAATTTTATTTTATGCATCACTTTTAAATTAATATGCTTGACTGCTTGACATTTTATTAGTTAATATGTAGTTTCGAAAGAGAAAATCTAAATATTGTTCCAAATGGTGAATTAAATTTTTTAAAAAGTTTAAATTTAAACTTGACATTATAATTATCAGAATAAATGTAAGAGAGGGAGCGAGGGAGGGGGTTATATTGTAAATTAACCGACAACAACTCGAAAAAGTAAATAATTTTAAATATCTAGGAGCAATCAAATCCGTAGACCGACTCTGTGATTCAGACATTCGAGCTAGGAATGGGACTGCAATGAAGGCTATAGCTGGCCTAAACAGAATCTGGACCAGCAAACGCATTGGTCTCCTAACAAATCTCAGACTGTACAGAGCCCTTATCTAAACTATTGTTCTGTATGGATGTGAGAACTGGTCGCTTCGTTCAGCAGCTTAAAACAAGTTGCAGGCTTTCGAAAATAAATGCATGAGAAAAAAAGTTAGAATAGCCTACGTAGAACACAGGACTTATGCGTATGTGTGGAACATACTATCCTCAATTACAGGTCCTCAAGAAAACATTATGACAACAATCAAAGGGCGTAAACTAACATGATTCGGTCATGTGTTGCGGCTGCACAATAGCCTGTCATAAATAATCCTCCAGGGCACGGTAGAAGTTGGACGTCGCTGAGGACTTTAACGGAGATGCTGGTTTAACAATGTAAAGTATTGAACATGGCTGCAGTTGACTCAACTACTGTCAACAGCTCAAGACAGCAATGACTACTGGGGTGCCCATTCGTTCCCCTCAACGACCACAATCGTCTAGGATTAATAATGATGATTCATTATTTAGTGAATAAATATCGTGGTGACCGGTATTAGAAGGCTGAAAAAAATAATAGGTATGATGTGTCATGGTGTGCAAAAATGTTCCCATATTGCTGTTGTGCGTAAGGCACATGTGTTTCCGTTGACCAGTTGATGTAGGCTATGTAGGGCACATGTGTCCCCATAGACCTGTTGATGTATGTAGAACACAGATGTTCCTATAGACCTATTAATGTATGTATGGCACATGTGTCCCCATAGACCTGTTGATGTATGTAGGGCACAGGTGTTCCTATAGACCAATTGATGTATGTAGGGCACAGGTGTTCCTATAGACCTATTGATGTATGTAGGGCACATGTGTCCCCATAGACCTGTTGATGTATGTAGAACACATGTGTCCCCATAGACCTGTTGATGTATGTAGAACACATGTGTCCCCATAGACCTGTTGATGTATGTAGAACACATGTGTCCCCATAGACCTGTTGATGTATGTAGAACACATGTATCCCCATAGACCTGTTGATGTATGTAGAACACATGTGTCTCCATAGACCTGTTGATGTATGTAGAACACATGTGTCCCCACAGACCTGTTGATGTATGTAGAACACATGTATCCCCATAGACCTGTTGATGTATGTAGAACACAGGTGTTCCTATAGACCTATTGATGTATGTAGGGCACATGTGTCTTCATTGACCTGTTGATGTGTGTGGGGCACTGGTGTTCCCATAGACCCGTCGCTGTATGTAAGGCACATGTCTTCATACCCTTCTCTTGTTTTTAAAATTATAGTTATGCTAATTTCTTTATGTAGACTGGTGGTCTACGATGTATCTTTGTGGTTTTTTTTTTAATTACCTATTCATTGTTATTTGCTATCATTGGTGCCAAAACGTGATCGTTTTGGTTGAATAACTTGGTTTACGATTTTTGTTAGGGAATATAATTATTAGTATATGGTAGGAAATGTACTGTAGTTTGTAAATATATATTTTGATTTAGTTGTGGTGTTTATTTGTTTAGATATCTTTCTTTTTATTCCATAACGGAGCACACTTTTAACATTCTACTGTCCTATCTTGGGCCGAGGGCGGTAAATCGGATTGGTCTTTTCTTTTGAATATGATTGGCTGCGGTTGGGTAAATCTTATTGGTTAGTGATAGTTGTTAGATTTACCCTATAAATTGCTTCCGGTCAGCGATCAATTTGTTTTATCGGTGGTGGTCAGAGTGGCATCTCAAAGTATCTTTTTGAATAAAGGGAGGCGTTACGCGGCAAATCCGGTGTATAACGTCCAGCGTTATGCGGCAAATCCGGTGTATAACGTTGAGCGTTATGCGGCGGATCCGGTGTATAACGTTCAGCGTTATGCGGCGGATCTGGTGTATAACGTTAAGCCGAATGTGTGTAGGCCCTATAATGCGAGCGTCATCGGCAGACCCAAATTTACGAAAAAAATTTGAGAGTTAGCCTACATTTATGACTTATAACTTTATGACTTTATATGATTACTTATCTATACTATTCTATAGTCTCTAGGCTTTTTTTTAGGATCATATTCCTAGTTAAGTCCTATCCCTGATCGGGCTTAACAGTATAATCAATTTCTAATTAGTGATTAAGTGACATAGGCTAAATAACCTTTTTGTTTGAATTAATTATAGGCCTACTATTTAAGTCATAACCCTAGCCTGGACTAACCTTAGGCCTAACATCAATTTCTAATTGTGATTTTAAGTGACATAGGCTAAATAACCTTTTTGTTTGAATTAATTGTAAACAATGACAAAAAGTTACAAAAAAATCACGTATTTAAAAAAAAAATATCGTTTTACTATAATTGAATTAATAATATAAAAAAAAGGTGGAGAGGGGTAAGGTAGAACCTGCGTTACCCTTGTTGACAGCACACGATACTAAACACTGGGCCAAGAAAACTTGATGAAACTTTAACAAAAAATTGTTACTGAGCATACAGGGCCAGCTAAACAATAATGCGCATGCGCCAATAGCAGTGTGTATAATATAGGTCACGAAAATCCGCCGTATTACGTTGTGCGCTATACGGCGAATGCGCCGTATAAACACTCCGTTGAATAAAACATGCCTATTGTTGGTCTCTTATTAGATCGTTTCTATAGTTAGATTTTTTTTTAGGTATTCTCTTATTAAGATTCGCTTTTTCGTTATTGTGAAAATCTTTTGCTGGTATTTTAAATTATATTTAGTGCTAGAGATATTTGGTTATTGGTTTCAGATTTAGCGTGTAGTAGATAAGATAAATAAGTGATATTGAGTTAATGTAAGGATTTTAGTTATAGGTTAAGTTTGCTGTTTTTTATGTGAATGGATAGTTAATAGTAATGCTGTGGTTGAGTTAGGTTCTAGTAGTGATGATGAATGTATTTATTTATGGACTATATTGATTATAATTAGTGCTATCTATATTATATGAATACACTAATTTATGTTGCATTTTAAAAAGATATTTGTTAGTTAGATTCAGTGCGCGTTGTTTATGTTTGTTTATTTGTTGTTTATTGTGACTTAGTGTGACGATGTGGACAGGGGATTGCGTGGCCAGCAGGGTGCGAAGTCTCCGGCCAGTGGTGCTTCCACCCGTCAACTGTTGTTGGCTCGTTAGTCAATGGATGATGATAGCCGAACTGACTCTTTGACTGGTGTGTTATTTGTCCGATATTTATATTTGTTGAAAAGTCTATCTAACATTACACTTGACATACACAAAACAGGTATAAGTAAATACTCCACACAGTAAGCGGGTTTACGAATGAGCCAAAGGCTCATGTTTATTGATCTGAATTTAGTATTTCAACGGCGTCACTAGGTGAACGGGACTACAATGTCTGATAAGTTGAGGTATATAAAATTCCTATGACAGAGTACTATTGAATATAAACGGCGACAATAAACCACAATTGGCGACAAACACCACGGCTATAAGTATGGGGAAATACACGTTAATCCTAGTCCAGGAATGTTTAACAGTCGAACTTAGAGAGTCTAAAATGGCGTTGTCATGGCGTTGACAACTAGATAGTACTGTCAAGATGTGCACAGTCGTCGGTCTCGTGTCGGACCCGTAGAAGACTGACTAGACTCCTCTCGAAAGTAAAAAACCCAGGTAGACTCCAATCCTAAAAAGGACTCTAGAATGCCAGAGTCTAAATGGCGTTGCATCGTCGTTGACAACTCGATAGTACTATCAAGACGTGCATAGGTCGCTTGTCGAAAGTTAGACCTAGGTAGACTAAACTAAAAAAGGTAATCTGCAGATTAAGTATAACGTTAGAGAGGCGGGACTAAGGCATAAGGCCAGCCCACTTAGCCAAGAAAAGCAAAGTGAAGTGCTTACGTCTGCAGTGTTCGACAATGTCATGCAAGCACACGTGCCGCGCGGGGAAGGCATGGAAGGGAGTGGGATGATGGTCACGGCGACACCGATAGGACAAAGGAGTGGTCCGTCTTTGTCCACTAGGATTGTCGAACTGAAGGCTAGAGGCTGTCAAGGGGAAGAAATCTGATCAGGACAACAAAGGGAAATTATTGCCTACTTTCAATGTCAACAATATTCTACACTCTTTTATCAATATTCAAGCTCTTGTTTAACAATCAGTGAACTATCCATGTTTACACAACAAAGGACAAAAGCCGCGCGGGAGAAATCTAAATACAGCCGCTCCTATGTCCAACTGGCTGGCCTATCAAACGGGAAGTACAAAGTCTTATAGGTCAACACGGCGATGTAAGGGCAGTTAACAAAGCGTCTATATTACTGATGCTGCACACTAATTACATATCTAATTGTGTGCTAATTAATTTCTTGCTTTATTAGAAAAGACTTCATGAGACTTAGTTTAGGTTTAGTATAGAATTATAGTACTGAGTTAGATTTGCTTATAGTATTGGTCCATCCAGATAGCTAAGAATCTCCCTGTAACAACGGAGATATCACATATAAAATCCTCCCCTGTCCTTGTATATAATGTAAATAATATGTAATATAATGTAATAGGTGTTATTTACTTCATAACACCGACTTTAGCATACGCTTTACAATATAGCCCCCTCCCTCGCTCGCTCTCTTACATTTATTATGATAATTATAATGTCAAGTTTAAATTGAAACTTTACTTTATTTATTTCACCATTTGGAACAAAATTTTGATTTTCTCTTTCGAAACTACATATTAATACCTTTAAAAACCAATACAACGATTTAATCGTCGATGGGCTTGTGTGAAAAACCATAAAACGACAGTGAATCATTCCTAGAGAGTACGTACGCTTAGAACCTTAAAGCTTAGAACACTGTCAAGGAGTTGTTTTATTCGAGGCTTGGTCTCTCGGCATCACAATAACATAACAGAAACATAGTTTGACTTAGGAATGTTTGGCAAGGACGATCTATAGGTTTGGAGACAAGTTTAGTGTGTAGGTGTAGGCTAGTACGGACTGTAAACACCGAGACTGGAGCTAGTGATAGTTGATACTGGTGCGACAGTGAGGGGGACTCTGCATGGACAAAGAGAGACAGACTCCAGCACGCAAATAAATCTAGTTAGACACTGACAGGTGTGGGGCCTGGTGGGTTCGATGCAAAACTATTTAACGTAGGGACACTGAAAAATGTGTACAGAACTTGGACTTGTGGTCTGATGTTTGGATCACACCCAAGCCAAGTCAACTGTCCACAGACAGATATGTGTTTTCTGACACGGGTTAGTTGAGTTTTGCATCGATACCTTCCAATAGGCAATATATAGATATATAGATATAGTTTAGGACAACATTAAGGTTTTTATTGACTATTATTATGTAGGTGACGGCCCGTACCCAGGCCCGTGCTCTGGCTGGGGAACCATAGTTCGATAGCGGTGGTGACCGTAGCAACATGGCCGAGAGCGGTGGCCAGCTGGTGGCAAAGTGGCTGACTACTGGTGGCAAAAGGCCGGTGGCTGGCGGTGGTTGACGTGACAGTGGCTTAGTAGTGACGTGTAGACGGCCGCGGTGTAGACTGGTTGCTGATGGCAGTTTGGTGCATCAGTACGTCAGTAGTGCGTCCGGTGGTGCGTCAGAGGAGAGGCAGTGTGATGCCGTTGAGGACCAAGCCTGAGTGGAGACGTGTGGCGTAGGCTATGATAATGTAACGGTTGTGTTTTGATAACATTCTTTTATATATTACGTTTCGTATGCTTGTAATAACCATTTAGTATAGATAGAATGTTTTCCTTTGTGTTTACTATATATCAGTTTGATATTATTTAACGTTATATTATCTCTATCCTTAAAATCACTTTTAATAAATTTAGAATAGTTTATAGTTCTCTTAATCAAACATCATGTGTTTGTTGTTTCATTTACGTATGTGTAAATGTTTTAATTACATTGTTTTTCTATGTAATTATTAAGATCTGGGACCTTCCTAATTAAGCGAGCCCATGACTCTAGAAGTAAAGTAGTCATTTAAATGTTATTGTAATTTAATTAGAGGAGGTTCTTGACAATGGGGGCCTGTCCAAAAGAAATGGGTTTGCATAGTATACTTTTACATGTAGACCTATTTTACATAAGAAGGTTGTGTTATTCTAGGAGATCGTCTCACATTTTTTTTTTTTTGCAAGTATTTTTTTTTCTCTCTCTTTTACACAATTAATATTGTGACATTTTAAGACTTGTTTAAAAGAAATAGTGTATTGCGAAGCATATTTGAAGTATTATTTGCTATAATTAATTGTTGTTGTTGTTTTTATGCATTTTGTTGAAATTTTATTTTGTAACTTTCTTTTTTTCTCCCTTAAAGATTTCTTTTCCCAGCTGTGTTTTCTTTTCTAGTCAAACGTGAATTCCTGTCTTCTGCAAGCGGGCTGTGCTCTCCCAAGTTACCTGGTGTCACATGGTTATTGATGGGTGCTGGACGCTGGAGGTTGAATGAAAGTTGATACCATCCCTACACACGGGGGAGGCTAAGTCTGTTTTCCTTTTCTCTGTGTGTGTGTTTTTGGTGCGGGGGTGCTACCAATACAATAAGGGGGTGAAGAGTGTCCCTTAACGGTACTTAGGGTCAGTTTAGTACACAGCGTTTGTTTGGGTGGAATAGTTTTTTTTTCTCTGGGCCGTCACCGGTGTGTCAGTTTGTCTGTGTTGGGGTTGTTGGTGCTGCCTCTGAACACTGCATTGCGGTATCAGTGAGTGTTGTATATAAAGAGGTGTTGAGTATCTTGTGAGAGTTGGGTTTCCACCACTAGATTATACAGCATCGTACATTTTGTTGTAGCGAGTGTTGGTATAGTTAGAGGGTGAAGATATCTCTGTTTTGACTTGCTTTTAACCAGGGGTGTTAAGTTTGCAAGGTTGATTAGAGATATAACTACAACTGCGAGTATTGAGACAATTTGAATCATATTTGTTGTTTGGCGGTGTATTTTCCCGTCGGTTGAACAAAAGAACACATTATACACGGAAGCCCTATTTGAATTGGGAAATAGATGTTTTATTTGTAAACGAAGATCGGAGTTTAGATGTACAAAACCGTTTTTGTTAGTAGGCCTACTATTTCAATTGAATATAATAATGATAGTGATGACAGTGTACCATTTTGGTTAGAAAAGCTCGAGTCCATTCAGTAGTCCTATACTATGTCCCATATATAGTATGGGTTCGATTAGTTTGTCGGTTTGCCTTTTGTTTGTTTGTTTGTTTCAAAGAGTTAGTAGTAAGTATATGAGTAGCTACAATGTTCCAAGTCAGTTAAAGTCTACAATAATAACGTGCATTACATTTGGATTTAGTGGTAGGAATAGAGCTTTAGATAGTATCTGGCGCGTTTAGTCAGTTTTTAGTCGATAGTGCAGTGTGGGCTGACAAACATGTTGAATTTAAATATTTTTGTTTTCTTTACGACTCAGTCTGTCCTACAGGAAGGTGGTATAGACGAAGTAGTGAGTACAGACATAGGCTATAGGGTTATGCGATTTTGTGTGTCCAGTGGTTGAGTGTTTTGGGGCTGAGTGTATCCACGGACGCATGTGACAGAGTGTTTGTACCTGTATACGGCGCCTGCCTTGGTACCTAGCTGGGATGAACTTCAATACTTGGAGCACAGACCGCTTCTCTATATACTATTGTCTTTGACATGAACATTAATTAGTTCGGTTTGAAATTTTGTAACTTTTGATTTTAGCTGAATTTTGTATTCTTTACTTTTGAATTTGTATTAAGTGCTACTTATGATTGAGTTTAGACATTCAACACTTTCTGTTTTAGACATAGAAACTCAATATCATATGTAGGATGATGATGTACAATGTAGATTTATAATTCAGTTGTTTGTTTTTCTTTTAAATGCGTGTGTGACTATTTTTGGATACTAAAAATAGTCAAAGCGAAGGGGGATGATGTCAAGGAGTTGTTTTATTCGAGGCTTGGTCTCTCGGCATCACAATAACATAACAGAAACATAGTTTGACTTAGGAATGTTTGGCAAGGACGATCTATAGGTTTGGAGACAAGTTTAGTGTGTAGGTGTAGGCTAGTACGGACTGTAAACACCGAGACTGGAGCTAGTGATAGTTGATACTGGTGCGACAGTGAGGGGGACTCTGCATGGACAAAGAGAGACAGACTCCAGCACGCAAATAAATCTAGTTAGACACTGACAGGTGTGGGGCCTGGTGGGTTCGATGCAAAACTATTTAACGTAGGGACACTGAAAAATGTGTACAGAACTTGGACTTGTGGTCTGATGTTTGGATCACACCCAAGCCAAGTCAACTGTCCACAGACAGATATGTGTTTTCTGACACGGGTTAGTTGAGTTTTGCATCGATACCTTCCAATAGGCAATATATAGATATATAGATATAGTTTAGGACAACATTAAGGTTTTTATTGACTATTATTATGTAGGTGACGGCCCGTACCCAGGCCCGTGCTCTGGCTGGGGAACCATAGTTCGATAGCGGTGGTGACCGTAGCAACATGGCCGAGAGCGGTGGCCAGCTGGTGGCAAAGTGGCTGACTACTGGTGGCAAAAGGCCGGTGGCTGGCGGTGGTTGACGTGACAGTGGCTTAGTAGTGACGTGTAGACGGCCGCGGTGTAGACTGGTTGCTGATGGCAGTTTGGTGCATCAGTACGTCAGTAGTGCGTCCGGTGGTGCGTCAGAGGAGAGGCAGTGTGATGCCGTTGAGGACCAAGCCTGAGTGGAGACGTGTGGCGTAGGCTATGATAATGTAACGGTTGTGTTTTGATAACATTCTTTTATATATTACGTTTTGTATGCTTGTAATAACCATTTAGTATAGATAGAATGTTTTCCTTTGTGTTTACTATATATCAGTTTGATATTATTTAACGTTATATTATCTCTATCCTTAAAATCACTATTAATAAAATTAGAATAGTTTATAGTTCTCTTAATCAAACATCATGTGTTTGTTGTTTCATTTACGTATGTGTAAATGTTTTAATTACATTGTTTTTCTATGTAATTATTAAGATCTGGGACCTTCCTAATTAAGCGAGCCCATGACTCTAGAAGTAAAGTAGTCATTTAAATGTTATTGTAATTTAATTAGAGGAGGTTCTTGACAAACACAAAAAAATGTATACGGATTTTTTTCATTAATTTACATTCCCGGATAGAAAACTAAGCGAAGTAACTTTAATTTTATTTAGTTTAGGCCATTTTTAAGCGTAAACACGATGAAAACTGATAGGTCATCATAGGCTGAGGAGAACCAACGCTTCAGCGGAGCGCAGTAGGCCTACAGCATACATGGCACATTTAAATTCCATTTTTAGACAACGAATTAGACTATAGTGACAATGATTTTATTTTAACTAGTCGTTCGGAAACTGAAAATGTTTGTAGAGAAGCTAACAGAGAAAATAACGAAGCTAGCCTACTCATTTCTCAATCACCAAGTGCGACACAGTCAGCTGATCGATAAGCTGATTGACCAACTGTAAAATTCGAATAAACCCTTATTAATTGAGTACGACACTCCCCCCACTAAATTTAGTGTTCTAAAAAATTTAAACTTTTTTTTTTTGCGTGGAGCACAATTATTAGTGCCTTAGGAATGGAGGAAACTAATTTCACGGTTAACATACGCGTTGAACTTGAAAAAAAAATTTTTTCCCAAATTTTCTATTTGTTAAAGTAAAAATCCGCATTTTTGTCAATGTTTTTTTTTTGCTGCTGTGACGTCACTAGTAATAACGTTAAGAGTTTTTTTTTTAAATATTATATAATACCTAAATATCATTAAATATGCTCCAAGCAAAAAAAAGTTGAAATATTTTAGAAACCACGATATGACATGGTAGCGTTGGATAAATAGGTTGAATATTTATTTAGTAAACTAAATGTAGATAAAACTTACTTTTTTTCATGTCTTCGTCTTTAAATATGTCTTTAAATGTTCATTACCGTACGCGCAAATGTCACCGGCAAACCAACCATTTTGTCTACCAGAAATTATTGAATAACCAATCAGAACCTAGCGAAAGGGTGGCAGCTTTTTTTTAAAAGTTAGTATGTAATAATAAGTAAATAATAATAATGACACATGCCAAATTACAAAAAAAGCAAATTAACCATCACTGTCCAAAAAAGTAACCATCACTTTCTCTATCCTTAGAACTAACCATCACTTTCCATATCCATAGAACTAACTATCACTTTCCTTATCCTTAGAACTAACTATCACTTTCCCTATCCTTAGAACTAACCATCACTTTCCCTATCCTTAGAACTAACTATCACTTTCCCTTTCCTTAGAACTAACCATCACTTTCCCTATCTTTAAAACTAACTATCACTATCCCTATGATAAAAAAAATACAACTACGTGAACCTAAAAACCCTCCTTATAGAAATGGAATATCCCAAATATAGAAAATGATCAAATACTACAACGACGTCACAGTCACATTGCGCACCAAACTATACCTATTCTGTGCTGCGCACTTCCATAAAACATTGTAAACGTGGTTGCGTGTAATGAAAGTGGCTGCTGTTAAAATGAAAAACTTTACAAATTCAAAATTTTTTTCTAGAGCCTTAGAATCGTTAGCGACCTTTGAAACCTATTGTTTCGTCATCAGGGCATGTAAACCTTCAATTTGATATATGATACAAAATAATAGCGCGTGGGGTGAATCTCGTACACTATTAAAAAACCGTTTATCCATTTTAAAAGAAAATATTATATTAATAATTAACCCTTACAGTCCCGGGTGCGTATACAGCGGAACTGAAGGCAGCATAGATAGAAGTAGGTCGGTACGGGAAGGGTTAACAAACAGAAACCATACATATTTCGTATCATTTTCATTATATCTAACATAATTACAAAAAGGAGTTTGTTGAATTTTATAAATACAAATGTTTTTATTATGTTTATTTGTTTGTCGTTTTTGGTGTCTTTTAAAAAAGGTCACATTTTTAACACAAACTACAGAAAAATAAAAATATAAAATAACACAATATTTTTATCACTAAGTAAAAGGGCATTTCGATTCCCTACACAATAATACCGCATACATACAGAAATTGTTTTGAAATATTAGAGCAACACAAACATTTCAATACTACCCAGTAAAAAAAAAATTAAGGGAAAATAATTATGGCGAAACGTAAAGAAAATAAGGATTTTACGAGATAACAATATTATATGGATGCTAAACTCTCAACCTCCTACACTTTCTTTACCCAGGCATTTTTACGTGTAAGGCGATTTACATAAAACGGTGTAAAAAAACAAGTGTGGCAATTGTTATAAGTATGCCCGCGTGTTTAAGATTGTCGTTAATGGGTTCTTATGTTGCCCATCATACATTCATCAATCTCCTCGGAGTATCTATATTTGATAACGTAATATTTTCTTTACCTTGCTTAGGTTGTCTGTTATCGATAGATGCATTAATACAATACTTTCAAATATGATATAATAAAATAAACGCTCCTCTGCAGCAATATAATCTTTAATTCACATTAAGTCACAATTTACGTTTCACATCAACGAAACACTGTTATATTTTCAATACTTATATATTTAATTATTCAGAGTCCATTTTAGAATACAATCACACATCTATCCTTTACAAGGCACTGCAGGAGACTAATTAAACCGTGTTTTTTTTTCATGTGACTACTTCCGATCTATCAATCAAGATAATAGGTTTTATTTAATATCCAAATCTGGGTTTTATTCTAAGTTTTATAACTCTTACTTCATATTACAATTGATTTACATAAGTCATTTCCCTTGCATTATATCTGCATTATACTTGCATTATACTTGCACCATAGCAATTGTATTAGTGTACAGCAATGAAATAGTACAGGTTTCATATAGCAAGATATTAAGTAGACAGCTATTATCACTTTTGTTATTACCTGGAGATACATTAGGAATAATTGCAGTCAACTGTTCCAATGTGAACTTGACCAGGAAAGCGTCCAAACTTGAGCAATAAGTCTTGACAAATACATAAAGAAATAGTTTTAACTTGAAAATAGTGTAAATTTTAGCATATTATTATAAAGTCTTAGCAAGAACGATCAAACATGATACACTTTATTATTAAATTTAAATAAAAGGAAACGTAATAACTGATGTAAATGTCAAGACATATGATAGTCAGTTAAACGGCCTTAAATGTGTGTGTTTACATTTGAAACGAAATAAACTTGCTTGACAAAGAAAGGTAGATCTGCATTGAGTTAGATCTAGTATGTATACATTCTTCATATATAGAAACTGATTTTATTTCATAAGAAATATATAATAGACGATATTTTTTTGAGTGATGTATCTTATCTTATATTATATTACAGACACTCCTTCCATAAAGAAGATTATTGCATCATACGCTCATCCGTGGTCCAAGTCCAGTCTGTCATCTTTAATAATGTTTTAAATGATGTTATTTTACTGGTTTTCCTGGTTAGTTCAGGTAGCCCATTCAATGCCAGAATGCCACCCGAGAAGAATTAGTAGGCCTCCTTATATCCATTTGTTCTCGCATAAGGGATAAGAATTGTTGTTTTTTTGTCATGATGTTTATCTCAGTATTGCAAGAGGCTGTTATTGGGTTGTATTTCTAAATGAGAGTTAACTGCCTTATAATTATATTATTACTACTTTACTTTTTTTTACTTTCTGTCCTCAAGTGTTTCTTGATTTAGTGATTTGGCTATTGGTGTTACTCTTATCAGTTGTGAATATTCCCTAGTAATGAACCTTGCAGCTCTTTTCTGAATTGGTTCTTGTTTTTAAATGTTTTCTTTAGTTGATGGACCCATGCAGATGATGCATTTTCTACTTTAGTCCAAACTAATGTGGGATATCATTTTAGTTTTATTTATTTTTTTTTGCAATTTTACAAGTTGCTTTTTATGAATCGTAATACTTTGTATGATTTTTAATTATTTTTTCAATATGATGATTCCAAACTAATTTATTATTACTCTTAAGTACTTTGCATTTATAGTTTAAGGTAGTTTTTATTACCATTATTAAATTAGTTTGTTATTATTTATTTCCTTTTCTTAGATACCCTTTGCAATTTTTCTTTTTCTTGGTGAAAAGACATACTCAGTTAGATTCTCATGTTTTGTAGGTCATCTCGCTGATTTTGTAAAAAAAAATTACTATATTTTTTTTCTTTATTGTTCTATAACTTATAAAATCATCTGCAAACAATCTTAGTTTTGTTCATGTGTATATTCTTTTGGGTAAGTCGTTAATATAAATGAGAAATATAAGGAGATGCTTTCTGTCCTCAAGTGTTTCTTGATTTAGTGATTTGGCTATTGGTGTTACTCTTATCAGTTGTGAATATTCCAACCTTCTGGCTTTTGTGATAGCAATTAAAAATTGTAAGCACATACATTCGATCATGTCTAAGTTTTCATATAAGGTCAACTGTTTTCGCTTTTGAAAGAATCAACAGACACTGCATGATAAACAAGAAATTATACTTAATATTGTTATTATAGACATGGTTGATCTTAGAATTTATTACAGTGAAAAACGGCAGTTAAAATAGTTATGTTCGTACTTTTTTTATCTCAGTAATTTGATAACAATGTAAATATAACTAATCAGAATCGTCATTTTTTACATTTAAAAATATTACTTTAGCCCACATTACTGTGGGCTAATTTTTAAAGAATTCGAAAAATGATGCCATAAATATAAATAATTACATTCTAAAAGTAATATAAACAAATCTTAGTATCTTATATGCTCAAGTATTTTGCCTGTTATGCTTGTTAGGGAAACAGGTCTGTATTTATCAGAATCAGATTTTTATCCTTTTTACTCCCTTTCCTTTTAGTTCTGCTGTCTGTCCGCTTGGATGGTTGGTTGGATGACAGCAAAATTTGAATCGATTTTTCGACCACTTCCCGTGTCCGATCGAGCTAAAATTTGGGCAGCATTCTTGCACAGACTCAAAATACATTCTATTACATTTTCAGCAGCGTAGCATTTGGAATAGTCACGAATTCCTTCTATCAAGTTGCGAATCGAGGATTATATTTTACGAAAAAAAATGGTTGGCTTTGACGGAGGTACATAAACTTTTCGGATATGTTAGTTTTTACGAAAAAAATACGAATGAAAACGACACAATATAGCCGAAAGAAAAGCAAGTTTTTTTGTTTTTTTAAATGCGCAATCGTTATAATTAGATATGTATTTGCCGACATTACCGATTTGAAATTTCTCAGTTTTGTAGTGAAGTGGAAATGGTAAACTTAGATTGCAAAGAAAGGGAGTTTTCTTGTTTCTTGTTTGAAAACTGAGATTACATTTGCTGATTTCCAATCAGCACTTCGCCCTAATTTAGATAGCTTTGAAAAAGCATTTTAAAATGTGGAGTTTATTATGTATTTCTTTAAGCAGTCATGGAATGTGATCTGGACCAGAAGCTTTTTTTACGTTTAAGTTGATTAGGAGTTGGTTAATGTCTTTTTCTTCTATATTTAAATGTTATATATTATAAAATTTGTTTAATTTATGAAGTTGTCTTTGCCACCTGATTTGAAAATTATGATATAAAGTGGGTGCTTAGGGTATTAGCTTTAATTTAATTGTCATTATATATTTCATTGTTTTAGTTGAGCTATGCCTGTTGCGCCAATTTCATGTTTTCATTATTATTTTTTAGAAATTACATTATTTACTTTTTCATTAAGCAGATGTGTGCTTAGTTTCTAAGTTAAATTTTAAATTATTAGGTATTATTTTTGTAGTCTCATTAAATTAGTTGACTTTAAATAAAAAAAACACTATCTTTTTGATCTCTCAATCTTTATAGTTAGTATTAAACCAACATTTGTTAATTTCATTGGATGTTTCTTTTTATGGCACAAATCAACCTTTGATGCCTTTATACTTTAAAAAAAAAATCTTTTAACAGGAATTGTATAAAACAGTCTTCGAATATTACACTGAAGTACTAGAGTTTTAACGCAAATTATAATATTAATGTTTTATTTTAGCGAAGATATACGTTTTAGCGTAGTATATAAATATTTTGATGTTTTCAAAAACAGGACATTTTGTTAAAAAAATATATATTTAAGATTTAATTTATCCTCTAAATTTGTAAAATATTCTATAGACATGTAAAAAAAAAGAATATTTTTTTCCCATTTTTAATATTCAATTAAAAAAAAAAGTTAAAATATAAAAATATAAATTAACAAAAAAAAAGGTTAAGGATTTCATAGAAGTAGAAAAGGTGTTTATAATGTTCATGTAAATTTATAATAACCCTATGCATTTTGTTGAAAAAAAAATCAATTTACTTTTGCCTCCTGCCATGTTCGATAAGTTGAATCATATTTATAACACATCTCACCAATTCTAAACGAATCAGCTATCCGGCAGGTTACTGGAAAATTAAATTTCAACATTTGTAAATATATATATAGAGAGAGAGGATGTTGTATTGATTAAAAAAATTCATAAGTTGACAAATTAATATATATATATACATACATACATGCATACACAAACTCAGACGCACACAAGCACGCACGCACGCACACACACACTCACACACACACACATACATACACGCATACATACATACATACATACATGTATCGGTTGTTGGCGTAGTTGTTTCGGTTGTTGTTGTAGTTGTTGTTTCTGTAGTCGTTGCAGTTGATTCTGTAGTTGTAGTAGCCGAAAAAAAAGTATACTTAATTTAAAGTCTTTATCAAAATATTTAAGTTATTCAAATATTTAAACAAAAGTAAAAAAAAAAAAGAAAAAATGTAATCATAAAAACTCATCAGATGAAAAGTTAAAAAATCTACATTCATTTCTTTTGTTTTATTTTATTTTTTTCTTCTAGACTTTTTAAAGAATATGCGTAGCATCAACTATTAAAACACCATAACTCTCATCGTATGACTCTAATAGCTAAGCCCATAAAAAAAACATTTAAGTGATATGAATTCTATGACAACTATTGAAATGCAATAAGACCCATTGCATGCTTTTAAGAATTAAATTAATAAGATAGACATTTAATAAATGTATAATATATAATAGCTACTTACGGGCATACATACACATGGTTGGGAAATTATATGAACAATCACTCATCATTGTACCATAAGTAGTAGGGTCTTCAAGATAAAAATATGCGCAGTCATTTTGTGGAGAACCTTCATCGGGCTGTAAGGGACCCCAGGCAAATTTCAGGTCAGACGATGCAGATGATTTGTCGTTGTCCCAAATATACGTCCCATCCTCATCGATGTCATTAGCGCCTGACCATATACTACTTCCTGAAAATTAAAACAAAAAAATTAAATTAGCTAATAATGGGTGAACGGTGGCCCAGCTGCTGCACAATCGACTGTCGTACAAGAAGGACCTTGGTTTGAATCCTGGTAAATGTTAGAGTGTCATGAGATAATGGCATAATTATTTACTAAGTATCTACATAACAATAGCGACATGTTAATATTTTTGGCTTTATTCCAAGTTATTTTCTAATCGAGATAATTATCTGCCACGTAGATACTTGAAAGAAAGTAAAAGTGAATGTAATTATTATTCAATGTTCATTAATATTACTAAAATTTATATTATAACAATTCAATATTTTGTTCATGCATTCGTCCATGGTATTCCATTTACGTTTCTGAAAATTCAAACTGGGGTCTAAATATGTAATGCGCAAAATATATTCCAACAGCCCTTGACCCACTGGCCCCAATCGACCCATTAGCCCCAATCGACCCACTCGCCCCAATTGACCATCTCGCCCCAATCGACCCACTCGCCCCAATCGACCAACTCGCCCAAATCGACCAACTCGCCCCAATCGACCAACTCGCCTTAATCGACCAACTCGCCCCAATCGACCCACTCGCCCCAATCGACCAACTCGCCCCAATCGACCAACTCGCCCCAATCGACAAACTCGCCCCAATCGACCCATTCGCCCCACTCGCCTCACTCACCCCCTCCCCACCTTACACCAGACTACACTGACTTTTCTGGTATTACATCATCTATTATGTCGATTCTAGAATTTAGACTCTTAAATATTATTGTCATTAACGCTCTGTCGTTAAAGGGATCAGCACGTATGCACAACCCCACTTTTTCCACTACAACCTTAACCCGTACTTCTTATCACCGAGAGTCTCGTCACTCTTCTTTAATCATGCCACATAAACACGCTTTGTTAAAAAGTAGGCAACGAATTTAATTAGAAGTTGCATGTATCTAGCTAAATAGTATTTGTCATTATCGGACATTTGGACTTTTTAAATATTTCCTGTGAATTTTATTTTATGCATCACTTTTAAATTAATATGCTTGACTGCTTGACATTTTATTAGTTAATATGTAGTTTCGAAAGAGAAAATCTAAATATTGTTCCAAATGGTGAATTAAATTTTTTAAAAAGTTTAAATTTAAACTTGACATTATAATTATCAGAATAAATGTAAGAGAGGGAGCGAGGGAGGGGGTTATATTGTAAATTAACCGACAACAACTCGAAAAAGTAAATAATTTTAAATATCTAGGAGCAATCAAATCCGTAGACCGACTCTGTGATTCAGACATTCGAGCTAGGAATGGGACTGCAATGAAGGCTATAGCTGGCCTAAACAGAATCTGGACCAGCAAACGCATTGGTCTCCTAACAAATCTCAGACTGTACAGAGCCCTTATCTAAACTATTGTTCTGTATGGATGTGAGAACTGGTCGCTTCGTTCAGCAGCTTAAAACAAGTTGCAGGCTTTCGAAAATAAATGCATGAGAAAAAAAGTTAGAATAGCCTACGTAGAACACAGGACTTATGCGTATGTGTGGAACATACTATCCTCAATTACAGGTCCTCAAGAAAACATTATGACAACAATCAAAGGGCGTAAACTAACATGATTCGGTCATGTGTTGCGGCTGCACAATAGCCTGTCATAAATAATCCTCCAGGGCACGGTAGAAGTTGGACGTCGCTGAGGACTTTAACGGAGATGCTGGTTTAACAATGTAAAGTATTGAACATGGCTGCAGTTGACTCAACTACTGTCAACAGCTCAAGACAGCAATGACTACTGGGGTGCCCATTCGTTCCCCTCAACGACCACAATCGTCTAGGATTAATAATGATGATTCATTATTTAGTGAATAAATATCGTGGTGACCGGTATTAGAAGGCTGAAAAAAATAATAGGTATGATGTGTCATGGTGTGCAAAAATGTTCCCATATTGCTGTTGTGCGTAAGGCACATGTGTTTCCGTTGACCAGTTGATGTAGGCTATGTAGGGCACATGTGTCCCCATAGACCTGTTGATGTATGTAGAACACAGATGTTCCTATAGACCTATTAATGTATGTATGGCACATGTGTCCCCATAGACCTGTTGATGTATGTAGGGCACAGGTGTTCCTATAGACCAATTGATGTATGTAGGGCACAGGTGTTCCTATAGACCTATTGATGTATGTAGGGCACATGTGTCCCCATAGACCTGTTGATGTATGTAGAACACATGTGTCCCCATAGACCTGTTGATGTATGTAGAACACATGTGTCCCCATAGACCTGTTGATGTATGTAGAACACATGTGTCCCCATAGACCTGTTGATGTATGTAGAACACATGTATCCCCATAGACCTGTTGATGTATGTAGAACACATGTGTCTCCATAGACCTGTTGATGTATGTAGAACACATGTGTCCCCACAGACCTGTTGATGTATGTAGAACACATGTATCCCCATAGACCTGTTGATGTATGTAGAACACAGGTGTTCCTATAGACCTATTGATGTATGTAGGGCACATGTGTCTTCATTGACCTGTTGATGTGTGTGGGGCACTGGTGTTCCCATAGACCCGTCGCTGTATGTAAGGCACATGTCTTCATACCCTTCTCTTGTTTTTAAAATTATAGTTATGCTAATTTCTTTATGTAGACTGGTGGTCTACGATGTATCTTTGTGGTTTTTTTTTTAATTACCTATTCATTGTTATTTGCTATCATTGGTGCCAAAACGTGATCGTTTTGGTTGAATAACTTGGTTTACGATTTTTGTTAGGGAATATAATTATTAGTATATGGTAGGAAATGTACTGTAGTTTGTAAATATATATTTTGATTTAGTTGTGGTGTTTATTTGTTTAGATATCTTTCTTTTTATTCCATAACGGAGCACACTTTTAACATTCTACTGTCCTATCTTGGGCCGAGGGCGGTAAATCGGATTGGTCTTTTCTTTTGAATATGATTGGCTGCGGTTGGGTAAATCTTATTGGTTAGTGATAGTTGTTAGATTTACCCTATAAATTGCTTCCGGTCAGCGATCAATTTGTTTTATCGGTGGTGGTCAGAGTGGCATCTCAAAGTATCTTTTTGAATAAAGGGAGGCGTTACGCGGCAAATCCGGTGTATAACGTCCAGCGTTATGCGGCAAATCCGGTGTATAACGTTGAGCGTTATGCGGCGGATCCGGTGTATAACGTTCAGCGTTATGCGGCGGATCTGGTGTATAACGTTAAGCCGAATGTGTGTAGGCCCTATAATGCGAGCGTCATCGGCAGACCCAAATTTACGAAAAAAATTTGAGAGTTAGCCTACATTTATGACTTATAACTTTATGACTTTATATGATTACTTATCTATACTATTCTATAGTCTCTAGGCTTTTTTTTAGGATCATATTCCTAGTTAAGTCCTATCCCTGATCGGGCTTAACAGTATAATCAATTTCTAATTAGTGATTAAGTGACATAGGCTAAATAACCTTTTTGTTTGAATTAATTATAGGCCTACTATTTAAGTCATAACCCTAGCCTGGACTAACCTTAGGCCTAACATCAATTTCTAATTGTGATTTTAAGTGACATAGGCTAAATAACCTTTTTGTTTGAATTAATTGTAAACAATGACAAAAAGTTACAAAAAAATCACGTATTTAAAAAAAAAATATCGTTTTACTATAATTGAATTAATAATATAAAAAAAAGGTGGAGAGGGGTAAGGTAGAACCTGCGTTACCCTTGTTGACAGCACACGATACTAAACACTGGGCCAAGAAAACTTGATGAAACTTTAACAAAAAATTGTTACTGAGCATACAGGGCCAGCTAAACAATAATGCGCATGCGCCAATAGCAGTGTGTATAATATAGGTCACGAAAATCCGCCGTATTACGTTGTGCGCTATACGGCGAATGCGCCGTATAAACACTCCGTTGAATAAAACATGCCTATTGTTGGTCTCTTATTAGATCGTTTCTATAGTTAGATTTTTTTTTAGGTATTCTCTTATTAAGATTCGCTTTTTCGTTATTGTGAAAATCTTTTGCTGGTATTTTAAATTATATTTAGTGCTAGAGATATTTGGTTATTGGTTTCAGATTTAGCGTGTAGTAGATAAGATAAATAAGTGATATTGAGTTAATGTAAGGATTTTAGTTATAGGTTAAGTTTGCTGTTTTTTATGTGAATGGATAGTTAATAGTAATGCTGTGGTTGAGTTAGGTTCTAGTAGTGATGATGAATGTATTTATTTATGGACTATATTGATTATAATTAGTGCTATCTATATTATATGAATACACTAATTTATGTTGCATTTTAAAAAGATATTTGTTAGTTAGATTCAGTGCGCGTTGTTTATGTTTGTTTATTTGTTGTTTATTGTGACTTAGTGTGACGATGTGGACAGGGGATTGCGTGGCCAGCAGGGTGCGAAGTCTCCGGCCAGTGGTGCTTCCACCCGTCAACTGTTGTTGGCTCGTTAGTCAATGGATGATGATAGCCGAACTGACTCTTTGACTGGTGTGTTATTTGTCCGATATTTATATTTGTTGAAAAGTCTATCTAACATTACACTTGACATACACAAAACAGGTATAAGTAAATACTCCACACAGTAAGCGGGTTTACGAATGAGCCAAAGGCTCATGTTTATTGATCTGAATTTAGTATTTCAACGGCGTCACTAGGTGAACGGGACTACAATGTCTGATAAGTTGAGGTATATAAAATTCCTATGACAGAGTACTATTGAATATAAACGGCGACAATAAACCACAATTGGCGACAAACACCACGGCTATAAGTATGGGGAAATACACGTTAATCCTAGTCCAGGAATGTTTAACAGTCGAACTTAGAGAGTCTAAAATGGCGTTGTCATGGCGTTGACAACTAGATAGTACTGTCAAGATGTGCACAGTCGTCGGTCTCGTGTCGGACCCGTAGAAGACTGACTAGACTCCTCTCGAAAGTAAAAAACCCAGGTAGACTCCAATCCTAAAAAGGACTCTAGAATGCCAGAGTCTAAATGGCGTTGCATCGTCGTTGACAACTCGATAGTACTATCAAGACGTGCATAGGTCGCTTGTCGAAAGTTAGACCTAGGTAGACTAAACTAAAAAAGGTAATCTGCAGATTAAGTATAACGTTAGAGAGGCGGGACTAAGGCATAAGGCCAGCCCACTTAGCCAAGAAAAGCAAAGTGAAGTGCTTACGTCTGCAGTGTTCGACAATGTCATGCAAGCACACGTGCCGCGCGGGGAAGGCATGGAAGGGAGTGGGATGATGGTCACGGCGACACCGATAGGACAAAGGAGTGGTCCGTCTTTGTCCACTAGGATTGTCGAACTGAAGGCTAGAGGCTGTCAAGGGGAAGAAATCTGATCAGGACAACAAAGGGAAATTATTGCCTACTTTCAATGTCAACAATATTCTACACTCTTTTATCAATATTCAAGCTCTTGTTTAACAATCAGTGAACTATCCATGTTTACACAACAAAGGACAAAAGCCGCGCGGGAGAAATCTAAATACAGCCGCTCCTATGTCCAACTGGCTGGCCTATCAAACGGGAAGTACAAAGTCTTATAGGTCAACACGGCGATGTAAGGGCAGTTAACAAAGCGTCTATATTACTGATGCTGCACACTAATTACATATCTAATTGTGTGCTAATTAATTTCTTGCTTTATTAGAAAAGACTTCATGAGACTTAGTTTAGGTTTAGTATAGAATTATAGTACTGAGTTAGATTTGCTTATAGTATTGGTCCATCCAGATAGCTAAGAATCTCCCTGTAACAACGGAGATATCACATATAAAATCCTCCCCTGTCCTTGTATATAATGTAAATAATATGTAATATAATGTAATAGGTGTTATTTACTTCATAACACCGACTTTAGCATACGCTTTACAATATAGCCCCCTCCCTCGCTCGCTCTCTTACATTTATTATGATAATTATAATGTCAAGTTTAAATTGAAACTTTACTTTATTTATTTCACCATTTGGAACAAAATTTTGATTTTCTCTTTCGAAACTACATATTAATACCTTTAAAAACCAATACAACGATTTAATCGTCGATGGGCTTGTGTGAAAAACCATAAAACGACAGTGAATCATTCCTAGAGAGTACGTACGCTTAGAACCTTAAAGCTTAGAACACTGTCAAGGAGTTGTTTTATTCGAGGCTTGGTCTCTCGGCATCACAATAACATAACAGAAACATAGTTTGACTTAGGAATGTTTGGCAAGGACGATCTATAGGTTTGGAGACAAGTTTAGTGTGTAGGTGTAGGCTAGTACGGACTGTAAACACCGAGACTGGAGCTAGTGATAGTTGATACTGGTGCGACAGTGAGGGGGACTCTGCATGGACAAAGAGAGACAGACTCCAGCACGCAAATAAATCTAGTTAGACACTGACAGGTGTGGGGCCTGGTGGGTTCGATGCAAAACTATTTAACGTAGGGACACTGAAAAATGTGTACAGAACTTGGACTTGTGGTCTGATGTTTGGATCACACCCAAGCCAAGTCAACTGTCCACAGACAGATATGTGTTTTCTGACACGGGTTAGTTGAGTTTTGCATCGATACCTTCCAATAGGCAATATATAGATATATAGATATAGTTTAGGACAACATTAAGGTTTTTATTGACTATTATTATGTAGGTGACGGCCCGTACCCAGGCCCGTGCTCTGGCTGGGGAACCATAGTTCGATAGCGGTGGTGACCGTAGCAACATGGCCGAGAGCGGTGGCCAGCTGGTGGCAAAGTGGCTGACTACTGGTGGCAAAAGGCCGGTGGCTGGCGGTGGTTGACGTGACAGTGGCTTAGTAGTGACGTGTAGACGGCCGCGGTGTAGACTGGTTGCTGATGGCAGTTTGGTGCATCAGTACGTCAGTAGTGCGTCCGGTGGTGCGTCAGAGGAGAGGCAGTGTGATGCCGTTGAGGACCAAGCCTGAGTGGAGACGTGTGGCGTAGGCTATGATAATGTAACGGTTGTGTTTTGATAACATTCTTTTATATATTACGTTTCGTATGCTTGTAATAACCATTTAGTATAGATAGAATGTTTTCCTTTGTGTTTACTATATATCAGTTTGATATTATTTAACGTTATATTATCTCTATCCTTAAAATCACTTTTAATAAATTTAGAATAGTTTATAGTTCTCTTAATCAAACATCATGTGTTTGTTGTTTCATTTACGTATGTGTAAATGTTTTAATTACATTGTTTTTCTATGTAATTATTAAGATCTGGGACCTTCCTAATTAAGCGAGCCCATGACTCTAGAAGTAAAGTAGTCATTTAAATGTTATTGTAATTTAATTAGAGGAGGTTCTTGACAATGGGGGCCTGTCCAAAAGAAATGGGTTTGCATAGTATACTTTTACATGTAGACCTATTTTACATAAGAAGGTTGTGTTATTCTAGGAGATCGTCTCACATTTTTTTTTTTTTGCAAGTATTTTTTTTTCTCTCTCTTTTACACAATTAATATTGTGACATTTTAAGACTTGTTTAAAAGAAATAGTGTATTGCGAAGCATATTTGAAGTATTATTTGCTATAATTAATTGTTGTTGTTGTTTTTATGCATTTTGTTGAAATTTTATTTTGTAACTTTCTTTTTTTCTCCCTTAAAGATTTCTTTTCCCAGCTGTGTTTTCTTTTCTAGTCAAACGTGAATTCCTGTCTTCTGCAAGCGGGCTGTGCTCTCCCAAGTTACCTGGTGTCACATGGTTATTGATGGGTGCTGGACGCTGGAGGTTGAATGAAAGTTGATACCATCCCTACACACGGGGGAGGCTAAGTCTGTTTTCCTTTTCTCTGTGTGTGTGTTTTTGGTGCGGGGGTGCTACCAATACAATAAGGGGGTGAAGAGTGTCCCTTAACGGTACTTAGGGTCAGTTTAGTACACAGCGTTTGTTTGGGTGGAATAGTTTTTTTTTCTCTGGGCCGTCACCGGTGTGTCAGTTTGTCTGTGTTGGGGTTGTTGGTGCTGCCTCTGAACACTGCATTGCGGTATCAGTGAGTGTTGTATATAAAGAGGTGTTGAGTATCTTGTGAGAGTTGGGTTTCCACCACTAGATTATACAGCATCGTACATTTTGTTGTAGCGAGTGTTGGTATAGTTAGAGGGTGAAGATATCTCTGTTTTGACTTGCTTTTAACCAGGGGTGTTAAGTTTGCAAGGTTGATTAGAGATATAACTACAACTGCGAGTATTGAGACAATTTGAATCATATTTGTTGTTTGGCGGTGTATTTTCCCGTCGGTTGAACAAAAGAACACATTATACACGGAAGCCCTATTTGAATTGGGAAATAGATGTTTTATTTGTAAACGAAGATCGGAGTTTAGATGTACAAAACCGTTTTTGTTAGTAGGCCTACTATTTCAATTGAATATAATAATGATAGTGATGACAGTGTACCATTTTGGTTAGAAAAGCTCGAGTCCATTCAGTAGTCCTATACTATGTCCCATATATAGTATGGGTTCGATTAGTTTGTCGGTTTGCCTTTTGTTTGTTTGTTTGTTTCAAAGAGTTAGTAGTAAGTATATGAGTAGCTACAATGTTCCAAGTCAGTTAAAGTCTACAATAATAACGTGCATTACATTTGGATTTAGTGGTAGGAATAGAGCTTTAGATAGTATCTGGCGCGTTTAGTCAGTTTTTAGTCGATAGTGCAGTGTGGGCTGACAAACATGTTGAATTTAAATATTTTTGTTTTCTTTACGACTCAGTCTGTCCTACAGGAAGGTGGTATAGACGAAGTAGTGAGTACAGACATAGGCTATAGGGTTATGCGATTTTGTGTGTCCAGTGGTTGAGTGTTTTGGGGCTGAGTGTATCCACGGACGCATGTGACAGAGTGTTTGTACCTGTATACGGCGCCTGCCTTGGTACCTAGCTGGGATGAACTTCAATACTTGGAGCACAGACCGCTTCTCTATATACTATTGTCTTTGACATGAACATTAATTAGTTCGGTTTGAAATTTTGTAACTTTTGATTTTAGCTGAATTTTGTATTCTTTACTTTTGAATTTGTATTAAGTGCTACTTATGATTGAGTTTAGACATTCAACACTTTCTGTTTTAGACATAGAAACTCAATATCATATGTAGGATGATGATGTACAATGTAGATTTATAATTCAGTTGTTTGTTTTTCTTTTAAATGCGTGTGTGACTATTTTTGGATACTAAAAATAGTCAAAGCGAAGGGGGATGATGTCAAGGAGTTGTTTTATTCGAGGCTTGGTCTCTCGGCATCACAATAACATAACAGAAACATAGTTTGACTTAGGAATGTTTGGCAAGGACGATCTATAGGTTTGGAGACAAGTTTAGTGTGTAGGTGTAGGCTAGTACGGACTGTAAACACCGAGACTGGAGCTAGTGATAGTTGATACTGGTGCGACAGTGAGGGGGACTCTGCATGGACAAAGAGAGACAGACTCCAGCACGCAAATAAATCTAGTTAGACACTGACAGGTGTGGGGCCTGGTGGGTTCGATGCAAAACTATTTAACGTAGGGACACTGAAAAATGTGTACAGAACTTGGACTTGTGGTCTGATGTTTGGATCACACCCAAGCCAAGTCAACTGTCCACAGACAGATATGTGTTTTCTGACACGGGTTAGTTGAGTTTTGCATCGATACCTTCCAATAGGCAATATATAGATATATAGATATAGTTTAGGACAACATTAAGGTTTTTATTGACTATTATTATGTAGGTGACGGCCCGTACCCAGGCCCGTGCTCTGGCTGGGGAACCATAGTTCGATAGCGGTGGTGACCGTAGCAACATGGCCGAGAGCGGTGGCCAGCTGGTGGCAAAGTGGCTGACTACTGGTGGCAAAAGGCCGGTGGCTGGCGGTGGTTGACGTGACAGTGGCTTAGTAGTGACGTGTAGACGGCCGCGGTGTAGACTGGTTGCTGATGGCAGTTTGGTGCATCAGTACGTCAGTAGTGCGTCCGGTGGTGCGTCAGAGGAGAGGCAGTGTGATGCCGTTGAGGACCAAGCCTGAGTGGAGACGTGTGGCGTAGGCTATGATAATGTAACGGTTGTGTTTTGATAACATTCTTTTATATATTACGTTTTGTATGCTTGTAATAACCATTTAGTATAGATAGAATGTTTTCCTTTGTGTTTACTATATATCAGTTTGATATTATTTAACGTTATATTATCTCTATCCTTAAAATCACTATTAATAAAATTAGAATAGTTTATAGTTCTCTTAATCAAACATCATGTGTTTGTTGTTTCATTTACGTATGTGTAAATGTTTTAATTACATTGTTTTTCTATGTAATTATTAAGATCTGGGACCTTCCTAATTAAGCGAGCCCATGACTCTAGAAGTAAAGTAGTCATTTAAATGTTATTGTAATTTAATTAGAGGAGGTTCTTGACAAACACAAAAAAATGTATACGGATTTTTTTCATTAATTTACATTCCCGGATAGAAAACTAAGCGAAGTAACTTTAATTTTATTTAGTTTAGGCCATTTTTAAGCGTAAACACGATGAAAACTGATAGGTCATCATAGGCTGAGGAGAACCAACGCTTCAGCGGAGCGCAGTAGGCCTACAGCATACATGGCACATTTAAATTCCATTTTTAGACAACGAATTAGACTATAGTGACAATGATTTTATTTTAACTAGTCGTTCGGAAACTGAAAATGTTTGTAGAGAAGCTAACAGAGAAAATAACGAAGCTAGCCTACTCATTTCTCAATCACCAAGTGCGACACAGTCAGCTGATCGATAAGCTGATTGACCAACTGTAAAATTCGAATAAACCCTTATTAATTGAGTACGACACTCCCCCCACTAAATTTAGTGTTCTAAAAAATTTAAACTTTTTTTTTTTGCGTGGAGCACAATTATTAGTGCCTTAGGAATGGAGGAAACTAATTTCACGGTTAACATACGCGTTGAACTTGAAAAAAAAATTTTTTCCCAAATTTTCTATTTGTTAAAGTAAAAATCCGCATTTTTGTCAATGTTTTTTTTTTGCTGCTGTGACGTCACTAGTAATAACGTTAAGAGTTTTTTTTTTAAATATTATATAATACCTAAATATCATTAAATATGCTCCAAGCAAAAAAAAGTTGAAATATTTTAGAAACCACGATATGACATGGTAGCGTTGGATAAATAGGTTGAATATTTATTTAGTAAACTAAATGTAGATAAAACTTACTTTTTTTCATGTCTTCGTCTTTAAATATGTCTTTAAATGTTCATTACCGTACGCGCAAATGTCACCGGCAAACCAACCATTTTGTCTACCAGAAATTATTGAATAACCAATCAGAACCTAGCGAAAGGGTGGCAGCTTTTTTTTAAAAGTTAGTATGTAATAATAAGTAAATAATAATAATGACACATGCCAAATTACAAAAAAAGCAAATTAACCATCACTGTCCAAAAAAGTAACCATCACTTTCTCTATCCTTAGAACTAACCATCACTTTCCATATCCATAGAACTAACTATCACTTTCCTTATCCTTAGAACTAACTATCACTTTCCCTATCCTTAGAACTAACCATCACTTTCCCTATCCTTAGAACTAACTATCACTTTCCCTTTCCTTAGAACTAACCATCACTTTCCCTATCTTTAAAACTAACTATCACTATCCCTATGATAAAAAAAATACAACTACGTGAACCTAAAAACCCTCCTTATAGAAATGGAATATCCCAAATATAGAAAATGATCAAATACTACAACGACGTCACAGTCACA
Organism: Anisus vortex; assembly: GCA_949126835.1. NCBI lineage: Eukaryota > Metazoa > Mollusca > Gastropoda > Planorbidae > Anisus > Anisus vortex. The sequence continues at coordinate 6,088,211 of OX421503.1, read as the reverse complement.
TTGCGCACCAAACTATACCTATTCTGTGCTGCGCACTTCCATAAAACATTGTAAACGTGGTTGCGTGTAATGAAAGTGGCTGCTGTTAAAATGAAAAACTTTACAAATTCAAAATTTTTTTCTAGAGCCTTAGAATCGTTAGCGACCTTTGAAACCTATTGTTTCGTCATCAGGGCATGTAAACCTTCAATTTGATATATGATACAAAATAATAGCGCGTGGGGTGAATCTCGTACACTATTAAAAAACCGTTTATCCATTTTAAAAGAAAATATTATATTAATAATTAACCCTTACAGTCCCGGGTGCGTATACAGCGGAACTGAAGGCAGCATAGATAGAAGTAGGTCGGTACGGGAAGGGTTAACAAACAGAAACCATACATATTTCGTATCATTTTCATTATATCTAACATAATTACAAAAAGGAGTTTGTTGAATTTTATAAATACAAATGTTTTTATTATGTTTATTTGTTTGTCGTTTTTGGTGTCTTTTAAAAAAGGTCACATTTTTAACACAAACTACAGAAAAATAAAAATATAAAATAACACAATATTTTTATCACTAAGTAAAAGGGCATTTCGATTCCCTACACAATAATACCGCATACATACAGAAATTGTTTTGAAATATTAGAGCAACACAAACATTTCAATACTACCCAGTAAAAAAAAAATTAAGGGAAAATAATTATGGCGAAACGTAAAGAAAATAAGGATTTTACGAGATAACAATATTATATGGATGCTAAACTCTCAACCTCCTACACTTTCTTTACCCAGGCATTTTTACGTGTAAGGCGATTTACATAAAACGGTGTAAAAAAACAAGTGTGGCAATTGTTATAAGTATGCCCGCGTGTTTAAGATTGTCGTTAATGGGTTCTTATGTTGCCCATCATACATTCATCAATCTCCTCGGAGTATCTATATTTGATAACGTAATATTTTCTTTACCTTGCTTAGGTTGTCTGTTATCGATAGATGCATTAATACAATACTTTCAAATATGATATAATAAAATAAACGCTCCTCTGCAGCAATATAATCTTTAATTCACATTAAGTCACAATTTACGTTTCACATCAACGAAACACTGTTATATTTTCAATACTTATATATTTAATTATTCAGAGTCCATTTTAGAATACAATCACACATCTATCCTTTACAAGGCACTGCAGGAGACTAATTAAACCGTGTTTTTTTTTCATGTGACTACTTCCGATCTATCAATCAAGATAATAGGTTTTATTTAATATCCAAATCTGGGTTTTATTCTAAGTTTTATAACTCTTACTTCATATTACAATTGATTTACATAAGTCATTTCCCTTGCATTATATCTGCATTATACTTGCATTATACTTGCACCATAGCAATTGTATTAGTGTACAGCAATGAAATAGTACAGGTTTCATATAGCAAGATATTAAGTAGACAGCTATTATCACTTTTGTTATTACCTGGAGATACATTAGGAATAATTGCAGTCAACTGTTCCAATGTGAACTTGACCAGGAAAGCGTCCAAACTTGAGCAATAAGTCTTGACAAATACATAAAGAAATAGTTTTAACTTGAAAATAGTGTAAATTTTAGCATATTATTATAAAGTCTTAGCAAGAACGATCAAACATGATACACTTTATTATTAAATTTAAATAAAAGGAAACGTAATAACTGATGTAAATGTCAAGATATATGATAGTCAGTTAAACGGCCCTAAATGTGTGTGTTTACATTTGAAACGAAATAAACTTGCTTGACAAAGAAAGGTAGATCTGCATTGAGTTAGATCTAGTATGTATACATTCTTCATATATAGAAACTGATTTTATTTTATAAGAAATATATAATAGACGATATTTTTTTGAGTGATGTATCTTATCTTATATTATATTACAGACACTCCTTCCATAAAGAAGATTATTGCGTCATACGCTCATCCGTGGTCCAAGTCTAGTCTGTCATCTTTAATAATGTTTTAAATGATGTTATTTTACTGGTTTTCCTGGTTAGTTCAGGTAACCCATTCCATGCCAGAATGCCACCCGAGAAGAATTAGTAGGCCTACTTATATCCATTTGTTCTCGCATAAGGGATAAGAATTGTTGTTTTTTTGTCATGATGTTTATCTCAGTATTGCAAGAGGCTGTTATTGGGTTGTATTTCTAAATGAGAGTTAACTGCCTTATAATTATATTATTACTACTTTACTTTTTTTTACTTTCTGTCCTCAAGTGTTTCTTGATTTAGTGATTTGGCTATTGGTGTTACTCTTATCAGTTGTGAATATTCCCTAGTAATGAACCTTGCAGCTCTTTTCTGAATTGGTTCTTGTTTTTAAATGTTTTCTTTAGTTGATGGACCCATGCAGATGATGCATTTTCTACTTTAGTCCAAACTAATGTGGGATATCATTTTAGTTTTATTTTTTTTTTTTTGCAATTTTACAAGTTGCTTTTTATGAATCGTAATACTTTGTATGATTTTTAATTATTTTTTCAATATGATGATTCCAAACTAATTTATTATTACTCTTAAGTACTTTGCATTTATAGTTTAAGGTATTTTTTATTACCATTATTAAATTAGTTTGTTATTATTTATTTCCTTTTCTTAGATACCCTTTGCAATTTTTCTTTTTCTTGGTGAAAAGACATACTCAGTTAGATTCTCATGTTTTGTAGGTCATCTCGCTGATTTTGTAAAAAAAAATTACTTTTTTTTTTTTTCTTTATTGTTCTATAACTTATAAAATCATCTGCAAGCAATCTTAGTTTTGTTCATGTGTATATTCTTTTGGGTAAGTCGTTAATATAAATGAGAAATATAAGGAGATGCTTTCTGTCCTCAAGTGTTTCTTGATTTAGTGATTTGGCTATTGGTGTTACTCTTATCAGTTGTGAATATTCCAACCTTCTGGCTTTTGTGATAGCAATTAAAAATTGTAAGCACATACATTCGATCATGTCTAAGTTTTCATATAAGGTCAACTGTTTTCGCTTTTGAAAGAATCAACAGACACTGCATGATAAACAAGAAATTATACTTAATATTGTTATTATAGACATGGTTGATCTTAGAATTTATTACAGTGAAAAACGGCAGTTAAAATAGTTATGTTCGTACTTTTTTTATCTCAGTAATTTGATAACAATGTAAATATAACTAATCAGAATCGTCATTTTTTACATTTAAAAATATTACTTTAGCCCACATTACTGTGGGCTAATTTTTAAAGAATTCGAAAAATGATGCCATAAATATAAAAAATTACATTCTAAAAGTAATATAAACAAATCTTAGTATCTAATATGCTCAAGTATTTTGCCTGTTATGCTTGTTAGGGAAACAGGTCTGTATTTATCAGAATCAGATTTTTATCCTTTTTACTCCCTTTCCTTTTAGTTCTGCTGTCTGTCCGCTTGGATGGTTGGTTGGATGACAGCAAAATTTGAATCGATTTTTCGACCACTTCCCGTGTCCGATCGAGCTAAAATTTGGGCAGCATTCTTGCACAGAACCAAAATACATTCTATTTCATTTTCAGCAGCGTAGCATTTGGAATAGTCACGAATTCCTTCTATCAAGTTGCGAATCGAGGATTATATTTTACGAAAAAAAATGGTTGGCTTTGACGGAGGTACATAAACTTTTCGGATATGTTAGTTTTTACGAAAAAAATACGAATGAAAACGACACAATATAGCCGAAAGAAAAGCAAGTTTTTTTGTTTTTTTAAATGCGCAATCGTTATAATTAGATATGTATTTGCCGACATTACCGATTTGAAATTTCTCAGTTTTGTAGTGAAGTGGAAATGGTAAACTTAGATTGCAAAGAAAGGGAGTTTTCTTGTTTCTTGTTTGAAAACTGAGATTACATTTGCTGATTTCCAATCAGCACTTCGCCCTAATTTAGATAGCTTTGAAAAAGCATTTTAAAATGTGGAGTTTATTATGTATTTCTTTAAGCAGTCATGGAATGTGATCTGGACCAGAAGCTTTTTTTACGTTTAAGTTGATTAGGAGTTGGTTAATGTCTTTTTCTTCTATATTTAAATGTTATATATTTTAAAGTTTGTTAAATTTATGAAGTTGTCTTTGTCACCTGATTTGAAAATTATGATGTAAAGTGGGTGCTTAGGGTATTAGCTTTAAATTAATTGTCATTATATATTTCATTGTTTTAGTTGAGCTATGCCTGTTGCGCCAATTTCATGTTTTCATTATTATTTTTTAGAAATTACATTATTTACTTTTTCATTAAGCAGATGTGTGCTTAGTTTCTAAGTTAAATTTTAAATTATTAGATATTATTTTTGTAGTCTCATTAAATTAGTTGACTTTAAATAAAAAAAAAACACTATCTTTTTGATCTCTCAATCTTTATAGTTAGTATTAAACCAACATTTGTTAATTTCATTGGATGTTTCTTTTTATGGCACAAATCAACCTTTGATGCCTTTATACTTAAAAAAAAAATCTTGTATCAGAAATTGTATAAAACAGTCTTCGAATATTACAATGAAGTACTAGAGTTTTAACGCAAATTATAATATTAATGTTTTATTTTAGCGAAGATATACGTTTTAGCGTAGTATATCAATATTTTGATGTTTTCAAAAACAGGACCTTTTGTTAAAAAAATATATATTTAAGATTTAATTTATCCTCTAAATATGTAAAATATTCTATAGACATGTAAAAAAAAAGAATGTTTTTTACCCATTTTTAATATTCAAATTAAAAAAAAAGTTAAAATATAAATATATAAATTAACAAAAAAAAAGGTTAAGGATTCCATAGAAGTAGAAAAGGTGTTTATAATGTTCATGTAAATTTATAATAACCCTATGCATTTTGTTGAAAAAAAAATCAATTTACTTTTGCCTCCTGCCATGTTCGATAAGTTGAATCATATTTATAACACATCTCACCAATTCTAAACGAATCAGCTATCCGGCAGGTTACTGGAAAATTAAATTTCAACATTTGTAAATATATATATATATATAGAGGATGTTGTATTGATTTAAAAAACTCTTAAGTTGACAAATTAATATATATATATACATACATACATGCATACACACACTCAGACGCATACAAGCACGCACGCACGCACACACACACTCACACACACACATACATACACGCATACATACATACATACATACATGTCTCGGTTGTTGGCGTAGTTGTTTCAGTTGTTGTTGTAGTTGTAGTTTCTGTAGTCGTTGCAGTTGATTCTGTAGTTGTAGTAGCTGAAAATAAAGTATACTTAATTTAAAGTCTTTATAAAAATATTTAAGTTATTCAAATATTTAAACAAAAGTAAAAAAAAAAAGAAAAAATGTAATCATAAAAACTCATCAGATGAAAAGTTTAAAAATCTACATTCATTTCTTTTGTTTTATTTTATTTTTTTCTTCTAGACTTTTTAAAGAATATGCGTAGCATCAACTATTAAAACACCATAACTCTCATCGTATGACTCTAATAGCTAAGCCCATAAAAAAAAACATTTAAGTGATATGAATTCTATGACAACTATTGAAATGCATTAAGACCCATTGCATGCTTTTAAGAATTAAATTAATAAGATAGACATTTAATAAATGTATAATATATAATAGCTACTTACGGGCATACATACACATGGTTTTGAAAGTATATGAACAATCACTCATCATTGTACCATAAGTAGTAGGGTCTTCAAGATAAAAATATGCGCAGTCATTTTGTGGAGAACCTTCATCGGGCTGTAAGGGACCCCAGGCAAATTTCAGGTCGGACGATGCAGATGATTTGTCGTTGTCCCAAATATACGTCCCATCCTCATCGATGTCATTAGCGCCTGACCATATACTACTTCCTGAAAATTAAAACAAAAAAATTAAATTAGCTAATAATGGGTGAACGGTGGCCCAGCTGCAGCACAATCGACTGTCGTACAAGAAGGACCTTGGTTTGAATCCTGGTAAATGTTAGAGTGTCATGAGATAATGGCATAATTATTTACTAAGTATCTACATAACAAAAGCGACATGTTAATATTTTTGGCTTTATTCCAAGTTATTTTCTAATCGAGATAATTATCTGCCACGTAGATACTTGAAAGAAAGTAAAAGTGAATGTCATTATTATTCAATGTTCATTAATATTACTAAAATTTATATTATAACAATTCAATATTTTGTTCATGCATTCGTCCATGTTATTCCATTTACGTTTCTGAAAATTCAAACTGGGGTCTAAATTTGTACTGCGCAAAATATATTCCAACAGCCCTTGACCCACTCGCCCCAATCGCCCCACTCGCCCCAATCGACCCACTCGCCCCAATCGACCAACTCGCCCCAATCGACCCACTCGCCCCAATCGACCAACTCGCCCCAATCGACCAACTCGCCCCAATCGACCAACTCGCCCCAATCGACCAACTCGCCCCAATCGACCCACTCGCCCCAATCGACCAACTCGCCCCAATCGACCAACTCGCCCCAATCGACCAACTCGCCCCAATCGACCCATTCGCCCCACTCGCCTCACTCACCCCCTCCCCACCTTACACCCGACTACACTGACTGTTCTGGTATTACATCATCTATTATGTCGATGCTAGAATTTAGACTCTTAAATATTATTGTCATTAACGCTCTGCCGTTAAAGGGATCAGCACGTAAGCACAACCCCACTTTTTCCACTACAACCTTAACCCTAGTACTTCTTATCATCGAGAGTCTCGTCTCTCTTCTTTAATCATGCCACATAAACACGCTTTGTTAAAAAGTAGGCAACGAATTTAATTAGAAGTTGCATGTATCTAGCTAAATAGTATTTGTCATTATCGGCCATTTGGACTTTTTAAATATTTCCTGTGAATTGTATTTTATGTATCACTTTTAAATTAATATGCTTGACTGCTTGACATTTTATTAGTTAATTTGTAGTTTCGAAAGAGAAAATCAAAATATTGTTCCAATTGGTGAATTAAATTTTTAAAAAAGTTTAAATTTAAACTTGACATTATAATTATCAGAATAAATGTAAGAGAGGGAGCGAGGGAGGGGGTTATATTGTAAATTAACCAACAACAACTCGAAAAAGTAAATAATTTTAAATATCTAGGAGCAATCAAATCCGTAAACCGACTCTGTGATTCAGACATTCGAGCTAGGAATGGGACTGCAATGAAGGCTATAGCTGGCCTAAACAGAATCTGGACCAGCAAACGCATTGGTCTCCTAACAAATCTCAGACTGTACAGAGCCCTTATCTAAACTAGTGTTCTGTATGGATGTGAGAGCTGGTCACTTCGTTCAGCAGCTTAAAACAAGTTGCAGGCTTTCGAAAATAAATGCATGAGAAAAAAAGTTAGAATAGCCTACGTAGAACACAGGACTAATGCGTATGTGTGGAACATACTATCCTCAATTGCAGGTCCTCAAGAAAACATTATGACAACAATCAAAGGGCGCAAACTGACATGATTCGGTCATGTGTTGCGGCTGCACAATAGCCTGTCATAAATAATCCTCCAGGGCACGGTAGAAGTTGGACGTCGGTGAGGACTTTAACGGAGATGCTGGTTTAACAATGTAAAGTATTGAACATGGCTGCAGTTGACTCAACTACTGTCAACAGCTCAAGACAGCAATGACTACTGGGGTGCCCATTCGTTACCCTCAACGACCACAATCGTCTAGGATTAATGATGATAATTCATTATTTAGTGAATAAATATCGTGGTGACCGGTATTGGAAGGCTGAAAAAAATAATAGGTATGATGTGTCATGGTGTGCAAAAATGTTCCCATATTGCTGTTGTGTGTAAGGCACATGTGTTCCCATTGACCTGTTGATGTATGTAGAACACAGATGTTCCTATAGACCTGTTGATGTATGTAGGGCACATGTGTCCCCATAGACCTGTTGATGTATGTAGGGCACAGGTGTTCCTATAGACCAATTGACGTATGTAGGGCACATCTGTCCCCATAGACCTGTTGATGTATGTAGGGCACAGGTGTTCCTATAGACCTATTGATGTATGTAGGGCACATGTGTTCCCATAGACCTGTTGATGTATGTAGGGCACAGGTGTTCCTATAGACCTATTGATGGATGTAGGGCACATGTGTCCCCATAGACCTGTTGATGTATGTAGAACACAGGTGTTCCTATAGACCTATTGATGGATGTAGGGCACATGTGTCTCCATAGACCTGTTGATGTATGTAGAACACAGGTGTTCCTATAGACCTATTGATGGATGTAGGGCACATGTGTCCCCATAGACCTGTTGATGTATGTAGAACACAGGTGTTCCTATAGACCTATTGATGGATGTAGGGCACATGTGTCCCCATAGACCTGGTGATGTATGTAGAACACAGGTGTTCCTATAGACCTATTGATGGATGTAGGGCACATGTGTCCCCATAGACCTATTGATGTATGTAGAACACAGGTGTTCCTATAGACCTATTGATGGATGTAGGGCACATGTGTCCCCATAGACCTGTTGATGTATGTAGAACACAGGTGTTCCTATAGACCTATTGATGTATGTAGGGCACATGTGTCCCCATAGACCTGTTGATGTATGTAGAACACAGGTGTTCCTATAGACCTATTGATGGATGTAGGGCACATGTGTCCCCATAGACCTGTTGATGTATGTAGAACACAGGTGTTCCTATAGACCTATTGATGGATGTAGGGCACATGTGTCCCCATAGACCTGTTGATGTATGTAGAACACAGGTGTTCCTATAGACCTATTGATGGATGTAGGGCACATGTGTCCCCATATACCTATTGATGTATGTAGAACACAGGTGTTCCTATATACCTATTGATGGATGTAGGGCACATGTGTCCCCATAGACCTGTTGATGTGTGTGGGGCACTGGTGTTCCCATAGACCCGTCACTGTATGTAGGGCACATGTCTTCATACCCATCTCTTGTTTTTAAAATTACAGTTATGCTAATTTCTTTATGTAGACTGGTGGTCTACGATGTATCTTTGTTGTTTTTTTTATTACCTATTCATTGTTATTTACTATCATTGGTGCCAGAACTTGATCGTTTTGGTTGAATAACTTGGTTTACGATTTTTGTTAGGGAATATAATTATTAGTATCTGGTAGGAAATGTACTGTAGTTTGTAAATATATATTTTGGTGTAGTTGTGGTGTTTATTTGTTTGGATATCTTTGTTTTTATTCCATAACAGAGCACACTTTTAACATTCTACTGTCCTATCTTGGGCCGAGGGGGGTAAATCGGATTGGTCAGTTCTTTTGAATCTGATTGGATGCGGTTGAGTGAATCTTAATGGTTAGTGATAGTTGTTAGATTTGCCCTTTAAATTGCTTCCGGTCAGCGATCAATTGGTTTTATCGGTGGTGGTCAGAGTGACATCTCAAAGTATCTTTTTGAATAAAGGGAGGCGTTATGCGGCAAATCCTGTGTATAACGTCCAGCGTTATGCGGCAAATCCGGTGTATAACGTTCAGCGTTATGCGGCGGATCCGGTGTATAACGTTCAGCGTTATGCGGCGGATCTGGTGTATAACGTTAAGCCGAATGTGTGTAGGCCCTATAATGCCGAGCGTCATCGGCAGACCCAATTTTACGAAAAAAATGTGAGAGTTAGCCTATATTTATGACTTATAACTTTACGACTTTATATGCCTACTAATCTATACTATTCTATAGTCTGTAGGCTTTTATTTAGGATCATATTCCTAGTTAAGTCCTATCCCTAACCGGGCCTAACCGTAACATCAATTTCTAATTAGTGATTAAGTGACATAGGCTAAATAACCTTTTTGTTTGAATTAATTGTAAGCAATGACAAAAAGTTACAAAAAAATCACGTATTTAACAAAAAAATATTGTTTTACTATAATTGAATTTATAATTTAAAAAAAGGTGGGCCGGGGTAAGGTAGAACCTGCGTTACCCCTGTTGACAACACACGATACTAAACACTGGGCCAAGAAAACTTGCTGAAACTTTAACAAAAAATTGTAATTGAGCATACAGGGCCAGCTAAACAATAATGCGCATGCGCCAACAGCAGTGTGTATAATATAGGTCACGAAAATCCTACGTATAACGTTGTGCGCTATACTTGAATAAAACATGCCTATTGTTGGTCTCTTATTAGATCGTTTCTATAGTTAGATTTTTTTTTTTAGGTATTCTATTATTAAGATTCGCTTTTACGTTATTGTGAAAATCTTTTGCTGGTATTTTAAATTATATTTAGTGCTAGAGATATTTGGTTATTGGTTTCAGATTTAGCGTGTAGTAGATTAGATAGATAAGTGATATTGAGTTAATGTAAGGATTTTAGTTATAGGTTAAGTTTGCTGTTTTTTATGTGAATGGATAGTTAATAGTAATGCTGTGGTTGAGTTAGGTTCTAGTAGTGATGATGAATGTATTTATTTATGGACTATATTGATTATAATTAGTGATTTCTATATTATATGAATACACTAATTTATGTTGCATTTTAAAAAGATATTTGTTAGTTAGATTCAGTGTGCGTTGTTTATGTTTGTTTATTTGTTGTTTATTGTGACTTAGTGTGACGATGTGGACAGGGGATTGCGTGGCCAGCAGGGTGCGAAGTCTCCGGCCAGTGGTGCTTCCACCCGTCAACTGTTGTTGGCTCGTTAGTCAATGGATGATGATAGCCGAACTGACTCTTTGACTGGTGTGCTATTTGTCCGATATTTATATTTGTTGAAAAAGTCTATCTAACATTACACTTGACATACACAAAACAGGTATAAGTAAATACTCCACACAGTAAGCGGGTTTACGAATGAGCCAAATGCTCACGTTTATTGATCTGAATTTAGTATTTCAACGGCGTCACTAGGTGAACACCACTACAATGTCTGATAAGTTGAGGTATATAAAACTCCTATGACAGAGTACTATTGAATCTAAACGGCGACAATAAACCACAATTGGCGACAAACACCACGGCTATAAGTATGGGAAAATACACGTTAATCCTAGTCCAGGAATGTTTAACAGTCGAACTTAGAGAGTCTAAAATGGCGTTGTCATGTCGTTGACAACTAGATAGTACTGTCAAGATGTGCACAGTCGTCGGTCTCGTGTCGGACCCGTAGAAGACTGACTAGACTCTTCTCGAAAGTAAAAAACCCAGGTAGACTCCAATCCTAAAAAGGACTCTAGAATGCCAGAGTCTAAATGGCGTTGCATCGTCGTTGACAACTCGATAGTACTATCAAGACGTGCATAGGTCGCTTGTCGAAAGTTAGACCTAGGTAGACTAAACTAAAAAAGGTAATCTGCAGATTAAGTATAACGTCAGAGAGGCGGGACTAAGGCATAAGGCCCGCCCACTTAGCCAAGAAAAGCAAAGTGAAGTGCTTACGTCTGCAGTGTTCGACAATGTCATGCAAGCACACGTGCCGCGCGGGGAAGGCATGTGAGGGAGTGGGGTGATGGTCACGGCGACACCGATAGGACAAAGGAGTGGTCCGTCTTTGTCCACTAGGATTGTCGAACTGAAAGCTAGAGGCTGTCAAGGGGAAGAAATCTGGTCAGGACAACAAATGGAAATTATTGCCCACTTTCAATGTCAACAATATTCTACACTCTCTTATCAATATTCAAGCTCTTGTTTAACAATCAGTGAACTATCCATGTTTACACAACAAAGGACAAAAGCCGCGCGGGAGAAATCTAGATACAGCCGCTCCTATGGCCAACTGGGTGGCCTATCAAACGGGAAGTACAAAGTTATATAGGTCAACACGGCGATGTAAGGGCAGTTAACAAAGCGTCTATATTACTGATGTTGCACACTAATTACTTATCTAATTGTGTGCTAATTAATTTCTTGCTTTATTAGAAAAGACTTCATGAGACTTAGTTTAGCTTTAGTATAGAAGTATAGTACTGAGTTAAATTTGCTTATACTATTGGTCCATCCAGATAGCTAAAAATCTCCCTGTAACAACGGAGATGTCACATATAAAATCCTCCCCTCTCCTTGTATATAATGTAAATAATATGTTATATAATGTAATAGGTGTTATATACTTCAATAACACCGACTTTAGCATACGCTTTACAATATAGCCCCCTCCCTCGCTCGCTCTCTTACATTTATTATGATAATTATAATGTCAAGTTTAAATTGAAACTTTACTTTATTTATTTCACCATTTGGAACAAAATTTTGATTTTCTCTTTCGAAACTACATATTAATACCTTTAAAAACCAATACAACGATTCAATCGTCGATGGACTTGTGTGAAAAACCATAAAACGACAGTGAATCATTCCTAGAGTGTACGTACGCTTAGAACCTTAAAGCTTAGAACACAAAAAAATGTATACGGATTTTTTTCATTAATACACATTCCCGGATAGAAAACCAAGCGAAGTAACTTTAATTTTATTTAGTTTAGGCCATTTTTAAGCGTAAACACGATGAAAATGGATAGGTCATCATAGGCTGAAGAGAACCAACGCTTCAGCGGAGCGCAGTAGGCCTACAGCCTACATGGCACATTTAAATTCCATTTTTAGACAACGAATTAGACTATAGTGACAACGATTTTATTTTAACTAGTCGTTCGGAAACTGAAAATGTTTGTAGAGAGGCTAACAGAGAAAATAACGAAGTTAGCTAACTCATTTCTCAATCACCAAGTGCGACACAGTCAGCTGATCGATAAGCTGACTGACCAACTGTAAAATTCGAATAAACCCTTATTAATTGAGTAGGTCACTCCCCCCACTAAATTTAGTGTTCTAAAAAATGTAAACTTTTTTTTTTTGCGTGGAACACAATTATTAGTGTCTTAGGAATGGAGGAAACTAATTTTCACGGTTAACATATGCGTTGAACTTGAAAAAAAATTTTTTCCCCACATTTTCTATTTGTTAAAGTAAAAATCCGTATTTTTTTCAATGTTTTTTTTTGCTGCTGTGACGTCACTAGTAATAACGTTAAGAGTTTTTGTTTATATTATATAATACCTAAATATCATTAAATATGCTCCAAGCAAAAAAAAAAAGTTGAAATTTTTTAGAAACCACGATATGACATGGTAACGTTGGATAAATAGGTTGAATATTTATTTAGTAAACTAATATGTAGATAAAACCTACTTTTTTTCATGTCTTCGTCTTTAAATAGGTCTTTAAATGTTCATTACCGCGAAAATGTCACCTGCGAAAATGTCACCTGCAAACCAACCATTTTGTCTACCAGAAATTATTGAATAACCAATCAGAACCTAGCGAAAGGGTGGCAGCTTTTTTTTTTTTAAGTTAGCATGTAATAATAAGTAAAAAATAATAATGACACATGCCAAATTACAAAAATAGCAAATTAACCATCACTGTCCAAAAAAGTAACCATCACTTTCTCTATCCTTAGAACTAACCATCACTTTCCATATCCATAGAACTAACTATCACTTTCCTTATCCTTAGAACTAACTATCACTTTGCCTATCCTTAGAACTAACTATCACTTTCCCTTTCCTTAGAACTAACCATCACTTTCCCTATCTTTAGAACTAACTATCACTATCCCTATGATAAAAAAAATACAACTACGTGAACCTAAAAAACCCTCCTTATAGAAATGGAATATCCCAAATATAGAAAATGATCAAATACTACAACGACGTCACAGTCACATTGCGCACCAAAGTATACCTATTCTGTGCTGCGCACTTCCATAAAACATTGTAAACATGGTCGCGTGTAATGAAAGTGGCTGCTGTTAAAATGAAAAACTTTACAAATTCAACATTTTTTTCTAAAGCCTTAGAATCGTTTGCGGCCTTTGAAACCTATTGTTTCGTCATCAGGGCATGTAAACCTTCAATTTGATATATGATACAAAATAATAGCGCGTGGGGTGAATCTCGTTGAATTTTATAAATACAAATGTTTTTATTATGTTTATTTGTTTGTCGTTTTTGGTGTCTTTTAAAAAAGGTCAGATTTTTAACACAAACTACAGAAAAATAAAAATAAAAAATAACACAATATTTTTATCACTAAGTAAAAGGGCATTTTGATTTCCTACACCATAATACCGCATACATACAGTAATTGTTTTGAAATATTAGAGCAACACAAACATTTCAATACTACCCAGTAAAAAAAAAAATAAGGGAAAATAATTAAGGCGAAACGTAAAAAAATTAAGGATTTTACGAGATAACAATATTATATGGGTGCTAAACTCTCAACCTCCGACACTTTCTTTACCCAGGCATTTTTACGGGTAAGGCGATTTACATAAAACGGTGTAAAAACAAGCGTGGCAATTGTTATAAGTATGCCCGCGTGTTTAAGATTGTTGCTAACGGGTTCTTATGTTGCCCATCATACATTCATCAATCTCCTCGGAGTATCTATATTTGATAACGTAATATTTTCTTTACCTTGCTTAGGTTGTCTGTTATCGATAGATGCATTAATACAATTCTTTCAATTATGATATAATGAAAGAAACGCTCCTCTGCAGCAATATAATCTTTAATTCACATTAAGTCACAATTTACGTTTCACATCAACGAAACACTGTTACATTTTCAAGACTTATATATTTCATTATTCTGAGTCCATTTTAGAATACAATCACACATCTATCCTTTACAAGGCATTGCAGGAGACTAATTAAACCGCGTGTTTTTTCATGTGACTACTTCCGATTTATCAATCAAGATTCTAGGTTTTATTTAATATCCAAATCTGGGTTTTATTCTAAGTTTTATAACTCTTACTTAATATTACAATTGATTTACATAAGTCATTTCCCTTGCATTATATCTGCATTATACTTGCATTATACTTGCACCACAGCAAATGTATTAGTGTACAGCAATGAAATAGTACGGGTTTCATATAGCAAGATATTAAGTAGACAGCTATTATCACTTTTGTTATTACCTGGAGGAACATTAGGAACAATTGCAGTCAACTGTTCCAATGTGAACTTGACCAGGAAAGCGTCCAAACTTGAGCAATAAGTCTTGACAAATACATAAAAAAATAGTTTTAACTTGAAAATAGTGTAAATTTTAGCATATTATTATAAAGTCTTAGCAAGAACGATCAAACATGATACACTTTATTTTTAAATTTAAATAAAAGGAAACGTAATAACTGATGTAAATGTCAAGACATATGATAGTCAGTTAAACGGCCCTAAATGTGTGTGTTTACATTTGAAACGAAATAAACTTGCTTGACAAAAAAAGGTAGATCTGCATTGAGTTAGATCTAGTATGTATACATTCTTCACATATAGAAACTGAATTTATTTCATAAGAAATATATAATAGACGATATTTTTTTGAGTGATGTATCTTATCTTATATTATATTACAGACACTCCTTCCATAAAGAAGATTATTGCGTCATACGCTCATCCGTGGTCCAAGTCTAGTCTGTCATCTTTAATAATGTTTTAAATGATGTTATTTTACTGGTTTTCGTGGTTAGTTCAGGTAACCCATTCCATGCCAGAATGCCACCCGAGAAGAATTAGTAGGCCTACTTATATCCATTTGTTCTCGCATAAGGGATAAGAATTGTTTTTTTTTGTCTTGATGTTTATCTCAGTATTGCAAGAGGCTGTTATTGGGTTGTATTTCTAAATGAGAGTTCACTGCCTTATAATTATATTATTACTACTTTACTTTTTTTACTTTCTGTCCTCAAGTGTTTCTTGATTTAGTGATTTGGCTATTGGTGTTACTCTTATCAGTTGTGAATATTCCCTAGTAATGAACCTTGCAGCTCTTTTCTAAATTGGTTCTTGTTTTTAAATGTTTTCTTTAGTTGATGGACCCATGCAGATGATGCATATTCTACTTTAGTCCAAACTAATGTGGGATATCATTTTAGTTTTATTTTTTTTTTTTTGCAATTTTACAAGTTGCTTTTTATGAATCGTAATACTTTCTATGATTTTTAATTATTTTTTCAATATGATGATTCCAAACTAATTTATTATTACTCTTAAGTACTTTGCATTTATAGTTTAAGGTAGTTTTTATTACCATTATTAAATTAGTTTGTTATTATTTATTTCCTTTTCTTAGATACCCTTTGCAATTTTTCTTTTTCTTGGTGAAAAGACATACTCAGTTAGATTCTCATGTTTTGTAGGTCATCTCGCTGATTTTGTAAAAAAAAATTACTATATTTTTTTTTCTTTCTTGTTCTATAACTTATAAAATCATCTGCAAACAATCTTAGTTTTGTTCATGTGTATATTCTTTTGGGTAAGTCGTTAATATAAATGAGGAATATAAGGAGATGCCGTCCTATTTCAAGGAACTAATTACAACATATGTCCCGCAAAGAACACTTCGTTCTGCCAACTCATCGCTTTTGGAAAAGCCCCGTTCTCTCTGACAACCGTTTGCCTTAGAGCCTTCTCGGTATCCGGTCCGAAGGTGTGGAACCTACTTCCCGTTCAACTCAGACGAACAATCTCTATTGTCATGTATATTGTTTTTCCAAGAATTGGAACACGCAATGTTTATTCCTCTCTCTCTCTCTTTTCTTACTACACACCATATTAGGACGTTTAGTAGGAAGATAAAAGGTTATAGGTAATGTTGGGATTCTGTGTTGATCTTAAATTCTCAGAGTCTGGGAACGACTCATTATTTAATAGGGGAAGTTCCTATCGTTTTTGTTATGAGTTTTGTAATGATACCATGATTTTCACCCCTACTGGTAATGGGTCTATCCCTTGCACCACTCGGATAGTATTTAATGATTTGTTTTGTCTGAAAGACAGAGAGTTTCAAAATATGTTCCTTTGAGAACGTTTGTGTTTGCACTATTTTATTCTAACTGTACATAATAGATATATTGTATATATTGAACATACCACCTGAAATAAACTATCAACAACAGTTACACTGAAGCTTCCTTGTCAAATTACTATCCTATTGTGTTGAATACATTACTATAAGATTTATCTACTACCATAATATACAAGAAAGGAAATGTTGGAATACAAATACTGAATTTGTGCCCAGGACTATAAGAAGAGTTCATGTAATACTGAAACATAAATACTAATGATTAAAGTCTCCCCTAGGACTAACGAGAATTATCAGCAAGATCTACACAGCTCTGGCCACAAGGGGATTGTGGACGTAACAAAATTTGGGGGCTCGTCCGTGATATTTGAGTTCTACTTTTCCTGACCTAGGATTAACAAAATTTAGTGGTCTCGATCGGTATATTTGAGTTCTACTTTTCCTGATCTAGGATTGGAAAAAAATTTGTTGATCTCGTCTGGAAAATTTGAGTTATATTTTTCCTGACCTATAAATATTTTGTGACATTAGTAGTACTGAGAGCGGCATATTTGTGTTTCGTTTTCTAGGACTGTGAAACTATTCTTTTTAAAAAAAAGGGGAGAACTGGTTTGCGTATTTATGCCTGGGGAAGTGTGAAGATTCCACGAAGTGTGTAATATTATATTGTGCAAATTTCTGGACAAATCGTAAGTTGGAACTTTATATTTTATTATACAATATATACTACTCTACTATCACAAATATTTCGAACGCTATACTATGGCTTCGAATATATCAAGTGAGGTACTTAATGCCATGTCATTTGCTGAACTAAAAGAATTAGCTGAGTCCTTTGGGATTGAGGCAGGACAGGCAAGACCTAATCGTAATCGTTTGACCAAAGAAATTATGACATGTTTGAACGGGCAGAATGCCATGAACACTGGTAATGTAGTTGAAGTGGAATAGAACGATATCAATGAAGGTTATGTAGCTCCCAGTGGGGGCGAGGTACTTGCCCACGGAGACGAGGTAAGAAATATGCCATCTAGATCATCAAACAATGATGAAGATGAAGGGTTGAGTGAAAACCTAAAATTCCAATTAGCTATGAAGAGAATGGAATTGGAAAGAATTAGGATAGAAAATGAAAGGGAAAATGAAAGGATTAGGATAGAAACTGAAAGGGAAAATGAAAGAATTAGGATTGAAAGCAGAGAAAGGATAGAGATGGCACGCATGAACAGACCTGACCATCGTAGAGACAGCAATGGTATGGATATTAGCGCAATGAAGCAACACTTGCCTATATTCAGAGAAGAAGATGTTCAAGATTTCTTTTTGCTTTTTGAGAGGATAGCTGTAGATTATCAGTTCCCTGATGATAAGATGGCTTTATTGTTAAGGTCAACTCTCAACAAAGGAAAAGCATTGGACGTAGTGTTGAGTTTAACACCAGAGGAAATAAATGACTATGAAGTAATCAAAGATAGGGTGCTAAAAAGTTATTCCCTGACACCAGAAAAATATAGAAAGCTATTTAGAGACAGAAAGAAGGCATATGATCAAACTCATGTAGACTTTTTGAGACAAAAGGAGAAAATGTTAGAACAGTGGCTAAGGTCACAGAATGTAAGTGAGTTTGATAAACTCAAGAACCTAATATTGTTTGAGGAATTCAATGATTGTATTCGAGTGGATATTAAAACCCACATCTCAGACCGAGGGGTTGAAGATGTGCATGAAGCTGCTAGATTGGCAGATAACTATGCCATAATTCACGCCAGCATAAAGCCATATTATGCTGACAAACCCAAAGTGCACAAACCAGAGCCCAAGGAGGCTAGTAAACCAAAAGAGACAAGTGAAAACAATAATAAGAACAGTGGTGTAAATAATAATAGTAACTTAGTTCATTTCAGGAAGCAGACAGATGTAAATAAAGCAAAGGTGGTATGTTTCAATTGCAAGAAAGAGGGCCACATGAAGAAAGATTGTTGGATCCTTACCAAGAAGCAAGGTGCTATTCTACACTGTGCCAGAGTGCAGAAAGACAGCAAGCAGACAGAAGAAGTGTGCAACACAGGGTCAAGAAACTCAAAAGAAATGCGGCCGGCATCGCCCATAGTTGTGGAGTCGATGGTTTTTGAGAACAGTCTATCTAAGGTAAAAGAGAATAGCTGTACTCAATCTATTATGCTTTCAGAAGGCCGTGAGGAACAGATGGTTCCTGAAGTCCCGGAAGAGGACGACCTATCCGATTTTCGACCCTTTGTCCACGAGGGGACAGTGTCGACAGAAGTCGATGTACTCAGCAAGAAGAAAATACAGATATTACGTGACACGGGTTCTGCTGTCAGCGTGATCCTGGAGGGCAGTGTGCCGTTAACAGATGCCACCAGTACCGGTGAGTCTGTTGTGCTGAGAGGTGCTAGTATGGAGGCTGTGGAAGCTCCACTGCACAGAATAAAACTCGAGTCGGATATTTTTACAGGTAACATCGTAGTGGGAGTGTGGCGCGCACTACCCGTCAAAGGCGTTTCCATGATATTAGGAAATGACATTATGGGCGGCAGAGTCACTGTCGAGCCCATGGTTAAAGTGTTGGAGACAAAGATGGCGGAGGACAAAAACCTACGTCCTGCCAATGAACGCCCAACATGTGCACTGACAAGAGCAATGCAGAAAAAGAAGTCGGTAAAGACTCCTGCTACGCCGTGTAGTGCAACGAAAGATGTGTTTGTCTGTTCTGAAGACACACATGCGAATGAAACAGTGATAACAGAAACACCTGACATCGATTTAAGTGCTACGTTCTTTGCTGAACTAACAACTGGTGATGCAACCGAGAACGATAACATTTTGTCACCAAAGCAGAAATTGGTGAAAGAACAATTGAATGACGAAGTAATAATGCAACTCAGAATGAAAGCTGTTGATGAAAAGACTGCAGATGCAATGGCGGAATGTTTCTACATGAAAGATGAAGTGTTGATGAGAAAGTCGAAACCGCTCAACTCAGGTACAAACGAGTGGGACAGTATTCACCAGATTGTAATACCTAAGTGCTATCGTCAAGATATACTGCGTATGGCGCATGATCTTCCTTTCGCTGGTCACATGGGAGTCCGAAAAACGCACCACCGTATCCTCCCTTACTTCTACTGGCCAGGACTGAGAAGAGATGTCGAACAATACTGCAAGACTTGCCACGTATGCCAAATGGTAGGACGTCCTAACCAACGAATTCCTGTCGCTCCACTCCAGCCGATACCAGCGTTCGACGAACCATTCAGTCATATACTCATTGATTGCGTGGGCCCGTTGCCGAAAACAAAAGCCGGTTTTCAATACCTGCTCACAGTCATGTGTTCATCCACTCGCTTCCCGGAAGCCATTCCGTTGCGGAACATAACAACAGTGAAGGTGGTAGACGCCCTGACAAATTTCTTCACACGTTATGGCCTACCGAAGACAGTACAGTCCGACCAGGGGACTAACTTTACTTCGAACATTTTCAAACAAGTCATGGAACAATTAGGGATAAGCCATAGGCTATCAAGTGCCTATCATCCTGAGAGCCAGGGAGCTCTGGAAAGGTTTCATCAGACATTAAAATCGATGCTTAAAAAGTACTGTTATGAAAACGAGAAAGACTGGGATAAGGGTGTGCCTTATGTACTGTTCGCTGCAAGGGAGGCCACGCAGGAATCCCTGGGGTTTAGCCCATTCGAACTTGTGTATGGACACTCAGTCAGAGGTCCGTTGAAACTTCTACATGAAACTTGGCTAACGGACAGTGAACCGATTTGACTTTTGTCATATGTAGATAAATTTAAAAATAGGCTTTATCATGCTTTTAACCATGTGAAGATTCATTTTCCACAGATGCAGGAGCGTATGAGACAGAACTATGACCGTAAAGCTACAGCTAGAACTTTTGCACCAGGTGACAAAGTTCTTGTGTTTCTACCTTTGCAAAATCAGCATTTAAGTGCAAAGTTTAGTGGACCCTATGAGATAGAGTCAAAGCTTGGCGAGGTCAATTATTTGATAAAGACTCCTGACCGGAGACAAAAGCAGAGGGTATGCCATATTAATTTACTTAAGCCCTATGTTTCCAGGGAAAAGAGTAAACCACGGGAGGTCCCCATGATTTCATTAGCTAGAGTCCCGACGGATTTATCTAGGATAGAATATAAGTTTGCAGAAAGTAAACTTAATAATACAGATGCCCTTAAGAGTTTAGATATAAGGCTAGAACATCTTCCGGTAGAAGATAAGGAGAAGATTATTGAGCTGGTACATGAAAATAAGTCAATGTTTACAAATGTTCCCAGTAGGACACATGTCATAGAGCACGATGTAGTGTTAACCGAGGGTGCCAGGTCTATTAAACAGCATCCATTTGACCCCATCAGACCTGAGCATATTAAATTAAATGTAAAGTATATGTTAGAAGATGACATAGGAGGAAAATGTGATAGCAAATGGTCTACACCCTGTGTGATGGTACCAAAAGCCGACCACACACTGCAGTTTTATAGAGACCTTGGGAAATTAAGTAATTTGACAAAGACCGACTGGTATCCCATTCCCCGTATCATCGACAAGATAGAGACAAGGTCATAGCTGATACTCTATCTCGGGTGCTACATGATTGACTGAATAACCCCATACTTCTTTTTCAGATCATCTCACTTATTCATTAAGAATGTGTCATGATAACCTATCATTCGTTTGAATTTTGATTATGGAATACCTATAGAATACTTGTATCATACAGAAGTCAAGTCTTTTGAAAGTATTAATAATTCTTATAATCATGTATAATATTGATGTTCTGATACATTTTAAATTCATTTGATTATGGAAAAGAAATTCCATTTAAATGTTGATGCATGATGCAATAAATATATAATATGCACGTATTTACTTGATATGGATGGATAAAAGTAATTGTCATCACATGCAATTAAGTGGGAAAACTTTGAGCTAGTTGATTTATTATCTTGTTTTATTTTAGTTAATGAATGGAACTAAATAATAATATGTACAATTTTTATCTTAGAAAGAGATGTAATATCAATTGGTATAAATTAATAGATAATATTGGAAATCTATTGCTAAATTGTTATATCAATATGGCAATAGAATGGGAAAAAACTAGTGGATATTCACTATGTTGTATATAGGTTGTTATATATTCCATATATCCGGGAATGGAGGGAAACAAAGGTACCTAAAGGTGAGCACTCATTCAACCCTGAACAATCTTTTATATTAAACTTTCAAATTTGCCAAAAACGCATAATAGTGGATTACATTTTAATATTGAGATTACTGTAGTAATCGTAACTAGAGCGTATTTTCTCCTCATATTTGAGAAAAGGGGAAGTATCATCATCTTAGGTATGAACCCTGTTAATGTCAAGTCGACACTGTAATTTAAAGGGGAAGTAACCTATAGTTTGATTCGAGTTATGTATTACTTATCTTTTGGTTGGTATTTTAGAAGTAAACTGTTGAAAATTGACAGAGTTTGAGCAATGTTATATTTGTTTAAATAGATTAAGACTTTTTGCAAATTTTGGTGGAAATCCACACAACTGTACATAGTTAAAATAAGAATGACTAGAATATTTTTGAATTATTTGTACTTGTTGAGACATTAGTTAATATTAATACTAACGGGGAAATATTTGTCCATCACGTTATAATCACAATTACCATTGGGTAGTGACACTTTTTATAATCTAGTTGTGCCAGTGAGCCATGTTTGCTTAAATTGTCTTATAATCTTCCATTGATTGATGGTTGTTAAAAACGATAGTGTTAAGTAAGAAAAATGTACCATGTTGAGTATTACTTGGGTAATTATGGTACATTATTTCTTTCATTGGGTGGGGGCGTGTCATGTATATTGTTTTTCCAAGAATTGGAACACGCAATGTTTATTCCTCTCTCTCTCTCTTTTCTTACTACACACCATATTAGGACGTTTAGTAGGAAGATAAAAGGTTCTAGGTAATGTTGGGATTCTGTGTTGATCTTAAATTCTCAGAGTCTGGGAACGACTCATTATTTAATAGGGGAAGTTCCTATCGTTTTTGTTATGAGTTTTGTAATGATACCATGATTTTCACCCCTACTGGTAATGGGTCTATCCCTTGCACCACTCGGATAGTATTTAATGATTTGTTTTGTCTGAAAGACAGAGAGTTTCAAAATATGTTCCTTTGAGAACGTTTGTGTTTGCACTATTTTATTCTAACTGTACATAATAGATATATTGTATATATTGAACATACCACCTGAAATAAACTATCAACAACAGTTACACTGAAGCTTCCTTGTCAAATTACTATCCTATTGTGTTGAATACATTACTATAAGATTTATCTACTACCATAATATACAAGAAAGGAAATGTTGGAATACAAATACTGAATTTGTGCCCAGGACTATAAGAAGAGTTCGTGTAATACTGAAACACAAATACTAATGATTAAAGTCTCCCCTAGGACTAACGAGAATTATCAGCAAGATCTACACAGCTCTGGCCACAAGGGGATTGTGGACGTAACACTATCGATACTTTCAAAAATAACTTTAAAACTCATTATTTCAAGATCTACCTTAGTTAATATTTAACATGATTTAGACCACTACTGTCTTACTTATAGTTTTGGTCAGTTAATGCTATTTTTATTTGATTTTTTTTTAAATGGGGGTATCATTAGTTAGCTTTGTCTCCTAGACTAGAATAATGTCCGTGTTCTTAGTTGTATGTTCAATGCGCTCTGAGCTTACATTATGTTTGTTGGCAGCGCTAAACAAATATTATTATTATTATTATTAAATGGTAAGGGTCCTAGTAGAGTTAATTGTGGAACTCCTGAGTTTACAATAATTGATGATTTATCCTTTATGATTTAGAGTCATTAATTATCACTGTTTGTTCTTTACCTATAAGAAAGTCCTGAATCCACTGATGTAAGGGACCAGTGATGCCAATAAGTTATTCTTGATGATTTACTATACTACTATATATTATATATTATATGCTTAAGTATTTTACATGTTATGCTTGTTAGGGAAACAGGTCTGTAATTTCCGGGTTCACATTTATGTCCTTTTTTGAAAAGAAGAATTACATTGGCTTATTTGTAATCTTTGGCACGTAGCCCCTGTTTAGAAAGGCCTGAAAACGTATTTTAAAAATTGGAGATATTTCATTAGTTAGTTCTCTAAGAAGTCTTCTTTCATCTGGATCAGAAACTTTGTTTACTTTTACGTTGGTTAGGAGTTGTTTAATGCCTTTTTCATCTACATTTAAATTTCTAAATTTCTCTTCTAGTTTGTTTAAATTTATGGATATTTCTTTGTCACCTGGACTTGAAAAAGATGATGGAAAGTGTGTTTTTAGGATATTAGCTTTAGTTGCATTATCATTACAGGTTTTATTGTTTAGGCATTCCAGTGGAGATTGTCGTAGTGTCCAATTTTCTTGATTTAATGTAAGAACTTACGTTTTCAGTATCACCTTTAGAAGTTACCTTGTTTACACATTCATTATGAATTTAGTTAGAAAATTGATTTGGAATTTTATTGTTGCTTGATGTAGTTCTGTTGTGTGTCATTTATTCCAGAGATAAATTATTCGTTTAGGTTTCTTGCATAATTGGGTTTTAATTTTGTTATTTATTTTGACAATATTATGATCTGAAATTCCAAGGGTTTATTTCATAAATTTATCCAAGTTTTCTCAAACTAAACATGACCCTTTTATCTATCACGACGACAATTTCCAACCTTCTGGCTTTTGTGATTGCAATTACAAATTGTAAGCACATACATTCGATCATGTCGAAAATATCATATTTTATTATAAGGTCAACTGTTGTCATTTTTTAAACAATCAACAGACACTGCATGATAAACAAGAAATTAAACTCAATATTGTTTTTATAGACACGTTGGATCTTAGAAATTATTTACATTGAAAAATGCAGTTAAAAAAACTATGTTCCTTCTTTTTTTTTATCTCAGTAATTCGATAACAATGTAAATATCACTTATTAGAATCGTCATTTCTTAAATTTAAAACCATTACTTTCGCTCTTATGACAGCCGGCTAATTTTTCCAGACTTCAAAAATGTATGTCATTAATATAAATAATTAAATTATAAAAGTAGTATTTAAAAACACGAAATTCTCAGTATATTATATGCTCAAGTATTTTGCATGTTATGCTTGTTAGGGAAACAGGTATGTAATAACCAGATTTAGATGTATATCCTTTTTTGAAAACTGGGTTTACATTGGCTAATTTCCTATCTGTGGGCACTTTGCTCTGCTTTAGATAGGCTTGAAAAACATTTTAAAATGTTGCGTTTATTATTTATTTATTTAAGCAGTCTTGCTCGTATTTGATCTGGACCAGAAGCTTTGTTTACTTTTAAGTTTGTTAGGAGTTGGTTAATGTCTTTTTCTTCTACATTTAAATGTCCTATCTTTTAAAGTGTGTTTAATTTATGAAGATGTGATTGTCACCTGATTTGAAAATGATGATGCAAAGTGTGTGCTTAGGATATTAGCTTTAGTTCCATTGTCATTATATGTTTCATTGTTTTAGTGGAGTTATGCCTAATGCGTCCATTTTTTTTATTTTATGTACAAAATAAGTTTTCATTATTATTTTTTAGAAATTACATTATTCACATTTTCATTAAGCAGCTGTGTACTTAGTTTCTGAGTTAAATTTTAAATGAACAGGTATTATTTTTGTAGGCTTATTAAATTTGTTGCCTTGAAATTTAAAAAAAATCACTTTCTTTTTGTTCACATCGTCTCATTAGTTTAGTATTAAACCAACATTTGTTAATTTCATTTAATGTTTGTTTTTAAGGCACAAAATCAACCATGGATGCCTTTACACTTTTTAAACAAATATATTCTATAAGGAATTGTTTTTGAATATTACTTACCAGAGTTTAACGCAAATTTAAAAAAATATTTAATTTAGCAAAGATAATATATGTTCTAGCAATGTATATAAATATTTTTAATATATTAATAAAGAACAGGACCTTTTGTTAAAAAAAATAAAAAAATATTTAAGATTTAATAAATCCTCTAAATTTGTTAAATATTGTATAGACATGTCAATAATAAAGAATTTTTATAACATATTTTTAATATCCAATAACACAAAAAAGTTAATATAGAAAGATATAAATATTTGAAAAAAGAGGTTAAGGATACATAGAAGTAGAAAAGGTGTTTATAATTTTCATTTAAATTTATAATAACCAAATGCATTTTGTTGAAAAAAAATCAATTTACTTTTGCCTCCTGCCATGTTCGATAAGTTGAATCATGTTTATAACACATCTCACCAATTCGAAACGAATCAGCTATCCGGCAGGTTACTGGAAAATTAGATTACAGCAGTTGTATAAAAATATATATATATATATATATGCCTATACATATATATATATGTGTGTGTGTGTGTGTGTATTTATGGCGGATGTTGTATTGATTTAAATAATTCATAAGTTGACAAAATGATATATATTATTTATATGTATCTATACATTCTATACATACATATATTCATACTGTCATATATATTGTTTTTCCAAGAATTGGAACACCCAATGTTTATTCTTCTTCCCCCTCTTTTTCTCATTAAAACAGGATTGTGTGGGCGGGGCTTAGGCTTCCGATCACCTGGCGTTTAGTGGGAAGACAAATGATTCTACTTAATGTTGGGATTCTGTGTTGATCTCAAATTCTCAGGGTCTGGGAACGACTCATTATTTAATAGGGGACGTTCCTATCGTTTTGTGTAATACTGAAACAGAAATAATAATAATTAAAGTCTCCCCTAGGACTAACGAGAATTATCAGCAAGATATACACAGCTCTGGCCACAAGGGGAACAATACACATATAAAAACCAACACGACCTAACAAACACACACAAATATGCATACATATTTACACATAAACACACACATACACAAACACACGCACGCACGCAAACACGCACGCATACGCACACACAGACACACACACGCACGCATTCACGCACGCACACACAGACATACACATACATACACACAAACAAAGACACAAACATACACAGAGACATACACACATACGCACACACATACACACACAGACACACACACACACAAACAGAAACACAAACGCAAACACAGACACAAAACAGACACACACATACGCACAGACAGACTAACGCACACACAGACACACACACGCACAGACACACACACACGCACACACAGACAGAGACACACACACATGCAAACAAAGACACAAACATACATAGAGACATACACACTGACACACACACACACAAACACACATGTACGCACGCACGCTTATACACACATATACAACACACATACACATATACGTACATACACGTATATACAAGGACATACAGATAGATACAGAGATTAAGAGAATATACAAAAGAATCACATAATATACGGTATTCTTAAGCATACCATCCTCTCCATGAGTAATAAGAACGAGATAAACCAACAATATTTCAATGGCGACAACCAAAGTCCTTGGTGCCATCTTTAGACTTGTTTGAGAACACCTGAGCCAATGAAAAATGTTGTAAGACAATTTTTGAAATAAATTCCTGAAAGACATAATTATAGAGTTCATGGGACTTTATTTATATAGATACAGTAATAATTTGTTTGAAAACATTTTTTTATATACTGATATTTTATATTGAATCGTACTGACTTAATTTCTAATATATTGGAGCAATCATATACGCAGACGGACGCAAGGATTGAGATTGCGAATGCGGAAATGGCAATGGCTCGCCTAAACATAATCTGGACCAGAAAATGCATTGATCTCTCAATAAAGCTACGATTTTACAGAGCCCTTGTTAGAACTATTATTCTGTATGGATGTGAGACACGGACGCTTTTATCAGCAACTGAAAATAAGTTGCAGGCTTTCGAAAATAAATGAATAAGAAAATGTTAGAATCTATTACTTAGAACACAGGACTAATACGCATGTGTGGGATAGAAAAGTCTCAATTGCAGGCCCTCAAGAAAACATTTTGGCAACAATCAAATGGCGCAAACTGACTTGGCTCGGTCATGCGTTGCGGCACAATAACCTGTTAAAAACAATTTTCCAGTGCCCGGTGGAAGGTGGGCGGAGGAGAAGCCGTCAGTGGAGATGCTGGTTCGACAATGTAAAGTATTGGACAGGACTGCAGTTGACTCAACTATTGATAACCGCACAAGATAGGCGAAAGTGGAAAAAGTTGACTGCCGAAGTGTCCATTCGCTCCCTTCCCCCAACGACCACAACGGTTAAGGGATTGATGATAATGACTGACTTAATAGTTTTATTCTCGAGCAGACTTATATTAAAATATTACATAGCCAGTGTCGCCCGACTGGTCATGCGTAAAGTCAATGAGCGATTATGCGTCGGCTCTAATGAATCTCTGTGGGAGCTAGATAAATTGGCAATACTTCAACCATCAGTGCCCTTATAAAGAATCAGATGCCGTCCTATATCAAGGAACTAATCCAACCCTATTTTTCACAAAGAACATTTCGTTGTGCCGACTCCTTGATTCTGGAGGTGCCACATTTCTCTCTGACGACCGTTGGCCTAAGAGCCTTCTCAATATATGTATTCCACTTTCCACCCAACTCTCAAGAAGTTCATGTAATTTGTCATTTAAAAAACAACTTTAAAACACCTTATCTCAACATGTACCTTCGTTAAACACATTTTATACTCTTGTAGTTTTGCTATTATATTCGGTCGGTTAATGCTAATTTTTTTTTGCTTTGTCCAATGTTTGTAAGGTTTTAATTTATTAATTAGCTTTTACCCTTTTTAGCCATGAAAACTATACCGGTGTTCTTGTTTGTTTGTTGTTCAATGCTAAATGTGCTATGATTTTACAATATGTTTGTTGGCAGAACTATACACATATAATTATTATAAGAAATACATATTTTAATGACACTAGAAAATCAAGCAAAAGTTGCCAAAAAACAATACTCACAATCAATAAGAAGTACTGATCAAATTTAAGTCGAACGCTAACAGAAATCTACAATCTTAATAAGGCTTTGAAAACTGCCTTGCATGTTATAAGCTCTACGTTTGTTTGCATAGAACTTATATAGATATTTCTTTTTGTACGTTTCTAATCACGTGACTATAAGAATGACATCACATAGCAACGCAACAACAAACAACGTTTAGACATGAAGTAAACCTGTGCGTGGGGGATTGGCAGTCACACATTATTAGCAATATACAATGCACACACATTGTATACAATCAATCGTCACAAAATAATGATCATCTACCTACCAGTGGCGTAGCCAGGGTTTGACGCTAGGGGGAGCAAACTTTGTGGAAAAACGTCCCCCTTTTAGCAGTTTTTCCAGATTAATAGAACTATGTATTCTTACGTAAACAAGTGTTACAAGAATATCCTGTGCCTTAGCATACATTGCATACACTGTATAATAGTGCAGTTTTTATTGAACCATCCACGATTCTTTTTCTAGAAACTGTTAATGATGGGAATTTCTGCAAAATTCATTGTATCTACTTCTCATTTTTGGGATGAACATCTAGTATTGAAAAATATTTATAAAATCAACGCAAATGCTTCTATAGAAATACATTCTTCTCTTCCTTTAATTTTGAAAGACGAGATAAATCGCCAGTATGGACATTTTTTTAAGAAACACAAACAAATATTGAGTTTCAACATTTTCATTTACTGTGTCTATATGTCAATTACAAAACCCTATGATGCTTTTAGGAACGCAATATTCTTTTCATTATTCAGCTTTTCAAACACCAGGCCCGACGATTATATCCTTAACAAACGGATCGTTGTTATAAAAAGTTATTTATCTTCTTTTCTTTTCAATTATGTGGGTATCAATAGCCGCGAACTTCATGTAAACAAGTTTTAGATAAATTCACGTCTACGGCCAAGAAGCAGAAAGCCAGCGCGCGTTAAGTCATATTATTACTTTACAGTGAGTAAACCGGACTTGAACCCCACTTCTTTTTGAGAATGAGAGCGATCCTACTCTTTTGGGGCTCGGAGAACTAACTCTGATGTATCACTCACAAGTGATACACCACCGTACAAGTTCGGCACAAACAATTGGTCGTTTCTGTCCACCCTAAGATTTATCCTATTCCTGAATAGTTCTGATCCGGGGTTCGTAGAGTGGTTTTTGACCATAGAGCGGATTTAGGTAAAGAAAACCAGCATCCTTTTTATCATATTTGATGACTCTAATGCACACTTATCAACTTGGTTTGTTTTTTTATTCTTTTACTCCCTTTCTATTAACTTGTATTTTCTGTCTGCTTGCTTGCTTGATAGCAAAATTTTGCATCGATTTTTCGACCACTTCCCGTTGTCCAATCGAGCGAAACTTGGACAGCAGACTTGTTGCGACTAACACTATATTATATCAAATATTTAGTTAAAAATACTTACTTATACTATACTTATGACAATATTCATTTCTTAAAAGGAAAGTATGAGAATAATTTTGGTTTCATGTTAAAAATGCCTGTGCAACTTTTTATAGTTTTTCGACGCAAAGCTAGAAAAAAAAATTATGTGCTAAGATTATTTTTTAAACAATTCATACGGAGTAAGGAGATATTTTTGAGATTTGAGACACAGGTATTTTCCTGTACATGTTTCATTTCCACTAGTCAATCAATTATTTTATTACATGATGGTAAACTTAGTTTGCAAAGAAAGGGAGTATAAAAAAAACTTTGTTTTTTTGGGTTATTCATAATATTACATACAGACGACCAATTATTATTTGTAGTATTTTCCTTTAAATTTTCTATATCATAGTTAATGGTTTGTCTGTATGTTATGTAGTAAATTGGTTTTAAGACAGCAGAATTGTCAGTTTAAGGACTTTTGTGATTATGTGTTAAGAGTCCAACAGATTTAGCCAGCTAGGCTATGAAATTTAGATTAGTTCTCACCATTCTGTAAGTGGTACGATCAGAGATTTTAGGCCGCCTCTAGATCAACCACAGTGAGAGCTTTGTAGAGGCAGAGCTTGTAATTAGAAAAAGGCGTCTGCTAAATAGAGAGTAGAACTGGATAAGTTAAACAAGACGAGTTTTTTCCATTTGCACTGGAGATGGTCTCAAAAGTCCAGCTATTGTGTGGCATCCGGTCGCACTATAATGGACCTGTTGAAACATGAAGACAAAAATCCTGTTATATATCCTTACAACTTATACGTGAATGTGTTTTAAGACACATTTAGGTAAAATATATATTTCAGAAGTAGGCTTATGAAGGAGTCCTATAGATGAGGCAGCACTTGGCGAATCCGGGCTGTCCCTTCCTCTAGGCAGGAGAGGGTTTATTTTGCGCATCACTGTTACTCATCTCCCCCTCCCCGCCTCTAGTAATTTGTCATGAATAATCTCCATTTTTATTCTTAAAAGGACATCGCTGTTTGGTCTTTTAAAATGTTTTTTTTTTATAATTATTAAATAGTTCACACTTATTATTCATTAAAAAGCCCTATTTTTAGTGCTTGAAAAGCTCCTGGTTTTTTCTTGAAAAGAGTTCACTTTTTTAATCTTTAAAAAAAATATTAATAAACATGCTAGAACTAAATTAGCTTGATTTAGGAAAATGGTCATACTAATCACATTGTCCAAGCTTTAATCTTGAAAGCAATTTAATTTTTCGGTCACGGAATTTAATATTTCGGTGGACGATTCTGTTTTTAAAAACGTAACATGTAAAGAGAAAAGCCGTGTAGAAAATAGTCAGTATAGATTTAAAGACAGTCAATTCATGTCTTCAGATGTAATTCAGTGCATGAATCATAAGACTTTTTAGACTCACTTAAAGAGAAAAAAATTATTAAAACAACATCCAATGTCAACAAATTACACAAATATATTTTGATATTTAAGTAAAGTTTATTGAAATTTTTTTTTATTAAATAAAAATCATACGATCAAAGCATACCTAGCTTCCACAATGTTTTCCGAACCACTGAACAGTTTTTATGCCCCCCCCCAAAAAAAAAAAAAAAAAAAAAAAAAATAAAACATGACAGTATTAATTTAAATAATTGTATATGACTTCGTTCGTCTCGAGTCTATGGACCAGGTGAAAGACGAGATCACTCT
This sequence comes from Anisus vortex, assembly GCA_949126835.1. Classification (NCBI taxonomy): domain Eukaryota; kingdom Metazoa; phylum Mollusca; class Gastropoda; family Planorbidae; genus Anisus; species Anisus vortex. The sequence goes on along the minus strand of OX421503.1, from coordinate 6,056,094 downwards.
ACTTAAAATAACTTTAAGAAAAAAATGTAATATTTAACTCTGCCCTGGTTTTCAAATTTGTGTATCGATATATTGATCAATAATGTCATAGCAGGAATATACAGCTCATATGGCAGCAACGTAATATAACTTTGCATACTTAGGAACAAGCTAAAAATCTGGTATAAAATGCATACGTTTTATAAAAGAATAGATGACACATTACGTCCCCTACTTAAGATAAAGCTTTAGAGCAAGCCGTTGTCCCTGTCAGAAAGACTATACATATATATATATATATATATATATATATATAGGCAGTTGAGCCAACAGTAGTTCATATCAATCATTAATTATAACGAAATCTGATATTCTTTCCGATAATATATTACATAGGTCCAAAGAAATAGTATGTGCTATGATGGCGTCTACTCGTATTGTTTTCATTATACTGCATTGTAAATATCTTATTCCGTATTAGCATTCTGGGCATCTGCTAGGTCTTCTGGGCCACGGATTGGTATTCTTGGCAGCGGATCTGTATTCTGGGCATCGGATAGGTCTTCAGGACAACGGATTGGTTTTGTTGGCAACAAATTGCTCTTCTGGGCACCAGATTAGTCTTCTGTGTAGCAGACAGGTCTTCTGGGTAGATTATTCATTATTTGGGGAACTGATTCGTCTTCTGAGAAGTAGATATGTCTTGATGGCAACATATTGATCTTACCGGCATCAGATAGGTCTTTTGGGCACTGGATTGGTCTTGTGTGTAGCGGATAGGTTTAACGGACAGAGCGTTCGTCTGTAGGGCATCGTATTTGTATTTTGGGCAGCGTATGTATCTTCTTGGCAGATGATTTTTGTTGAGGGCATATGACAGATTTTGTTGTCAACAAATTGTTCTTTTGGACATTATATTGGTCTTATGGGTAGCGGATAGTCTTAAAAGCATCATGTTTGTCTTTTGGGCGATGTATCGGAGCCAGCAAAAGAAAAAAAAAAGCAAGAAAGTTTTTTTTCAATCTTATTGTAATAGAAAAAGAGTAGCCAGCTTTAGTAAAGGAGAAACCTTTCTTTGTCGGCTGTATGATGTAATTTGTAAACACAATCTAAAAAAAATACAGCTGCTTGTTTAAAAATATTTGTCTTTAATCACATGTTACAATTTACAGGTGCTAGTGTGTTGTCTGAAAATATTTGTCTTTAACCAAAGTGTCACGATTTGCAGGTGCTAGTGTTGTGTCTAAAAATAGTTCTCTGATTACAATGTCACGTTTCACAAGTGCTAGTGGTGTGTCTTAAAATAGTTATCTTATTACTATGTCACGTTTCACAAGTGCTAGTGTTGTGTCTTAAAATAGTTATCTGATTACTATGTCACGTTTCACAAGTGCTAGTGTTGTGCCTAAAAATAGTTCTTTGATTACAATGTCACGTTTTACAAGTGCTAGTGTTGTGCCTAAAAATAGTTTTACCGTGGTGATTGCAATTATGTCTTCGCGCACAAAAGTTTACGTTAGACTGAAAAGAGTTTCATTGAATGTCATTATAATTGTATAGAGTATGAAGAGGGAAAATTTAGACATGTTTCATGCAAGACATTTCTTTTACTGCAACCTTGGCCTGAATTCTATAAAAACAAAATTTCAAAGCGCTTTGTCTAAAAAACGTGCGTTCGTTTGTTGACAGTTTGCGAACCCTGCTCTATAATAGTAGATTGATATGTTACCACTGACAGTCGGAATTTCAACTGTTAGATTTCAATTAGAACACGTTTAAACTGCCGTAAGTTTAACGCATGAATCTATAAAATCTGCATTATTTTGTATGCATTAACCTTGTCTAGAAAGTTAGCCCTTGAATGTACACTAAGAAAGAAAGTAACAAACGTAAAACAGCAAAAACATCGTGGACAGTTCTATTAAATCTACACATAGAAATCAATAATTGGGGAGATTGGTTAGTTACATACAATAAGGAATTGAAAATACGAATTTTAAAGCGTAATATGACAAGTAAAGTTTTAAAAAGAAAGCTTGTAAAGGGGGGGGGGGAATAGGTGAAAATTTAAATAATTTTATTTTCGTCGTTTTCTTCACTTATGCCAAGCGCGTAATATCGGGAGTATGTTTTCATTTAAAAAGAGCAAGCGGCAAGGAGTTATATTGTTGTGTATTCTCCAAACATTAGCGTAACAGTTGTAGCGTTAAACTCGCTATTAACTATTCACTGTCGTAAGTCTATACAAATTGAGATATTTTAATGCCTTTTTAATGCGCTGAAGTATTCAGTGTACAAAAAGCGCTTCATGTGTTAACCCAAATTTGACATTTGCTTTCTCCCAGAGTGAAATGACTTGCTTCCATTTTTGTTAGCTAGCAGAAATCGTTTTTATTATATATTCAAAATAGTGGCTTTTTTTCTATTCTGGACCCATTTCTTTATGTTATTTATCATCTGAAAAGCCATTTCCATTGCGTAATTTTTTGTAGCTAGCCTTTTAAAAAAACGGCCTAAAACATTTTCTTCTACTTCAAACAGGTATGTGTAAAAAATAACTTTATTCCGGCAAAAAAATGCGACCCTGTTCTACCAGTAAGACAATCAAGAAGATTATTTCGTCAACAATGACAACCCATCATGAATGATCAACCTCCAAAACATCAAAAAGTGCACATTTATTTGAGAACCAAAAAGTGGTGTTGGCCTTTTGTCTTTCATACTTTAGAGATTGCTTTGTAGAATGCCTGGTTACTACACAGGAAAGGGCATGCTGCTGAAGTCAATGAGCGTTTTGCCTTTCATCACAAAATATTCAATAGTGTCTTAGTGTCAGCATGGGGAACGGTATTCCAAGGAATCCACCACCTACACCACACCTACAAAACTGTTTTCTAGGGTCAGCGACAGGGTCAGGCTAGATATGAATGGACACTTTTCTCTTGAGTCCACTGTACAAAATACTAGAATGAAATATAAGGTTCGTCTTCTCCTGCATTGTTTCAACCTTTATCATGGAATTGCATATTGCCCATACACAAACTAGATGAATATATTTATTATATTCAATTTAAATGTTTTTTTCATGCTTCAAGAAGAATCCAAATGAAACATTTTTTTTAGAAAAACACAACAACAGTGTTTACGGTTAAATGTTGTTTTCAATAAAAGAAAATGGGACGTTAAAATCCATAAAATAAATAAATGCCTCTGTTCTGATTTATCTACTTCTTATGTTTTACTCTTACAATACAAAAAAAACTTATTCAATACATTCAATAGCAAGCATTTAATGCATTTATCATTGGAAAACCCCCGTAACCCTTTCGACTTCAATGGAGTGCATCACAACAGAACTACACGTACCTCTCTCGTGTCCCTGCACTCTCCCAGTTTACCCCTTGTAATATTTGAAGAAAACAAAAAAAAATAATCAAAGCACGTGTATGTCTCCCATTTTTTGATGCATTCTAAATAAGAAACACACAAAAAACAGAAAATGTCATTTGGATATACCCTTGGGCATTAATGGGTTAATGGCTAGAAAGCAAAAAAAGCCGTTTCTCGTATAATCTCTAGTACCAAGTGGATTGATCTTCGTTCGGTAATAAAGAGCAGTCACTTATACCTTAACATACTGTGCTGTAAAAAAAGAGTGCATACATTGTAATAAATACGTTTTCACCAGTCCAATAAATTGTAGTTGTCTTTTTGTCCTTTTTTCCCGTCTTCACAAATTCAAGTTATAAAAGTGAAAGTGTTTTGGTATATTCATTTTGTACTCATTAGAATAGTGGGATATATAGTATAGTCTTGTATGCAACCCTCCACTCAACCACAATATTACTTTCCTCGTTTGGATTTAAAACTGCCTAAAAATAGATACATGTTTAAACTGCATCGATCTTTCCCTCTAAACATAGTAAACCGACTCCAACAAAGTGTAAAGTTTAACGTTTGGACCTTTATATTAAATGCATGCTCCAAAAGGTGAAATTCACGTAAATCATATCTTCCAAAGGAGGTGTCTAAAAGTAAGCTTTTTCTTATTTATTTCGTTTACATGTTGATCTGAGTTATTAAGACCATTGCATTGGCTATTCATCAATCAGTAGAATATCCATGTTAGCATACTGTTAGGCCTAAGCGATAAACCTGATTTAATGTTGCTTCTGGTGTCAATTTTATTTTTTTTCTAATAAAGTAGGCCTATTCTAACCTACTTAGGCGTCAATATACGATATAACTGACTAACATAGAACATTTACTCAATACTGATCATTTTAGGCAAGTCCGCAGTCCAGGTTAGCATGCTTATAGCTTTTATACCTGCTACAGATAAGACTAACGTTACATAATTGTCCATGAAATGTTTAAAAACCGACGTTTATTGCAACACCACTGTAGCGTGATGGTCTAAGTTGCAACGTCAAATAGCCTTTAATAAGCATAGGCTATTGGTGCAGACTTAGTGTATAATTCATCACGGCATACGGGGTGATGGAAAGGGGTGATTTTGGCAGGTTATCTAGAGGTATGCTGGTCCCAAGGGCTAATGATCTCTATGTGGTGCAAAGACGAATTTATAAACCGGTTTCTGTGGCTCGCATAAATACGTAGGTTGAGTTTAAACTGCTCACTAATTGACACTGTCACTGGCATCACTCAGACACATATTATATAAATCAAAGCAAGGCGAAGTGTAGCCCACTGATGATTTTATTCACATAAAAATCGGTATTCAATTATTAATGTCATGGGCAAACAAATCATTAGCTGAACAGATATAATCCAATGCAATTGATAGCAGTAGGCCTAGACTGTAAGTAGACCTAAGTAGGGCCGGAGGCCACCGTTCGGGGACGCGATCCTCCTCATCTACTGCCGAACTTACGTAAAACTACAATTACATTTCTAAGGAAATTTACATCTCAAGCGAGGGTTTGCACGTGGGGGGATGGTCAGACTTACTCATCCATATCGAGCATGCGATTGGTCAGCCTGTTTCTGTTACCTCATCGTTTGAGTTTGATACAGCGATGGCCAGGTGGAGGGGATAATGGGTGCGGGGGGCTGATGAGGGGAAGCGGGCCATCAAGCGGCTATTTCCTCGGCCGGCGACATCTCGAGGCTGCAAGTCTAAAGGGGATTCAACCAGAGAAACTTGACACTAAGAGGTATATTTACATATACATGTCAAAATCTTTGAATTGGACGATGGGTGGGTGAAGAAGAAGGGGGAGGGAGGGTTAGGGACGGCAAAATCCAAGCATTATTGAGTCACGTGTGCGTGGTATGCCTACGAGGGGTGGGGGAGGTAGTCCACACGCCAGCCTGCAAGATTATATACAACAATGTAAAATGTAAGCATAATAATGATAGCAATAAATGATAGCGTTAGAAACAATAATAGCAATATCATATGAGAATATTGATATAAATGTAAGCATAAAATGAATACTGACAACGAATGCGCAATCTAAAAATACATAAAATATGTTACATGTGCAAGAGCTAAATGATTAAGTAGAGATAACGATAGGAAGATGTGTGCATTCAACTCAGTAGTTTCTATAATTGTAAGAGCATTTGTACAGGCGATGGCTTTAATCTTTGTGAGAGTAGATTATATACGAAATCTTCCTTAATTTAGTGTGACGTTAATCTTGTTAAAGACCCCAGAACGCTATAACCTTTAATCAGGGCCGTATTTAGGAGTTTGGGGGCCCTGTTCCAAAATATACGTGGGGGTCCCTCGTGGACTCGCTCCTGCCTTCCGACATTAGCGTGTTAACATGTGCACAGTGTTGCTGAACGATAACAAAGCTTCACTAGTCGTAATAAAACATTGACTCTTCGTGCTGCTTTACGAACAGCTAATTCACAATGATGACATTTAAGTCCAATTCACGCAAGATGTCTGATTCGATGCTGACAAGACTCAGACTGTTAACGGGTAGCTGTTCAGACCCAATGCACGAAGTCCATTGTATCTACCACTCATTGAATAAGCATTATCATATGACTGTCCACGACAATCTTTATTTCTATCATGTGCTCATGCAGGAACTACTGAAGTGCAACATTTCTGCAGCCTTGTGAACTTTGTTGTCCATAAATGTTAGATACCATTCAACTGGTGACGACTTTTCTATGTAACGAAGAACTAATTGGACTAAATGGCTCTCAAACGAGTAGTACTTCGATGTCTTTAGTTGTGCCACGATCTCATATAATATTTTCTTAACCATATTTTATATTTATTTATATTATTAATTCACCAGAAGCAGTGGAAGACAGGTTGATTGTGTGGCCACTTCCCCAATTAACATGTTAGAAAGTCATCATATTTTGATATCAGCTCCAGAATACTAAAAAAATTACCAACAGTTTCATTGCTTCCTCTGAATGCCAACCCACCTTTCACTTATGAGTTTTATTACTTTGACAAGTCGCTTTAGTACATTTTTCTAGTATGTAACTACAATGGACAGCTGATCGTTGAAGTCAGACTCAATGTTACATAATTCTGCAGCTCTTCTGACAGATTCTAACACAGCTTACACGAGACACGTTGATCGTTCATGCTCAGACAACATTGCAATAGCATAATACCAGTCATGAAAACCACCATGCAATAGCTGCGAGTTAAGCTTTGAGAAAAGCTTACACACATCAAAACAACTAAGGACCTGCCTTCTGATGGAGAAAAACAATAGCTTTCCCATTTTTGACCGCCTGATAAACAGATGCTTAGTGCATTTATGATTGGAACGTTACTGCTAGTCTGTTTCTGAATAGATTTACTTTCCATCTCCTTCTCATCACAGTGTTGAAATGTAATTAGGCCCATTAGCAACCCAATAGTCCATGATGCATTTACTTGGTTTATCAGGCCATAGTGAAACATCAGTGATAATTAAGTCGTTCATTATGCGCTTCTAAAACAGCATTATTTTAATATCCAAAAGAAAAGACTAAATAAATATTTTGGAATATCTGGAGGTCCCTTTTATGATGGAACATGTGGAACAGGCCTAAAATCGTCCACTGCAGAAATAAAATAATAAAAAATTGACAGTTTACGATTTTTTGCCAGTTCAAACCTGATCAGACTAGAACATACAGAAATGGTAATCAAAACGAAGTTGTGTAATATTTCAATTCTCGCGTATTTATAGTTCGTCAATCGTGCTTTCATTTAATAGAATTGCTTAACCCTAACTCGTGAATGGCCGTAGCCACAAAAACTTGTCACTTTGCTCCATGAATCAACGTGGTCTGTTTTTATAATATATATTCGTTTAACTTGTGAATAATTTCAAGAGTAAACTGGAACTGGGGTTGTTTTCTTGTTTTGTTGCTTTTTGTTTGGAGGGGGGGAGGTTTTTTCAGGACAAAATTATGGCAGAAAGACAGTTTTTTTATATACAAAAAGTTTTCCCAATCTATAGCAACCCATTTTGTAAAGAATCCTTTGTAAAATCATTTCCCGCTATTATTCTGCTTCTTGTTTTCGTGCTCATTTTTTCATGTAAAGCCAACCTTACTATTGAGGTCGTTGCTAATAGATTCAGTGTTTGTTGTCTTTGAATTATAGTTTCGAAATGGTTTCACAATATTATAATCTATATCTTGAGCATTTATTTGTGAGAACATATTTTTGCACTGTAATGTATTTCATTTAAAAAGTTTTTAAGTTAAAAAATTGAATGAAAAAGAAACGTTTTATAAACAACAAGAAATAGAATAAACTTTGTGAGATAAGTTAAAAGAGTGCATTATACTAAGTACTTCAACCTGGACGTTTTCATTCAAAGTATTAAGTTTTTGTAAACTTAATAGAAAATCAAAATGTTATTCAGTACAATAAATCTTATGTCAACCGTATGTAAATTAAAAAAAAAAAACGGTATGACATTTGCAAACTTTACAAATGTGTTATCTTTTAGGCTACCATCTAATAAAAGTACGAGTAATTTTCTTAAAAAGAGTTGTGGTTATTGCCAAAAGTTTGTAGAGAAGAGATCAATTTCTTTTCGTGAATGTGGTGCAGTTATTTTTTTTTTTTGTTAGGCCCACTGTGAAAATCAAAATCATTTTTCATACTATTTACAGTCTTTAGCTAAAGAGACAAAAAAACACAAACAAAAAACTAATAAATTGTATTAATAATAAATAAAGCCTCTGTATATTTTAAAGATATGCAAAAACTGCGACAGTATTCACAACGCTAGTATACACAGAAATCAACGCTCGTATAATCAGAATAAAACCAGTTGAGATTTAATAGTAATAACTTGAACTTCACTATTAGAAGAATAAAATAATGACAATGATTAAATAATGGACAAGTCTTAATGAGGCGTGAACTTTTCAACCCGAATGTTCGTGAACTTCCTGTTCTATTTTTAAACTAAAAACAAAAAAAGCATGCTTTTCTTGGTGTTTGACAATTGATTTCAACCTCGACGGCCAGTTCTAGTCTTTTAGAATTATACATAGGATACAATATTAGTTCTGAGGAATTCGTTTTTGACATCAAAAGTGAACAGGCGATCATTAATACTTAAGTGTTAGTCGCGTGACGTTAAATTTTTATTTGTTTACAAAATAAATGAGTCGAGAGTTGCGTTTTCTTGGTTATTAAAAAACAAAATGGGTAAATTCATAAAAACGAATAACAAAAATTCTTTTGCATTAAGCAATAAGTTTGATATTTTAAAAAGGTGATTATTCCCTTCTGACTTTCACAATACATTGTTTTGCTTTGTAAACATCTATTGGAAATGAAATAAATTTTAATCCCCAACAAATTAGAGTACAACCAGTAAAGTAGCACACAGACATTGTTTCGAATAAAATGATCGAATAAGAACGGAAATGTTTTTGCACGTGACCTTTTATGCATGCATACACGTTAAGACTTGTCCATGTACTTTAAAACCACACACAGTGCATCAACACGACGTTCCTTTATCATAGATTACCATCCGCCATTTATCCCCAGCCACAACTAATCTCCCCTGACGTCACTTCCTCAACTCACAAAAAGTCATCCCTCGGGACATATGGTTTAGAGATTACTGTAAACAAAACACTAAAATACCTGACAACAAAATAATTCAGGAATGAAAATGCATTACATTTAGGAGCTCACAAAAAATACACAAATACGCTATTGCCTGGCAACGCTCCGTGACACACTTCATTTAACTTTAGTTGCTCGTTTGAACATTCATACATGAACAACTATGTAGGTCTAAAGTTTGTCAGTTAACAATCAAAAGCGATTTATCATTCACAGGATATCTATTTGTTGCAGCCTTTTCTAGTTCAGATCAGTCTCTATGTAACTGACAGTTATAAGCCCGCTATAGTCTTTATGATTCATTCTGATATGAGTTTTAATTAGTGATGTAAAAAAAAACATGTTGTTTTTTTTTGTTTCAATATTTCAATTTTTTGTGTTTGAATTGCATTAGTCAAGCAGTGATTTCAATCAATAATAGTTTACCCATAATTGATATCAATTCATCCCCTACAGTAGAAAACGTGTAGTTTGTTGGTCCACTTCTTCGATTGTCATGGTTTTGTAATGTGTTCATCTAGAAAGTTGTCATATTTTATTATTAACTCCAGAATACAAAGAAAATTACAAGTTGCTACCGAACCAAAAGTTATGATTTATTCATCTGAATGCCAACGCTCTTTCACCTATGAGCTTCATTACATTGACAAGTCGTATGAGTACATTTCTCTAGTATGTGTAACTGCAGTGGACAACTGGTCGTTCAGGTCAAACTCAAGGGTACCAAATCCTGCAGCTCTACGGACCTATGCCAACAAAGCTTCCACATGACACGTTAATGGTTCCAGCTAAAAAAGCATTGCACACTAGAATAATGCCAACAATAATAATTATTGTATAGCGCATATCCCTTCGATAACAGTTCTATGCGCTGACAACCGTTACAGACAGAGAACAAACAACGAAGAACAGACGAAAATGTATATTATATCTTATGTATACTTGAATACTGCTACTGGAATAGGTGAGTCTTCAGCCGGCTCCTGAAGGTGTAGAAGCTATTGCTCTGTCGAAGCTGTAATGGGAGGTGATTCCAGGCGGACGGGCCCGCGTAGGAGAATGCACGAGGGATCCGAAGAGTCAGCGTTTCATCTAAACCACCATGCGATAGCTGCGAGTTAAGCTTTAAGAAACAAAGATGTTCTAACCGAAAGTAGGTAGTCCGTAGCAGTATCCAGCATCCACGTGATGAATGGCGAAATAAAGTAGGTCACGTTTCGCCAAATACAATTATTCAGGCACGAGTCATCACATACGTTTACAACCCAGAAGACCGTCCATCATTGAACGCTTCTACAACAGGACTATTCTACCTGCCAAAAGAAAAGGCTAAAAAAAAACTTTTTTTTTGGATGTGTGTGGGCCCCCTTTTGTGTGGGGGCCCCTCTTCCATAGGAACATGTGGAACATGTCTAAATACGTCACTGCCTTAAATAGAGATCGTTTACACATATGGAGTCATTAAATTATTTATAGCACCTCGCGTTTATAGTTAACTTTTCTTGCTATTTTCTATGCAGCCTATGCATATAAGTAGTTTGTTTTTTAAACCAGCTGCTGCAAAACAACTAGAAAAACGGACACTGACAAAGTCTTAGGGTAGCAAAACTATGAGGATATTTATAATTTGGCTTAAGTGAAAAAATATCCTCGCTTTTTTCTCAATTAGATCTTGTCGGCTTCGTTTTAGATGAACCTACCCGTCCCCCACCCCCAATCCGAAAAAAAATGTTTTATATTATATACTACATACAGTTTAGTCTGTTGTGTGCTAAGGTAAATTTAAGCACACTATAATAAATATATCTAATTTCTTTCCGTAATAAGATATAGATAAGAAAAAACAAACAACCTCATAGAATATGTCTTCAATATGAATATTTTTGAAATACTTTTTTATATTAACTTTGCAAAACTTTATGGTTGGCGTGCTAGCGATCCACAGTTTGAAAGGCTATTTGAACCACTTTCTTTTATCGTATCGAACTTGAACCTGGCATATAGAAGTGAAACCCTGGGCAACAAATGCTATATAATTTTGAGTCACATCTACCAACTCCACTCTGATTAAAACCAAACAAAAACCAACAAAGAGCAAAAAAAAAACAACAGCTTAATCTCATTTTAAACACTAAAAAAAACATGTAGGCTTGCCATGTCAGTTTTCTATCCAACATAAATATATATCAGTGATGTCATTATGTTATGTCTTTAAAAGACTGACAATGTTTGATAAAAACAAGTCAAATATATATATTTTGGTGAAACCTAATCTAATTATGTTACTATTTAAACGTTAAACTATTATCTCACTCGTAATTATTACGGAAAAAAAAAATTCCAACATGATTATAAAGATTTCTATTTTTTTTTTCTTCATAACACTTTTAAGCTGTTTTTTTTTTTTATATTTCATCTAAAATACACTGAAGACGTGGTCATCTAAATAAGCCTCGAGGGCCGCTTACTATTATTTTCAGCCCGCGTGTCACCCACTGTAGTTTGCACACCCCTGCACTACATAAATTACACTTCGTCTTCTTTTAAATTATAGACGTCATTGGTGCTCAACAGTAGCCTAAAAAAAGAAAGTTAAAACCGTTTTTTTAAACCGGTTTTCGGTTCAATAAAACCAGTTGGAGAAAGTCACAGGCCGGAAAAGTATATTTAAAAAATAGTTCAAATTTATTTAGTGTTTGTAGGGCTTTCAAGAGGTTGATTTGTGTGACTACAATATGATTATGTACTTTTTACCATAACATTCATAATAACTAAAAACTTTCTGGGCCGATAATAGCTTTCAATAGTGATAATCAAATTTCCAATTATCGTTGACCATAATATTAAGAAGCATATGAAGAGGATAACGATGTTAATCCAGAATGATTCATATGCAGATGCGTACGCAATCCAGTGGTACTGCCACCGCTCCAGCTTATCGGTTGGGAACATAGTTTACACTGAGCTATCGTTAAAGACGTTTTTTTTTTCCTGCACAAAGGATTGATTTATTCTACTAGCCATATCGAAACTGTTTTCTCTAAACTTAAAGAGATATGATGTATCGTTGAATAGAATATGAGAGAAATCCGTTTCAAAAGGAATAGTTGCCAGCAACACGCCGTGGACTTTGACTTGTAAAATAATGTATTGAAAGGTTTCGCGTAGCACAAAAAAATCAAAATAATGTGTATTTAATTTGTCGTTGCTCAATCTGGTTGGTAGTACTCGTCTGCCTTTTAACTGGCGAACGGTGTTAGCACTGGATTGGTTGGACTGCAGTAGCTGGTTGCCTAGAGAGAAGCTTTTACTAGCAACAATATTTTTATTTTTACAAACTCCACAAAAGAACAAGGAAAACAATGTGATTTCAATAGAGGTCTTTATTTCCGTACAAGAGATCAGCCATACACTCAGTCTCGTCTCTCGAAACGCAATCTCCCACACACAACGTTCATGCAGTGTATATCAGCTCACCCCGAACATTTAGGAGAATATGACGTACATGCAAGCACAGTCTCAAACCTCACTGGTTTAACACCACGAAAAATATAATTTGTGTACGTGTGCCCTATCTTTAAGCTAAAATTAGAATTACTTAACATGCTCTTAACATTCACAGGAGCACACGTACTGAATTAATGGTTTTTAATAAAAAACAAATATCATGGACTGAAAAGAAATCTAATGCAGAGGTGTTGAAAACAGCATGTACCTCAAAAGAACTCATTAACACCATTAGGAAAAGACAGATGAAATTTCTAGGACACATCTATAGGAAAAATGGTATAGAAAGACTTGCTTTGTGTGGGAAAATATATGGTAAGAGAGACAGAGGAAGACAAAGGCTAACATATGTAGGAAGCCTGAACGAATGGGCCACGAACAACAACATAAGTAATAATAACTTTCTGCAAAAAGTTAACAACAGGAAAGAATGGAGAGTCATGACCGCCGATGTCTGTTCCAGACCTGGCACGTAAAGAAGAAGAAGAAGAATAAAAACAAATATAAAAACATTTGAAATAAATTACTAAATTAACATAAACCATGTTGAACCCTACATAATACATACGTAATCAAAACAATTTCTTAAAGACTAAGTGAACAGCCTTTTATCAAAATTGAGATAAACGTTAATTTTGATAGCAAATAGTGTATTCAGTACCCAAATGCTAATAAAATCATTTATACAAAATATTAAGCCTAACTTTCAAGTAATTAGTTCAATATTAGCACTTAAATGTGCGTGGGAAAAATCCAAATCTCGTAGCCATTTGATATGCAACAAAGGGTAGTGACGTCAGAGAAGGAATTCCGACAAGGACAAATTAATATTTTCACGTGTTTTGAATCTTTTCCCGGTCTTATTTTCTAACAAAATGGTTAAATATAGATTTTGTGGCTTATCGATGTAAAGGTATGAACAATATGAACAATATGAACAATATGAACAATATGAACAATATGAACAATATGAACAATATCTGACAAAATGAACAATATGAACAATATGTGTTGCAACCCCACGAACTTTTGAACTAATTAATGGATTTTAAAGATTTGTTCACCAATATGTAGATAAATGAATTAGCTTTAATTCATTACTAAAACTAAATATCCTATTTTGTCGACTTCAGTACCATTCCGTGGGGTTGCATCACATATGAACAATATGAACAATATGAACAATATGAACAATATGAACAATATGAACAATATGAACAATATGAACAATATGAACAATATGAACATATGAACAATATGAACAATATGAACAATAATATGAATAATATGAAAAATATGAAAAAATGAACAATATGAACAATATGAACAATATGAACAATATGAACAATATGAACAATATGAACAATATGAACAATATGAACAATATGAACAATATGAACAATATAAACAATGTGAACAATATGAACATATGAACAATATGAACAATATGAACAATAATATGAACAATATGAAAAATATGAAAAAAAATGAACAATATGAACAATATGAACAATATGAACAATATGAACAATATGAACAATATGAACAATAATATGAACAATATGAAAAAATGAACAATATGAAAAAATGAACAATATGAACAATATGAACAATATGAACAATATGAACAATATGAACAATATGAACAATATGAACAATATGAACAATATGAACAATATGAACAATATGAACAATATGAACAATATGGACAATATGGACAATACTATGAACAATATGAAAAAAATGAAAAAATAAACAATATGAACAATATGAACAATATGAACAATATGAACAATATGAAAAATATGAACAATATGAACAATATGAACAATATGAACAATATGAACAATATGAACAATATGAACAATATGAACAATATGAACAATATGAACAATATGAACAATATGAACAATATGAACAATATGAACAATATAAACAATATTTTATTGTGCCTCAAAGTATATCAGTAACATGAAGGCATAATCAAAGACAATTTGAATATTCTAATAATAGTAAATAATAGAAAAAGTTACCAAAATAATAATATTAAAAATAATATATTCATTTAATGGTATCAAGAAAAGATAATACCAACATAGAAATACAGTATAGACATAGTAACATAGTTCATGAAAACAATTATAATTTAATAAAAGGTGTTCTGAAATGAAAGTTGTTAATACATGTTAATATATTTAACCGTTTATAATCTTTTTTCCATCTAAAAAAAACTGATAATGCTATTTTTGCAAATATGCTTAGTTTTTTAAGTTCTTTCAGAGAACTAGTATTGAGCAATTCGGACATTTTGTCTACATTTGGTCTGTTAAAATAATATTTTTTAATATATATTCTCCGTTGAACATTGAAATGCTCACATTGGAGTAAAGAGTGAAATCCATCTCCTATATCTTTTAGGCAAAGGGGACATACTCTTAAATTATGATCTATTTTGGAGTGGCGACCCAGTTCAACAGGGAAATTATTATTACTTGTTCGTATTTTTAGTATGTAGTTAGCTTCTTTAAGATTTAAATTATTTAAAAAGGGTGGAATATTTTCCCCGTCAAATTTATATTTTAGAGCGCTGCATAGTTTATCTTTATTAGGATCCTGTCCTAGCCAACTTAGCCAGCGCAGGCCGATAAGGCGTGTTGCTTAATATATTGTAGGGTCTCCTCAGTACATCCACTACTATTCACACCCAACCTGCAGAAAACGATAGTGTTGGCTCGCTCGTAATCTTAACACTAACCCAATTGATATTTTGTTGTTTTTTTAAATTACATATTTAATCTCCCAATAAGACATAGAGTACATAGAATACATAAAGTACTCATATGAAACTTTCAAGATACATTTCTATATACATTCACAGTATAGCCTAAATCTGAATATACAACAAAACATATTATCAAAAACAACATTATGCTCCTCTCAATTCGTGTTCATAGCTTTAACAATTCACCGAAACCTTCGGCATTCGAGCCAGACTTGGCACGAAGAGCAATGTTCAGTGGCACTCGGAAGGCAATTAGATATTTTATACAATCAAATTGAGTACTAGAGCAGGGTGGAGATTGTAATGTTGAATTAGTTATCCTACTTAAGCACAAGATTATCAGATGTGTGATAACCCTCCTCTATAAGATTACACTGAAATGTTAACGCTTAAATTTGGAATTTCAGGAGTTAAATTTAACTATAACACACGTAAACTATCGTACGTTTAACGTTGAATCTGTAAATAGTCTGCATTATTTTTTATGCATTAACCTTGTCTGGAAACTTAGCCTTTTGAAGTACATTTAGAAAGGAAGTAAGAAACAACAACAACAGAAAGAATAGGACAGTTCTATTAAATATACACATATAAATCAATAAGTGGGGAGATTGGATTTGAAAATACGAATTCTAAAACGTAATATAAAAAAAAAGTTGAATTTTTTTATTTTTATGGAAAAGCCTGGGAAGAGGGGGGGGGGGGGGAGGAAGAAAATTTGAAATAATTTAGTTTCGTCGTTTTCTCGTCTTATGCGAAGCGAGGGTTTTCGGGCGTATTTTGCACTTAAGATTGCACGCGGCAAGAAGTTTTATTGTTCTGTATTCTCCAAACATTAGCGGGACAGTTGCAGCGTCAATCGTGCTTTGAACTATTCGCTGTCATATGTCTATATAAATTAATATTGTAAGGCTGTTAAATGCGCTGAGGTATTCAATGCACAAAGAGCGCTTCATGCATGACACATCAAAAGTCGTTTGTTGTTTAATCTCTCGTCCCATCTGGACCGATCTTTGTTCGGTAATAAAGAGCAGGCGCTTGTAACTTAACATAATGTGCATGTAAACAATGCTGCATACATTTAATTTTATAAATACGCTTTTACCAGACAAATAGATTGCATTTGTCTTTTTTTTATCTTTTTCCCATCTCCACACGTTCAAGTTGTATAATTAAACATATTTCGGCGTATTCAGTTATATTTTCTACACATTAAAATAGTATATATGTGATGCAACCTTACGGAATGGTACTGAAGTCGGCAAAATAAGATATTCAGTTTTAGGTATTGAATTAAAGGTAATTCATTTTACTACATATTGGTGAAAAGATCTTTAAAATCCATTAATTAGTTTAAAAGTTTTTAAAAATTACATAAGTAAAGGTAAGGGAAGTCCTTTTGGAGAAAAATGAAAAAGAAAACAGTACCGATTTTTTAAACTTTAGCATTGCAACAGATAATTAATTATTTCCAGCACATACACATATTAACCAATCGTCATGAAATTTAACAGACATAATCATAATGAATTAATACACAAGCTGTTAAAGTTTTAAATGTTTTAAGTAATATTTATTACATTTTTAAACAATTTAATGTTTAGAGGACATTTTGCGTGATTTCATACAAAAGTTGCATAAAAATAAATTTTTGAGTTATTTCTAAAAATCATTTTAGCTTGAAAATTTCACAGCTATAAGTTAAGGCATTTAACATTACAAATCAATAATAATCTAAAAAAAGACCTAGGACCTATTTTCTTCACATTTTTTGCATTTATTGAAAAATCAGTTTTACCGACTTCCGTACCGGTTCGTGGGGTTGCATAACAAATTATAGTATTGTATCCACCTCCACCCAGCCCCAACATTACTTTCCTAATATCGGATTTAAAATTTCCTCCCAATCACATTTTAGGTGTGATTAATATAATATGCCTAAAAATAGATAAACGATTAAACTGTATCGATCTTTCACTATAAACATAAGAAACCGACTCCAACAAACTGTAAAGTTTAACGTTTGGACCTGTATAACAAATGCATGCACCAAAGGGAGACGCTGCAAAGTGTTTTAAAATTCGCATAAATCTTTTCTTCCAAAGAAGGTGTCTAAAAGTAAGCTTTTACTGAGTTATTACTGTACAAGTTGATCTGGGTTATTATGACCATTGCATTGGCTATTTGTAAATTAGTAAAATATTCCTTTCAGCATACTAATAAACTTAAGCTTTAAGCTTTGTATAATGTGGTGTAAATTTATTTTATTTTTTTATGTAATAAAGCAGCCCTTTTCTAATCTTCTTAGTCGCCTATATATGATATAGCTTACTAACATAGAACATCTATTCAGTACTGATCATTGTAGGCGAGTCCTCAGTCCAGGTTAGCTTGCTTATAGCTTTCATACCTGCTACAGACATGACTGGTGTAACATAATTTTCCATGAAATGTTTATAAACCGACGTTTATTGTTATACCCTTAACCCATATCATGCTGTACCCTTTTTAAAGGACACTTCGTAAAATGCGATTTAAGATATAAAATTAAGTTAATAGTTTGCAATTTTTTCATTAAATGTTAAGAACATATACTGATCTATCTAATAATTATCTTTATTTGTCTGCTTTTAGTGTTGTTGTTTTTTTTTGCGACAAATTTATGTCGCGAGTTTAATAAAATTGCGAACAAAAAGTCATATCTGAAAAAGTGACACTTTTTTTTAATGAAAATGATAAAAATTGACTTAAGCTTTAACATAACTTTGTTAATTAATGTTTGTAGAAGGCATAAACATAGATATTTAGTTTAAAAGAATAATAATAAAAAGACAGAAGGTGTTAAAACCTTCTGTCTTTTTTTAAGGACGCAAGTAACAAATGACCTAAAATTACGTTTTTTAGTGTTTCTTTGCTAAAACATAGAAAAACTTTATTTTTGTTTGAATTTCACTTTAAAATTCTATGGGGTCTTTAACATTTAAAGATAGTTAAGTAGGAATGATATGTTGTTTGTCCATATTAACTAGTTTTAAAACCACATTGCATATTTATAAACATAAATATACATTATTAGACTACTTCTAGTACATAGTTCTATTTTATTCTCACCATCTTATCTTCTTATCTTATACATTACAGACGCTCCTTCTATAAAGAAGATTATTGCGTCCTACGCTCATCCGTGGTCCGAGTCTAGTCTTGCATTTTTCTTAATGTTTTAAATGATGTTAAGTTACTGGTTTTCCTGGTTTGTTCAAGCAACCCATTTCATGTCACAAACTTTACTCAATTCAACATGCTATTACTTAAAAAGAAGAAGAATATTAGATTATGAACTCAAAATATTAATTCAGCCGTCAAGTAATGTAATGAAGAGGATGTAACTAAAAACATTCTAAGGAATTTCTAGATTCTTGTTCTTCCAATTATCTAAAGTCAAATACAAATAATGTTGAATTTCAGATAAGTCTATTCAGCTCCACAGATTGTTTGAGCAAATTTGTATTGACTAAATCCTAGAATTTATCATACAGCCGACAATGACAAAGTTCTTCTTTTTCTAAAGCTGGCTACTCTTTTTCTATTACAATAGGATCGACACACACCTTTTTTGTTATTCTTTGTCTTTTGCAGGCTCCGATACATGGCCAAAAAAGACAAACACGACGCCTATAAGACTATAATCTACCCAGAAGACAAAAATCATGCCCAATAGAAATATTTCTAGCCCACAAAATCTGTCCGATGCCCTGAAGACCAATCATCTGCCCAGAAGATACATCAGCTGCCCAAAATACAAATCTGATGCCCTAAAGACGAATGTCTGTCCATAAATCATATCGTTACACATGCCAATCCGATGCACATGAAAACCTATAATTTTATGTCATAAGATCAATATGTTGCACGGAAGACACATTTCTGCAGACCAGAAGATGAATCAGCTCCCCAAACAATGAATCTGCTTCCCAGAAGACCTATCTGCTACACAAACGACTAATCTGGCGCACAGAAGACTAAATTGATTTCCAGAAAACCAGTCCGTTGCCTTGAAGACCTATACGATGCCCTGAAGTCATATCCGATGTCCAGAATATAAATCCCCTACCCAGAATACCAATCCATTGCCTAGAAGACCAATCCGAAGCTCAGAATACCATTACGGAATATTACGTTTACAATGCAGTATGATGAATGTCACAGCTAATCCTAGTGTAATGGGTACACTGGTTGTGCTGAGACGGCTGCGTTGGCAAAGGGTTGAAAGAGGTTGTCAAACACACACACACACATTTATATTTATAATTCTATTGATGACACAACACAGTACTTGTAAGTTCAGACGTTTATTTACAAGACCAATGCTACAGTTCCACCACATTCAGTCATCCGATTTTTATAATTTTTCGCTTCGAGATTTCTAACAGTCTGTCACGACCTTGGACTTAAATCGTGACTCTTAGCACACATAGATAGATTATAGCGTAGATAGTAGTATAGAACCATAGGTTAGCGTAGAGTTTAGATTACATAGGATGAGAGTAGTCTGACGCCATTATCTTCTCCTTCTCTCACGCAATAGGAACACCCCGCCACCCCCTTTCTCACCTGTTCTTAACCTTTCACTACACTCCTTTAGTCCTAATTCAGAGTATGCTAATTCAATACGCCCAAACTGGTACTAAAACCGTGAATGAATGAGTGTGCATGTTGTGAACTCTTAATGTATATATTTCTATTATGTTTTCAACTCTTAATATATTAATTCATGTTATATTTAATGTATTCTTACATAATACCGCGCCAGTAATATAGCCATTCATGTAAGCCTATACTATAAATGTTGTAGCACATGTGTGCCCCCCATCCCCTCGGAACAAAGTCAGGGTCATATATGACGCAACACCCCTGAGCCACCCTCCCCATGACCTTCACCCCATTAGCCCCTCCGCACTTATAACATGTATATGAAAATAGACCTCTAAGAAACTCGTTCCCTGGTCAAAATTCCCTTGTTGCTTAAGCAAAGAGGCCGCCGGACGATAAGTACCTAGGACGAGCGAAAACCTCTTCGCCCCCCTTCTCATCGCCCCTCGCAGTCACTATCCCCACCCACTTCAACCCCCCCCCCTGTCTCCCTTGTTCACCCCCGCTGAGTGCGGGCGGCAATAATTATTTCATCTACACCCTACCCGCAGTTTTGGCGGTATAATTGTTCACCCACCCCCAACTCCATTTTTGGCTCCAATAAGCCTTTTTCCTTTATGTAAATATATGTTCGAGCTGACCAATGGGAATTATCTGTAAATCGAAACTTAATGTAATCACCCAATACACTGGAGAGCTCTCACGTGACCAATGTTCACGTAAAGCCGCTCAACTAAATCTTAATTAGTTCTGGCCAGCTCTTGGAGATAAACGCATCGCCTTAGCTTAACTCCCAACCTGTAAACTTGGATTTATAGATAGTAGCCAGTAATCGTAATTTCCTCAGTATAGTTGTGTAGCCTAATGTTTGATTACATAAACAGTACCATATACTAAGCGTTAGACATTCCTGTGCATATATCTCAAGTACTACATCGCTCCCCGCACGTTAGATATATATATATATAAATAGCTGTTTAACCAGTAATCGTATTTTCAGTAGTATAGTCGTGTAACCTAACTTTGGATTCCATAACATTCGCATATACTAATGTCATCACCACTGTATAACTTCACATGTATATCTCATCATTGGATATTCGAAACGTAATAAACACCTTAACAGTAACCAGTGATTTGCTTGATTATCTTAGAACTGTTTGTTTGTATACTCTGTAACATCGTAACGAGCCAGGAGAGAGATAATCATTGTTCCAGGACGATTGCAGCATCGGTATCTCATACCCCACGACAACCAGCCACTATTAACAATTAACCCCACGACAACCATTAACCATTAACCCCACGACAACCAGCCACCATTAACCCCACTCAACCATCCCCCCCGCACCCCTCTCAGTGTCAACATTGTGACGAGTTGGTCTCCCACACGGGAACATCGTGATACAGTCCTTACAAGCGGGTTGGTCTCCTCTCAACTGACGAAGAAAATTCTTTCTCGTAAACCAATAATTCCAAGTCCCTTTGTACACCCGACCCAGCCAACTTCCGCATACCAAACATGCAATATGATACTCTAGGCCTAAAGTTCATGTCGAGCAAGTGTGTCTTTATAAAACGAAAAGGTCAAATGGGGGTCACTACAAACTTGACCGTAACATTTACCCCCCATTCCGAGACAGACCTTGCTGAAATCTTCACCCCGAATCATACAAGACAATCATACAAATATTATGGCGATGGGAAAAAAATAAAAATAAAACATCAGCCATTTAAAACATAACAGAAGATTATAAACCTTTTACACTTTGAATGCTGTGGTGGAAACGAATATTTAACACACAAAAATATAAGTTCACAACAGTTAAAAAAAACAATTAAAAAAAACAATAACCTTAACCCCTCTAGACCTTTAATCCAATATTAAGTTCTGGATTTGATAACCAAAATCAGTATTCTCGTCAGAAAGGCAGAACAAAATCTTAAGTAACTCAAACTGATTCCATACAAGATGAATATAATGCAAATCATTTTGAAAAGGGGAAAAAATTAATCTTTAAATATTCAATATTGAGCCCTTACAAATGGAATATAAGGAAACATTAATCATATAATTATTTAAAAAAATATATATTATATAATGTCATGTAAAGGATAAAGAACACGGAATGAGCTGGCTATTTGCTCAATTCACATTGCATCAGAGTGACACTCATTACCCTAGTATAATATGATGAATGGTGAGTCCCCAGCTTTCGCGATTTTATCAACATCCCGTTCGCGTTGTGAAAGCGGAATTTATCATGCGCGTTTGATCCAATGAGAAAGTATTGCTCCTTTCTCTGGGAGATGTGCATCTACAAGCGACACAAGGGGGAGATGTACACCTACAAGCGACACAAGAGGCACAGTAGCGTTTTACATTTCGGTAGATGCCTGTCCAGTAAAACTTTGCGAGTACCATCGCTGCTGTTTTCTTTGCCCCTAAATGTCCTCCCTCAATGATCTTATGTTCTTCTCTCATTACTTCGCCTCTGTGTACGGCCAGGACTAACAGTTGCGACATTTTTCTTCTCATTTCGTCGACCGTTTCTCTGTACAACAGGCCTTTATCATAAACGAATCGTTCGACCCTTCCATGGCGTCGACGAATCAGACCCTCCGACGCCCAAACACGCAGTTTGTCGAGAGACGGATCATTCTCTTGTGCAGTTCGGAACTCTTCAGTTGCGACCCCCAGGGTGGGACCCAATGGCAACACTGGCGACTTAAATGGTGTACCCAGTTTTCTAGCCGTCTGTCCAGTTAACACGGGATTAACCCCCATCATTGTGGTGGTAGTGAGGTCTTTTGCCTCCCCTTGCCCAACACTTTTTGTCTTATCCCTACGCCTTGTCACACAAGTTCCCTCAGTAGTTTTTCCCATTTTCCAATAAGGATCGGGAAGGAAAGGGATTCTAGCCCCATCAATATTCCCAATAACCAAATCAAAAGGTGGATCGTCCATGACCAACGCATCGACTTTCCCAGTAAAATACGGGGGTATCAATGTGAATGCACCCCACCTGCAATTCAGTGGTGGTGCCATTCATCATTTTCACCACCATCACTTTCCATGTGATGGCCGTCGATTCAATAAGTGTGGATTTAACCACTACCCCGAAACTACCAGAGTCTCTTAGAACTTTAACCCGGATATTATTCAATAAGCCCTCCGCGATGGGCCATCTTTCCCTTCCAGTGCCACAATCAACCATCTCAGAAAAGCACGTGTTCTGACCAATGGTGGTGGCCTTCTGCTTAATGTGGTTTGGGGCCATTACCACCGCTACCCACAGAGTACTAGCTTTCCCGGCAGTGCATCGGTTGGCCACGTGACCCTGTTGCCCACATACATAGCATGTCATTTTCATTACCCGGCTGACATAACTCTCTTTATTTACCGCGGGAGTGAGTTCCTTGTTACCATCTGCCCAGTGGTCGCCATATGATTTCCTTATCTCAAATGATGTACAACCGCCCTACTTTTCCCCCATATGTCTAAGAGTATCTTGCCCTACCTGAAAATGAGCCTCTCTGTAATTTTCTGCGATTTCTAAGTACTGTGACCATGATTGGGGTTTACGCTCCCGCAAAAAGACCCCGAGCCTTTCTGATACACCCTCTATCAGTTGTTTCGTTAGTATGAGCTGAATCAAACAATCGTAGTCCCGCTCAGTCTCCTACAGTTCTACCCATCTGTCCATGTATCTCCTTAACCTAGTACCAAAGTTTGGATATGACTCTCCCTTTTCGATCCTAGCGGTACGGAATTTCCGTCTGTATGCTTCAGTCGTAAAATTATAAGCTTTTAGTAAGGCGTTCTTCATTATATGAAAATCAGTAATTTCTGTCAAGCTGAGCCGAGTTACTGTCTCTAGCGCTTTGCCAGTAAGCAGCGCATGTAGTGCTGTGGCCCACTCTTCACGTTGCCATCCCACTGTCTATGCGTAGAGTTCAAACCTGGTCAAATAACAGTCCATGTCATCTATCTTAGGGCGGTCTGGTCGTTTGGCCCTATTGGTCGATATTTGACTACTTTCCGTTCTCGATGAGGACGACGGATTCATAAGGGGATCAGAGCCTTGGCTATTACCACCCTCTTGAGCTATTCTAGCGAGTTGGATCCTCTCCTCGGATGCTAACTTTACTAACTCAAAGGCTATTTCAGCTTCTCTGCTCTGAGCCTCTCTCTCCCTCTCCTCCTTACGAGCTGCCCTTTCCTTATCTTTCTCAGCTATATCGGACTTTCTTTTGTTCTGAGCCCATTCTAATACCTGAGGACCCTCTATTCCCAGTAAACGCGCTAGTTCAATATAATCTTGTATGGTCTTCATGGCTATTTATATATCAGCCCTAATTAAAATAAAAACAACTAAATGTCACTTCAAGGACTCCAACGTATCCAGAACTGCGCAGCCCGACTAGTTCTCAAGAAGAAGAAGTCAAATAATATTAATCCTCTGCTCCGATCTCTGCACTGGCTACCCATCAACAACCGGATCTCATATAAGCTGGCTTCTCTCTGTTATAAGTGCCTGAATAACTGTGCCCCGGATTATCTTCGCACTTGTATGGAGCTATACACCCAGTCACGCCGACTTCGTTCGGCTTCTGACGCGCTTACTCTGCGGATCCCTCGTGTGAGGCTAGTGTCCGCTGGCGAACGTTCATTTTCCTACGCAGGACCGTCCGCTTGGAATCACCTCCCACTACAGCTTCGCCAGAGCCCTAGCTATGACACCTTCAGGAGCCGGCTGAAGACTCACCTATTTCGTCAGCAGAATTAGCGTATTACTACATATTTCGTTGTCTGTATGTATTATGTAACTGTCGTCTGCGCATAGAACTGTCACCAACGGGATATGGGCTATATAAGCACCGTTATTATTATTATTATGAAAAATGTAAAGAAGCAAAAATGCCAACTTACCCCGTACTTCTTGACGAAAAAAAGAAAACCACAGATTAAACTAAAATTTAAAATAAAATTTTAAAGTACATGCGGCTGTCAGGGAATACAGCTATGTTGGCGGCTGTCAGGAAATACAGTTGGCTGGCGTCTATCAGGAAATACAGCTGTGCTGGCGGCTGGCAGGTAATACAGCTGTGCTGTCGGCTGTCAGGAAATACAGCTGTGCTGTCGGCTGTCAGGAAATACAGCTGTGCTGGCGGCTGTCAGGAAATACAGCTGTGCTGTCGGCTGTCAGGAAATACAGCTGTGCTGGCGGCTGTCAGGAAATACAGCTGTGCTGGCGGCTGTCTGGAAAAAAAACTGAGCTGGCGGCTGGCAGGAACTGTTGCGTTCTACAACTGTGCTGTGCTTCAAACGTGAATTATCGAGCCCCCAGTGATAGTTGACAAGTTCTCTTGGTCCCTTGACACTAGTTCTGTTATACAAAACTTCAAGTGCTTCATAGTTCTGCTGGACTGTCCTTCTAGTGCCAATTGTCAAGGTTCTGCCGAACGAGGCTCCCAGTATGTCACAGCTACTCCTAGTGTAAATTGTACACTGGTTGTGCTGAGACGGCTGCGTTGGCTAAGGGTTGAAAGAGGTTGTCAAACACATACACAAATTTCTATTTATAATTCTATTGATGACACAACACAGTACTTGTAAGTTCAGACGTTTATTTACAAGACCAATGCTACAGTTTCACCACATTCAGTCATCCGATTTTTATAATACTTCGCTTCGTGATTTCTAACAGTCCTCACAAGCGGGTTGGTCTCCTCTCCACTGACGAACAAAACTCCGTTTTTCCCCTCCTAAACCAAGAATTCCAAGTCCCTTAGTCCACCCAACCCGGCCCACTTCCGCATACCAAACATGCAATATGATACTCTAGGCCTAAAGTTCAAGTCGAGCAAGTCTGTCTTTATAAAACGAAAAGGTCAAATGGGGGTCACTACCAACTTGACCGTAACAATGAAAACAATGCGAGGAGACGCAGTCATAGAAAATATTTATTTGGACCTATACAATGTATTAAAGGAAAACATTTCAGATTTCGTTATAAGCAATGAGTGATATCAACTTCGGTTGGATAAGCTGCCCATATATATATACATAAATAGTTTTACCTCGGTGATCACGCCAAGCATCACAATATCTACAACATATTATGCAAAAAAAAAAAAACATATATTATTATATAAAGCATACTTTAAAAAAAAATTAATATGATTTTTTATAATCTTATATTATATATATTACATACACTCCTTCTGTAAAAAAAAGATTATTGCATCCTAGGCTTATCTGTGGTCAGAGTCTAGTCTTGCATTTTTATTGGCTTCGCCCCTAGGTACAAACTCAGAATTTCTGATATGATAGTTCCTTCCTGCAATAAAACAGTACTTGTAGATATTATTATTCCGACTTGATATTCTTTAAGCTTATATATTGTGTTGTAAATGATGAGACATATACTTAACAGTTACAAGGTGTTTAAAGTTCATTCAATAATTATTTAATCCAAAAGCAAAGCAGATCTTGAAGAATTACATATACAAGATTAGGTACAATATTTACCTGCCAACGAAATAGGATTTGACTAAGCGCCAAAAGAAGCTTGCCCAGAAACTGATTGCCCTGTGGGTCCTATATATAGTTCTTATATGGCGGCGGGAGCCAGTTCATTACTGGAGGGATAAAATGTAAGTGTCTAATCAACCCACTCATACCAAATGACGATCTCTTAACATGATTATGCCTATTCGTTAATAATCGACTTATCCCGAAATGTGCACACCGTTCTTAAGAAAGAGAAAGAGATGCTTCGCCATATATGGACATAAAAAACAAAAGATCTAGTTTTAGCGCCTCCCACAAACTACTATATATAGCATTGGCATTCTTGTATTCCTACGCGATATTCCAATTATGTTGCAACAATGTAAAAAAAATTGAATATATATATTTTTTTTTTATACAACTAGGCTGACAATCGACGGCTCAATAATGTATATTAAAAAAGAAGATTTTTTGTCATAAATACACATTTAAAAAAGATAGTATTCACTATGCAATTACTATACGTGCAATCTTTCAACGTGTGTATATATTTATCAATCTGTTACCAAAAATAAAATTAAAAAAAACAACAGTATAATGTAAAGAACTTGTTGTAAGGCCACTAAGCAGCAAACACATAATTATAGTATTTACAACTATACACACAAATATAGGGACCTCATCCATTAAATGTAATTTGAAGTTTGGACGTTGAAAAATGGCATGCCATAATATATTGTTTCACACACACACCCATTGATCTTAGAGATGGGTCGCTCAATAGAGTACTGATCAATTGATCCAGGTCTTTTAAAGGAACGGATCCCAAAGCCGATCACTGCCAAAAGACCCGGATCCGTACTGATCCATTCCTCGTTCTGCATTTCCATTTTATATTATGCTGGTTTCCATAGTTCACTTTGGATCCGGGTCAGATCCGAATTCACATATCCCCCATCTTTCCGTACTGCATTGCCAAATTAAATAGGTTTCCATAGTTCTTTTTGGATTTCGGATCTAATCTGGGTCAGACCCTGATCCACACCCCCCCCCCCCACCTCTCTCACGAAAGCTCTCTTGCGTTAATGACGAATGCGAGTGATCGCTATTTTTCTACCAATCATCGATCAATATAGGCCTATATAATTACCGTGAGTTTGTTTATATGTTTGTTTATATAAAAAATATTGCTTAATTTGTCTTTTTTTTTAAATAAACGTAGGAATATTACTAATCACTCACCGTATTTTAATGTTCTAAACTGAGCGCTATTTCAGAATAATGTCCCTTTGAAATACTTTCACACCGTTTTTTTACTATGTTGAACACAAGGTTTTATCGGGTTTTCCCCATTCACGCCTGTTTTAAAACAAAACAAAAATTACACATTCTCTTTTAATAAAACACATTGTCATCATTCGTTTCTCCGTCATTTTGACGGGCGTAACCAATAGTTGTAAATAATGTTGATGATACCATTTTTGCATTATAATAGCCAATATTATTACAGTAATTTACACGTACCCTTTAAAAATTAACTTTTTAGGTGAAAAAAAAGGAATGATCGCTTAAATTAACATTAAAACTTTAATTATAATTAGTTTAGTGCCCTATAACTAGACAATCAAGAATAATTATTTCTTTTTTTTTTATTTATATTTGTTATTGTTTTAAGTAGCAACAAACGTTCTCTTCTATAATCTCTCCTTTTCCCTTCCCTTAACTGTTCCCTACGTCTCTTTACGACTTTACCATTGCATTCCAGGTTTGACATTTATTCAAATATGCATAGGGGAAACTGGGGTAAAATGGGATACTGGGGTAAAACGGGGTATTGGGGTAAAATGGGGTTTTGCAAATACACCCTTTTCAGAGCCTCAAAAACTATCGCAAACTATTGGATTTGAAGTAACAAGATACGAGACGACGCCATCTTGCTCCCGCAGAATTATTGTTACAAGGTAAATACAAATTTTCTCATCTTTTTCATCAATTTTTTTAAACTTACGACTTAAGAAACTGATGCTTAATAATTAAAGTTTTGAACTGAAGCTTTTATTGTATTTGAAAAATATCTTATTTTAGACATAATATAGGGCCTTTAATTTAACAATAAAATCAAGCATGTTTCGATTATAATGCATTTTATTGTGCCCCCACCACAATGGGGTAAAATGGGGTAGTTTCAGTGGGGCAAAATGAGTTTCTTCCCCATACAATTTTTTATTTATATTTAATTTTTGTAAATAAAATTTTTAATTAGGCCTGTAAATATGAAATTATTTTTATTTGTGAATGCAATTTCTAATTAGGCCTGTTTTTTTTTTCAGCCCTAGGTGCATTTAAAACTGTCTTTTCTGTTGAACATTATTGAACAAGAATCTGAACTAGGCAGAAGATGGAGAAAATGCTACTTTGTCTTTCATCCTTTAAACAAAGAAGACTTGCTCGAATAATAAAATTAAAGCCCAAACTTTGTCTGTGAACTGTGTATTAATAATGAACAATTTTGATGTTTTTTTATGGTTAGGCTATACAAGTTCTCGCCATGACTCCATTTTGCCCCATGCCAAACCCCATTTTGCCCCATGCTTGGGGCAAAATGGGGTATTTGTTTGTTTTTTTTTAAGTTCAATAAATTAAAAAAAATGACACTCTATGGTGTTTATGCTTTGTTACAATTTTGTCAATGATGTATTCTTTTATTTTCAGCAAAATTTGTATTGATTTTGATGTTTTTTGTTTTAAGTACCCCATTATTTTACCCCAGTTAATTGCCTCGTATGTAGCACGCGTTGAAAGTTTTCTTTGATTTGTGAAATAGCCTAAACATGCACAAATAAATAATGATTCTACAATAAGAACAAAGATAAAATACTTAAACAAATAGCAATAACAATAAACAAATCCAATAGTCTACAGTGTATTTAAGGTAAATAATGTAACATGATGCTTGTCCATCGGTTTAGATGAGGATTAGCTTTTGTAATAGTTGCCCGTGGGTCCGGTAATGGCTGATGAGGCATTTTTGTAGTTCAACTAGGTCTTTTTGTAAGAGTTTACTATCTTCTTCTTGCTCAATAAATTATACAATTATCTGCAAGTAATCGTACTTTTCTTCCTGTGTTGATGCAGTTTGATAAGTCATTAATATAAATTAGAAATAGTAGTGGTCCTAAAGCAGTTCATTGTGGGACTCCTGAGTTTACAGTTATTGATGCTGATTTAGAGTAATTAATTATTATAGTATGTGTTTTTTTTACCTTTTAAAAAGTCGTGATTCCAATGATGTAAGGAACCAGAGATGCTAATATATGATTTTTTAAAATAGTAAACTAGTATAGTGAACTTTATTGAATGCTTTGGGAAAATATGGTCATTTAGCATCAATTTGGTTATTATTATCTAATCCTTAAGACAAGTCATCTATTGTTGGTCATAGTTTCTTGGTCATTGGATATGTAAAAAAATCGAGTAAGTCTAGTGAAATTATATTGTTACTTTTTAGTTCACTGACGACGAGATCATCTCAAGAATAAACCACAGCTTTACTTAAATAATGAAATGTAATAAGCCTACTGCACAAACAGTTTAAAAGAAAAACAGGGAAACACCGAAGTAAAACAAACAAAAATTAATATACTTAAAAAATGATAGTGTATTCTTAAATAAGTGTACACAATTGTAATTTATTTCAGTAACAATATTAATAATAGAGGATAACTAGAGTAATATTCCAAAATTTATAAAATTTACATAGTGCAATGATTAATACATAAATAAATTAGAAATACTTGTGTTTGTCTTCTTGTTTATCACAGCAATATATTTCTTAGAACGAGCTATAACAAGTTGTTAATATTTTAAATCAGGTTATGCAAAGTAAAAAGGGTGTTGGGTAACAGCGTATCTAATAGTCGAACGTTGCAGCCGCCCCATGTGCCAAAGTTTACATAGGCGCCAAACTGACTTTTAAAATTATAACAAAAAACAACTGCACTTATGTTAGCTTACTAAAAGAAAAGAAAAGGTAATACTTTTTTATAGGCGCCGTTTACCCTAGTTATTTCACAGGTATAAAAACGAGAAGGGTTGAGCTGGAAGGGTAAATACAATGTAAAAACAAAGATGTGCAAATGAATCGCAAAAAAGAAAGTGAAACTTAGAGAGACGGTGATAGGGAGAGGGAGAGAGAGAGAGAAAGGAGGGGAGAAAGTGTGAGAGAGACAGAAAGGCAAAAAAGTGAAAGACAAAGACCGAGATGGCGAAACATTATTGATTACAATACGTTGTTGATTTTCTGTTATGATTAACCAATGTCAATGTGACCTCCTTTTTTAACCTTGTAAGATAATCCGCCTCCGATGATCAGAATGATAGAGCCGATGATGGTCAAGAAGCAGGAATAGCCAGGAGTATATTTTACAAGACTGTTATTGCTGAACAGATCAGCCATCCAAGCGACATGAATGATTGATCCAATAATGCCGAATATACCTAAAATATAAAAATAGTGAGTTAGTCTCACAAATCGTTTTAATCAATCTATCTGTTATCTAACATTATTTCTTTCTCAATATGTGTAACTTTTTTCTTTTATGCTTGTGCGTCATGGACTTTAACAGCGGAGCTAGAAAAGATGATAAACTCCATGGAGATGAGATGCTTTAGAAATCTGCTCGGTATCTGCTATAAAAGACCATGTCTCAAATAAGCAGATACGGAAAAGAATACTCCAGGAAATTGAACAATACGAAGACCTGCTGGCAATAGTCAAGAAAAGGAAACTAGTTTGGTATGGGTACATAACCAGAACCAACGGGCTTGCCAAAATCATTCTGCGGGGCACCACAAGAGAAGGGAGAAAGAAAGGAAGACAACGGAAACGATGGGAGAATGACATCAGAGAGTGGGCAGGAGTGAAACTCTGCGACACATTGAGAAATGCTTAGAGACGGGAGGAATGGAAGAGGCTGGTGTACATGTCATCTGTGGCGCCCTAACGGTCGAACAGACTACGGGAAGTGTAGGACAGGATGTGCAAATAAATTATAAAATATATCTTAATGATCATGCTAAAATATATATTCTAACACTGTATATATATATATATATATATATATATATATATATATATATATATATATATATATATATATATATATATATATATATATATATATGTATATATATATAGTCTATATATCCGAATACGTTTCTATATATCTATTTATCTGTTGCCTGTATGCTGTCTACATATTCTTATCTATATCTATATATTATCTGACTGCCTATCTGACAGTTTGACTGTGTATTTTGTAATATGCATACCTTTGTATTCCTGTATTTATCAGTTTCTCTGTCTATCTCAGAAACTAGCTATTTCTACGTCTGACTATGTCTCTGTCTATTTTGAGATTCTGTAGACATATAAATCTATGTCTCTACGTTTGTTTGTATATCATTCATTTTTCTGCCTTTCTAATTATCTCTCTATCAGTCTGTTTTTTTCTTTCAAGCTATCTCTATGTCTTTCTAGTCTATGGATCTATGCGTTGTGTGTGTCCATCTATTTTGAGTTTTTTTTTAATTGTTTTTTTCCATCGATACTATAATAAGCAAACCAATTTCAATACTACACAATTATTATTAGAATATCTGTTTTCATGTCGACACTAAGGACTTGTTGTATACTATGCGATTATGAGCATGCATTGCGAGCAGGACCGTATTTACGATTGTGGAGGCGTTGTTCACAAATTTATGTAGGGGCCCCTCGTAGTCTCGCCACTGCCTTCCACATACCTCAGAAAAGGGCCGTTAATTCATGTTACATTCTGTAAAATCATAAATATTATGGTGCACTTAGCTCGGTTGGACTGGATCGCTTTAAATTGTAGGGGAATAAATGAATTTTATTTTAAATTTTCAACAAAAAAAATGGGGATGTTACTAAAAATTTTTTTTTTGTATGTGTTTGGGCCCTTTTGTGTAGGGGACTGTTCCAATGGAACATGTGAAACATGCCTAAATACTCCCCTGTTTGCGAGACTGGGTAAATTTAGATTTACTCTATGAAACTTTTGCTCTATTTACTATTTACGGAAAAGTAGAGACCTCTGGGCATTGTGTTGCACACACAATCTCCTAGTACACCGTGGCCACAAAAAAATGCTGAAGGCTGCTTCACCGGCTCTAGGAATACACTTGGTACGACAGAATTACTTTACTATGACGCGGAGCTGTTACTTTATAATTCTACGAGCTAATTTACCCGGCGTTGCCCGGGGTAAATATTACATAGACTCAGCTTGAAACACAATTATTTTAAGAATATGATTAAATTGAAATAATTATTGATTTAGTTGCAATAAACCTAGGCAAAAAGGAATTAATTTCAAATTTATGTTGTTTACTTTCAAGCCTAAAAATTAAGCTAACTACAATTGGAAAGCTAATTGGAATGGAAAATCATTTTACAGGCCTATTTAATTTATTCCCAGACAACACAGAGGAATAAAGCTTGAAACATATAAACAAATAACAATAATGACAAAAACATTCAGACAACAATAAAGAGGTTTAAAAACATACATGCTGTAACATAAATTTTTTAACAAAGTAAAAACTTTCCAACAAATGCAAGTTTTATTAAAATTTGTATGAAAAAAATATCAAGTAAAATGTCTATAGCAATTTACCATCTCTCAAAGGAAAATGACAGTACGCACCGTGGCTCTGTACAGACCCCCACCTTCTGCTTCAAATGGTTTGAATGACAACGTGTTTCACGAGGACTTTGGAAAACTTGTGTCGTCCATAAGTTCTAAGAATCTCCTCATTCTTGGTGACTTTAATGTTCATTGGGATGAGTCAGATAATAGGCACACTCGCGACTTTGTTCAATTGTTGCACTCGGCAAACCTGGTACAGCATGTTTCGGAACCTACACATAAGGATGGACATATTTTAGACTGGGTTGTGTCACGATCTTGCAATGATGGTTTTCTTAAGTCAGTAATTGTTGAAGATCATCTTATATCTGATCACTTTCTTGTTACCTTTACCACAGATATGGAAATGACTGCTGTTCCAATAAAGAAAATTCAGGCCAGGAAGTTACGAAATATAGATATGGACATATTTCGCGATCATCTTTCAAGATCAGATTTGGTTATATCACCACCTGATGACATCTCTCAACTAGTTCTACTCTACAATAATACTCTATCTTCCATGCTGGAGACTTTTGCCCCTAGGACTGAATTGTATGTTAGAGATAGACCCAATACCGCTTGGTTTACACCCTCCGTTCGGATGGCTAAATTAGCCCGACGTCAGGCAGAGAGACACTGGAGACTGAGTGGCCTTGAGGTGGATAAACAGATGTTTAAGATAGCAAGGAACAAGCTTACAAATGTGATTAGACGTGCGAAAGCAAAGCAAGTTCAGTCTGCTCTGGAGGCTGCGGGCACTGACTATCGAAAACTGTTTTCCATAGTGCAGAATCTTCTTGGAAAAAATGAATTAAGTCCAATTTTGCCTGACATGAGCAGCGAGCAGGCTGCGGAGGCTCTTAATGAATTTTTTAATGAAAAAGTCGAGACGATTAGAAACAGCTTTGATAATCATACTACTCCACCCACTGTGGAGAAGTCATTTTCTGGAATTTCTTTGTCAAATTTCCTCCCAGTTTCCGAAGAGCAGTTGAGGCGTCTTATTTCTGTATCTAAACCTACATCCTCAATTGTTGACCCCATTCCAACGAAGATTGTGTTGGACTGCCTTGAAATTCTGCTTCCAGTTTTAGTGCGTATCATAAATGTTAGCCTGGAGTCAGCCACAGTCCCACAAATGTTTAAGACTGCTGTCATCAAGCCTTTATTAAAGAAAAAGGGGCTCGATCCTAGTGACTGCAAGAGTTTTCGGCCAGTATCTAACCTTCCCTATGTATCGAAGCTTCTTGATAGGGTTGTCTCTCAGCAGCTTTTACAACATCTAACCACACATAGCCTGATTGATAAATTTCAATCTGCCTATCGTCCTGGGCATAGCTGTGAGACGGCAATATTACGTGTTATGAATGATGTTCTATGTAGTGCTGACCGTGGTGATCTGACTATCTTAGTTCTGTTGGACCTCAGTGCTGCCTTTGATGTTATCAACCATGACTTACTTTTATCAAGACTTCAATACGAGATGGGCATCACTGATACTGCACTTCATTGGTTTACTTCCTACTTGGCAGACAGGACTCAGAGAGTTTCTATCAATCAGACCTTATCAAAAGCCACTTCTCTCATCTGTGGCGTACCTCAAGGTTCAGTTTTAGGGCCTATCCTTTTTGCTGTTTACACTAGCCAGCTTGGCAGAATAATTGATAGCCAAGGATTATCTCGCAAACTATATGCGGATGATACCCAGCTGTACAAAAGCTTCCATCCTGATCATAATGCTTGTGCTGCCGCTGTTAATGCAGTGGAAGAATGCTGTCTAGTGGTGAAAGCGTGGATGACTGCCAACAAACTCAAACTGAATGACGACAAGACTGAGGCAATTATGTGCGGTTCAAACTTCAATCTTAGGAAAGTCGATATTCCATCTATTAAAGTAGGGGCCTCTGATATCTTTTTGTGCAGCACTGTCAGAGACCTGGGCTTTATCATTGACAGTAAATTAACAATGGGTCCACACATCAGTACTGTGGTTAGGGCATGCTCCTTCCATCTTCGTGCCCTGGGTCAGCTGCGACCTCTGATTAATAAAAAAACAGCCAATGCTTTTGCTGTTGCAACAATACAGTCAAGACTAGACTATTGTAACAGTTGCCTGTGGGGTTTACCCCAGAAACAACTGGATAGACTTCAGAAAGTTCAAAATACTGCAGCACGCATTGTGTCACGAGTAAAGAAGCATGACCATATCACTCCAATTCTCAAAGAGCTCCACTGGCTCCCTGTGACGAAGCGCATCGATCATAAGATTATGTCCCTTACCTATGGATGCGTGGAAGGCACAGCACCTGCATATCTCAAAGAGCTTATACCGAAGCATGTCCCGTTAAGGATGCTGCGATCTTCAACACAATCTCTCCTGGAAATTCCAGGTTTGGAAGGTCACAGAAAAAAGACTCTTGGTGTACGCTCGTTTGAATCTGTGGCGCCTACACTGTGGAATGGCTTACCTGAGACACTGAAAAACTCTGTGTCAAAAAAAGCATTCAAGAAGAATTTGAAGACTTTTCTTTTCAACTAAGTTGATGAAGTACACATCCATCAGCAAAATACTTGTTTAAAACTATTTTAAAATGTTATTGTCGTTTCGTGCCTCCATCGGCCGAAACCTTGTTTAAAACTATTTTAGAGTGTTATTGTCGTTTCGTTTCTGTGAGCGCGCTGAGCATGCTTGCATTAGCATGGAGTGAGGCGCGATATAAATGACCAATTATTATTATTATTATAGAAATTAAAATAAAATAATAAGATTATACTAAACTTATAGCAATGCCAAACAACAATTTGTTTAAAACACATCAGTTTGAAATGTAAAATAATATAATGAGTGTTGGGTAGCATTATTACAACACATTAAAAAAAAGAATATTCTACTTCTAATACAAATGTACACAAAATTAAACAAAAGATTAAAACCCCAAAAGATAATTTAAAAAATGCATATTTTAAGTATATTAAATGGTTTAAAATGAATTAAATAAATTGTCAGTAGGGTTAGTAAAGGTAGTAGATGTACTGAGGAGACCGTACACTATATTAAAGGGTAGGTCCTGCCTAAAAATCAAATACGTAAAGTATATATTTTCTGAAAGCTTAATAAAAAATAAGATTTATCAAATATTTTATTTATTTTTATTCTTTTAAAAAATGTGTTTAATTAAATAATAGATCGTGTAATTATTGAATGACCTAAAAAAACGACTATGCAGTGACTTCCCTTCCTTGTGACGTCACAGGTGTGAGACAGGGTGAAGTCTTATATATAGCCTACTATTTTCCGTAAACATTTTGTGCGAGAGGATTTTGTAAACATTCTTGCAGTCGAGAAGGGCTTTCAAAAGAAGAAATCTTGAATGCCTAAAGCATTTCGTCCAATCACAAGGATATCTGTTCCTTAAAAAGCAAAGTTAGGTGGCAAAACAATTACAATGCAGGCCTAAATCTAAGACTGATTCGGAAGCACCCTCAAACAAGACAGACGATCGGAGAAAAAAAAAGCATAGGCCTACTCATAAGAGATTTGAAAAAAGAATTAATATCAAAGGTAATTTTTTTTTAATTCATAAGACTCTTATTACTTTACTCTTAGGCTAAGCAACTACATTTAAAAAAAGTTAATAGACTTATGACTTAGGCCTATCCTATATAATGTACTATGTAAATGTTAAGGCCTAGTCTATAACTATAGACTCACTATATTATAGTGTCTATGGAGTAGGCTTTAGATTTTAGTAGGCCTATAGTATAATTATAAGCTTATAGGTATAGACTACTATAGATATAACTACTACTATAAGTCTAAATGCTTTAAGTTGCTTTAGGCCTATATTATAGCCTATTATATAAATATAGTCATGCAGTAGCCTATATAAGACTACAGTCACAGACAATAAATGTATAGGGCTTTATAGGACCTATTAGTTTCGAAAATCTATAGGGCTAAAGTTTACTTGTAATAAACTGTATCATAGCTAAAAACCCATATTGTAGGCATAGTAGGCTCATATAATACAAAGGCCTATTTAATCTATAGGCTAAAAGCCTAATGGTAAATACTAAAATTCCTAGTAGAGCCTATGCTTTATTTAAAGGTCTACTATATATCCATTACATGCCATATATTGTTAGCTATACTTTGCTATAATTTGCTTAAGATGTTATTGTAATTGTTGTAAATAACAATATATAAAAAAATATGTGGTTTTACAAATGTAAGATAGCTTTTAAAATATACTAGGTGATAGGTAAATTTGTAATCATTTTATAATCAGGAAATATAATCCACGAATAGAGAATCTCTTTCAATGGACCCAA
Source organism: Anisus vortex (assembly GCA_949126835.1). Taxonomy (NCBI): domain Eukaryota; kingdom Metazoa; phylum Mollusca; class Gastropoda; family Planorbidae; genus Anisus; species Anisus vortex. The sequence continues at coordinate 6,018,520 of OX421503.1, read as the reverse complement.
CGCCACCCCCACCACTAAGTGAAACTTTGACTTGTGAGAACCAACAATTGCGAAGCCATAATTTATGTATGTAGATCTTCAGATCTTATGTGGATCACAGTTCCAAAGAGGACAAGATGATACAGACAAATCTCATCATGTATCATCTATTTATCATATATTTATATAATAGGCTATAATATAGGCCTAAAGCAACTTAAAGCATTTAGACTTATAGTAGTAGTTATATCTATAGTAGTCTATACCTATAAGCTTATAATTATACTATAGGCCTACTAAAATCTAAAGCCTACTCCATAGACACTATAATATAGTGAGTCTATAGTTATAGACTAGGCCTTAACATTTACATAGTACATTATATAGGATAGGCCTAAGTCATAAGTCTATTAACTTTTTTTAAATGTAGTTGCTTAGCCTAAGAGTAAAGTAATAAGAGTCTTATGAATTAAAAAAAAAAATTACCTTTGATATTAATTCTTTTTTCAAATCTCTTATGAGTAGGCCTATGCTTTTTTTTTCTCCGATCGTCTGTCTTGTTTGAGGGTGCTTCCGAATCAGTCTTAGATTTAGGCCTGCATTGTAATTGTTTTGCCACCTAACTTTGCTTTTTAAGGAACAGATATCCTTGTGATTGGACGAAATGCTTTAGGCATTCAAGATTTCTTCTTTTGAAAGCCCTTCTCGACTGCAAGAATGTTTACAAAATCCTCTCGCACAAAATGTTTACGGCAAATAGTAGGCTATATATAAGACTTCACCCTGTCTCACACCTGTGACGTCACAAGGAAGGGAAGTCACTGCATAGTCGTTTTTTAGGTCATTCAATAATTACACGATCTATTATTTAATTAAACACATTTTTTAAAAGAATAAAAATAAATAAAATATTTGATAAATCTTATTTTTTTTTAAGCTTTCAGAAAATATATACTTTACGTATTTGATTTTTAGGCAGGACCTACCCTTTAATATAGTGTACGGTCTCCTCAGTACATCTACTACTCTTCACACCCAACCTGCAGAAAACGATAGTGTCGGCTCGCTCGTAATTTAGGGATGTTAAACGAAAACCGGAATACCGGATTCCGGTTTTGAATCTGAAAACCGGTTTTGATTTTTAAAACCGGATTTCGGTTTGTTGTTTGGAAGGTAATCATTACTTCAAGTAGCACACACTTTATTTTATTTTTTTATTGGTTCTGGTGGAACTATTAAAAAAAAAATGTTGGATTCACGCAAAACAATTCTTGAAATGCCTTGCTAATACTATTTAGTCTTAGATATTGTGTTTCTTTTTTTTTTCTCCAAATACCAACTATGGCTTGCGATAAAAACAACATCAAACCAAATGTCGGCTCATCGTTTAGATGTGCGCTACTGTTTGATGTGCCTCAAATGCGGAAGGGATTGCCCCTCCCGGGTTGGCCTACACAGCCATTCTCGGGCGGTGCAGTTGGATACCTCAGCCATGAAGCTACACCATCGTCACTCGAGACGGACGGATGCCGACGACGATTCTTTGATGTACGCAAACTAGTTTTGTCCTATGACCCTGAACAATTCGGCTAGACACCGCACCGCGTCTGTGCTTTATTATTAACGGCAGCATTAAATACACATTCTTTTGACTTTTGATTGGCGCTACGTGATCCTATTCAATACATTATTTTACAAGGCACACATTATCACTATTGAAAACTATTATCGGTTTTAATAAATTAGCCCATATTTTTTTTTATTTCTAAAGAATGTTGTGGTAAAGTGTACAAAATCATCATGTATTCACACAAATCAACCTCTTGAATGCTATGCAAACACTTATTAAGTTTGAAATATTTTTCAAATAGCCTACACCTACAAAACTACGCTCATTTGTCTTTTCCGGCCTGTGACTTGTGACATTGCGGGGGGGGGGGGGGGGTGAATCGAAATCCGGTTTTAAACCGGTTTTATAGAACCGAAAACCGGTTTTGAAAACAAACCGGTTTCAACATCCCTACTCGTAATCTTAACACTTACCCAATCGATATGTTGTTGTTTTTTTAAATTACATATTTAATCTCCCAATAAGACATAGAGTACATAGAATACATAAAGTACTGATATGAAACTTTTAAGATACATTTCTATATACATTCACAGTATAGCCTAAATCTGAATATACAACAAAACATATTATCAAAAACAACATTATGCTCCTCTCAATTCGTGTTATTAACTCTAACTAACAATGCACACATACTTCAAGTCACACCATAAAGCTCAATTCCGGACAATTATAAAATACAACGTAACAATTAATATATAATGACAATCAAGGGAACTAATACCTTGAAACAAAAAAAAGTACCCTTCATTTTCACAGTTCTCTCTCTTACACTAATTAAGATAAGATAAGATAAGATAAGATTGCTTTATTGATCCAAATGAATGGAAAATTGACTTGATTACATAAATTCCGTTTTTCAGCATACCTAAAACAATATTAAAGAACCATTTGTACTCAAACACAATAGACATTCACGCACACTATCATACCATTTATCATACAAGAAAAAAGTAGGCCTATTATTTAGGAGTCAGCTATTGAGCCATCGTATTTCCTGGCTTAAAGATGATTCTTTTGAAAGAGTCTTACTGACAGTGGAACAAAAGAGTTCTTAAATCTCTCTGTTCTTGCCCTTATAGAAAGAAGCCGACCACTTCGACTAGATATTATGTAGCTATCATGAAGCGGGTGTGCATGATCTTGGATGATTTTATCAATCATAGACAGGCACCTTGAACTGAAAATATCCGCAAGAGATGGTAATTCTGTCTGTGTAGTACGAGAGGCTTTGTTTATTAGGCGGTCTATCCGATGTTTGTTCAATGTGGTGGTATTACCATACCAGCAGGTGATTGCAAAGGTTATGATGCTACCAACAGTCGCCGAGTAAAATAGATTCATAATGGTTTTCTCTAAGTGAAATATTTTTAGTTTATTAAGACAGAAAAGTCGTTGGTGCATTAAGACCTTTAAAGTAGGCTATGTATTATTTTCTTGCTTACATTCACATGCTGTTAATATTTCATGTACGCATTCCTACCATAATTTCATATAATCCAACAATCCAAAATTTTCCTAATGCGTACACAATATATGGATATCCCTTAAGTAAATAGTTGTTATTTACTAGTAAGATTCAAAGTTACTAGAAGTAAACAACATAATATAAACTAATTAGTGAAACCAATACAAAAAGAGAGACAACTCAAATGTGTCAATGAGAATATATTTATAGTGAATAAAACTAAATTCTCATTTTATATTACCACCATTTCGATTGTCAAAATAACTAGTATAGAGTAGTATTGATATGATGATGGTGTATGACCATCGATTTCGATGAGGACAATCCTTTGTCAGAGTCATAGTTGCTTGTGGGTCTGGAAATGGCTGATGAGGACTATTCTTGCCCGAAAGTGTTGGCCGCAGTGGGAGCACGGATGTGAGGTCTGCTGGCTGGTAGTAGCGGAGCTGTATTTGCTGTATAGTTTCTCAAGTCTCTTCTAAAAGAAAGTCTTAGGGAGTATAGGTAAAGTCTTGGATATATTATTTTCTTGTCTGTATGCAATTAAGATGTATCTTAATGGAAAAAAAATGTCCTTATTAAATGAGGAGAACTGATTGTTGAAGCCAATGTTTCTGTATGACTTGGCGACACATTTTAGTAAGTTAAACTTTCCTTTACAAGACTGGGTCCAAAAGCACTTGAAGTGTTGGGCAACTGGAATGGATTTGGATTGAAACTGGCCATATTTTTCCGTAAAATCAATTTCAAAACATTTTAATATTTCCCTATTTTAAGGCAAATTAAGATAGATGAGCATTTTCATAACTACACTAGTTATATTAAAACAAGTAGCTCGTTTGCTAGAGCTAGCATCAAATTTGGAGAATTTACTTCAAGGGAGATAATTAACCAATTTCTTTACATTAATGTTTCCAATATGTTTATTTTTTGTTTCCTTTTAAAACAATAAATGGCTTACAATTTATAACTCTTAAATGATCAACGTACACAAGATATTTGAAAATTATATACATATTTTATGACTAAAGAATGTACATATACATTTGATTACATTAAAATAACTACCCAGTTTGTATAATTATTATGCATCTCTTCCTCGTAATTGTAATTTCTTTTTTTGTTTTTATCTCCTTTCGGGTTAAATAAATAATGTTAGAGTACATCTCAGTTATTCTGAGATCAAACATTAAAGACTTTATATTTTATATATACATTACTAGAATAATTTCTTAAACACTAAATTCAAATATTGATAACTATTATTGTGTGAGTTGAGTAATAAAATTGTGTATTAGCTACGAATGGATTTTTTTTTATAGCTGATAGTAACAAACAGGTTAATTTCTTATTAAATATAAAACGATTTAATGCTTTTCTCTATTATGCTCCTTTTCTTTTGGTCTTGGACTTGCTACGTCACTAAATAAATTGTCTTATCAAAAAAATTTAGTTAATCAGTTTGATTTTCACGCTGTTGGCACGCTGAATAATTCAAAATGATTGTAATAAATACAATTGTTGAAATGCAATTTAAAGAAAAAAATTACAAACAGCATAAATTGTGCTTCGTGGCTTGTTAAAATTATTAATTAATTTTTTTTTTTTCGGAAAAGGCCCTTTTTTTCGAAAATGGTCGTAGGCGGAGCGGGCTCTCCCCCTGCTTTCCCCCCCCCCGGCTACGCTACTGGTCTAACCTTCGGCTGACTGCAATGAGAGCACCTAAATAACAACACAGAGAAACAACGTCAACATTTTAGACATCGATGAACTGAATAGAAATCATATCTAGGCATGGGGGGGGGGGGCGCGGAGGGGGCATTTGCCTGGGGGCGGCACTTCCAGGGGGCGGCAAATGTAGTCTACATATAGTAAATATAGCACTAAACAATCAGTTACAGTATGCAAAGCGGCGGCGCAGAAACTTTTGCCCTGGGGCGCCACATAAGCTTGTAAAGGCAATGTATCTAAGGAAATAATATAATCTTTTCACTGTTTTAATCTTTGAGAAAAAAAATGTCCCTAAACAAAAGCCATTAGAAATTGATTTAATTTTTAAAACGTATTCTTATAGTTTTTATTTGGTGATTGTTTAAAAAGAAGTCAATGCTAGTTAATGGAATATTCCGTACACTTATGAACCCAGTAACTAGCTAAAGCTAATTATTGTAGGATAGCCCAAGTAAAGGCTTAGTTTTCTGGGAAGTAATAGTGGAAGCCAAAAGTACAATAGTTAACAGAGAAAACCAAACTGGAGTATAATAATCCTAAATGGCCAGATTGGTCAAGTGGCGTAGTTAAGGGGTAACAGTGTGCACATAATATGTATCTGACGATAAGGTTAAGGCGCGCTTAAATTAGGCTTTCAGTGCTACATTTTGAAAACGTTTGATTAACAAAGAAGAGGGCCAAGCTGCCTAATTGTTCATTTGATTCGAAACATGTCTTTGTGCTGCGTTACTGTTTGTACAAAAAGATGTAGTGAATTAAATTTTATTTTATTTCCAAAAGATGTTTCCAAAAGAACACGATGGATTGTAAAAGTCAGACTTGGAGAATCACCTAATCACCAAATATAATTGCTTGATGCAATAGAATTATCTTTTTTTTATTTTTTATGAAACTACGAATTGTGTTAATTTAATAACCAATGACGCGATTCTTGACTAATTTATTTTATAAATAAACCTAAATTTAACTTAACGCGACTAACACTTTGAGTATCATTTATCACCTACTCACTTTTGATGTTAAAAACAGATTCCTCATAACTAATCATGTAGCCTTTGTATATTTATTTAAGACCCGAACTGGCCGTCGAGATTGAAATCAATTCTTAAACACCAGCGAAAATCCAAGCTCTTGGTTTTCGAAAATGGTGGAAAATATCATCGGAAGCTCATGATCTCTTTCACTTGAAAAGGTCACGGCTCATTAAGACATGTCAATGTTAAGGGGAGGAAATCCAGTGAAAATTGACCCAAGTAACAAAAACATGGCATTTTTAGTTTTTGCTTAATTTGTATACTTTAACTATCCCCAAATCTAAAATGGATAGTTTGGGTAACATTATTTCACTATTTCAATGTAAACATTTTATTTGAAATGGGTATACTTTTATAGTTTTTTTAAATATATTTACACTACAGTAATATAAAAAAATGAATTTAATTATATATTTACATACATCAAATTAAACGTTAACATCTTGTCTTTTTGAAGAAAAAAATCTTACAACAAACCATTATGAAATAGATAAGAAAATTTAATTTTACCATTGGCCTAAAAAAAATATTTTTTAAATCTAGTATCGTCAGTTTTTCCGTTGTTTCCATATATATGATTCCCTACTAGTTTTTTAAATTTACCAACCAATTTTCTGGCAATTTTGCCCAGATGTTTGATACAATGGTGCTTTAAAAAGTACCAGATCGATTTTGAAAATAATAAGTAGTTTGTTTTTTAATAATTTTTTTAGTAACTATAAGCATGTTCATGTTATATGCCTCACACAAAAATTAAAAAAAAAAAAAAAAATTTAATGAAATTTAAAATTCCCTCTATCAACCTTGCACAAATGATGCTTATGTATATTTATGCAAAATGTAAATAAATTATGTTGATAAATAAAAAAGTAGTATCGTTTTTAATTCAAGTTAAAAATATTAATTTAAAAAACAAAATGGCCGCCATCTCCATGGCAACCATGTTTTTTTAACTTTTCTCCCCGTCTTTATAAGTTTAGTTACTTGTGCTATATATGGTTCAAATAATATACATATTTGATAAGAAATAAAAAAAAATTCCTCTTCTACTTGAATTCCTCCCCTTAATAGTAAAACAGAACATCGAAAAATGTATGATAGAGAAAAACAAACATAGGAAAATAAAAAGGAAACTCAGACATTCATTATTAAGATGATTCACATTTACAAGAAGATATTTCCGTTGTATAATTATACTTGAACATTTAGTTTCAGTTACCCTTTGAAAACTGTCTTTCTGACCTAGAATATTTTTTTTCTTAACTTGGGAAAGGCTCTAGATCAATACCTATTGAAATTACTCTGTATTTTCTATGTACTTCTTTTATTTTTGCTTTCATTAACTGTCAAGACAGACAAATATTTCAACATGAAGATGCTACTTAGACAAATATTTCAACTTGAAGATGCTACTTAGACAAATATTTCAACTTGAAGATGCTACTTAGACAAATATTTAAACATGAAGATGCTACTTAGACAAATATTTCAACTTGAAGATGCTACTTAGACAAATATTTCAACATGAAGATGCTACTTAGACAGATATTTCAACATGAAAATGCTACTTAGACAAATATTTCAACTTGAAGATGCTACTTAGACAAATATTTCAACTTGAAGATGCTACTTAGACAAATATTTAAACATAAAGATGCTACTTAGACAAATATTTCAACTTGAAGATGCTACTTAGACAAATATTTAAACATGAAGATGCTACTTAGACAAATATTTCAACTTGAAGATGCTACTTAGACAAATATTTCAACCTGAAGATGCTACTTAGACAGATATTTCAACATGAAGATGCTACTTAGACATATATTTCAACATGAAGATGCTACTTAGACAAATATTGCAATATGAAGCTGCTACTTAGACGAATATTGCAATATGAAGGTGCTACTTAGACAAATATTGCAATATGACGATGCTACTTAGACAAAAATTGAAATATGAAGATGCTACTTGTGTTTGTTTTGATATATTAAGTAAGTATCCCGTCGTATCTAATTTAGCCGTAGGGCCGGTAAAGCAGCGTTGACCGTTTTGTGTGGTCACACGCATTTTGATTAATAACCAAGGACGTAATTCTTTACTAATTTATTTTATAAACAAACCTAAATTTAACTTAACGCGACTAACGCATTGTGTGACCAGCACTATGCACAGCCGCCTTTACTTTACCCCAACTAAGTTCAGGTAACAAATAGAGCTGGGTACTCAGGGACACCCCTGCCCCCATTTTTTTTTAAATATTAAACGTTACATTCAATGTTTCACAAGGTAAAGCTACAAAGTTACAAAGAAGTATAATGTTGTGTTTTCGGTAATTTTTTTACCTGCGTTAGTCCACGAGATTTGGGTTCTCCGTGAAAATTTTTAAAGATCCATACCAAATTTGGACAAATTAAGTCATGAAATGTCTCGCAAACGATATTTAGACTTAGACAAAAATATTTTTATTCGCGATTTGTTACTATTAATAAAGCATAAAACAACGTTATTTCGGCCATTGTCATCAAGGGGTTTCCATCCCTAATCTATATAAAATAACCGATACAAACCAAGCGCTATTAACATTTCATTCGCATCGTTAGTATCGGTTAGTTTTATAGGCTAGGGATGGAAACTTTTCTCCTGTGAAGTCACTAGACAAAAATGACAAAATGGCATTGTTTATTTAAATTAATTTAAAAAAAACTAAAAAATCGCGTTTAAAAATATTTTTTTTTCTAAGCCTAAATATCGTTTGAGAGACATTTAATGACTTGATTCGTATGAATTTGCCATGGATATTTGAAAGTCGTTCCTATAACACCCCAAAACTCGTGGGCTAACGCAGGTAAAAAATTACCGTTTTTTTTTTCACTAATTAAGTGTCATCATTGATGGATCTCTCTCTCGGAATGCTCGACTCTGGATCAGTTCTAGGCACAATGGTGTTCCCATCCACTAATACATGTTATCAGGTTTTTTGGTATTTCATTCCAGTTTAACGCGGATGATTCACAGTAGCCTGATTCTAATATTCCAGCTGAAGTCCCTAGTATGGTAACTAAACTCAGTTATGATATTGTATGTGCACGCACCAAGATGTCGGAAAACTGACTTAAGATGAATGAGGATAAGACGTAGGTAATTCAAATCGCAACCAAAAATACATTCTGAAACGTTGAGGGTTCGGAATCGCTGAAGGTCACTGCCATATCCCCTTTCTTGAAAAGGAAAAAAAACGGGTGTCGTGTTTGACTCCAGTTGTCTTTTGACGTCCACATTAGCAGCCAATGCAGAGGCCTTTATTTAGAGCTGCGTAGACATGGTCAGATCCGACTTATTTGTCATTTGACTCAGCAAATAAACTTGTTGCTGCCTTTGTGCTCTCGCGCCTCGAATACTTGAAGTGCTATGCTAATCGGAATACATAACGATAAAATAAACACATGAAAAAAATTTACATCAACCCCTTAATAGCCTTATTGTTTCCATATATATGATTCCCTACATGTTTTTTATTTACCAACCAATTTTCTGGAAATTTAGCCCAGATGTTCAATACAACGGTGCTTTAAAAAGTACTAGATCGATTTTGAAAATAATAAGTAGTTTGTTTTTTAATATTTTTTTTAGTAACTATAAACATGTTCATGTTATATGTGTTACATCCACAATCCCCTTGTGGCCAGAGGTGTGTAGATCTTGCTGATAATTCTCGTTAGTCCTAGGGGAGACTTTAATGATTATTATTTATGTTTCAGTATTACACGAACTCTTCTTATAGTCCTGGGCACAAACTCAGTATTTATTGTGTTCTAACAGTTTCCTTTCCTTGACGTTAGAGTAGTAGATAAATCTTATAGTATTGTAGACAACACAATAGAATAGTAACTTGACGAGGAAGCTTCAGAGTAAATGTTGTTGATAGTTTAATTCAGGTGATATGTTCAATATATACAATATATGTATTATGTACAGTTAGAATAAAATAGTGCAAACACCAACGTTCTCAAAGGAACATATTTTGAAACTCTCCGTCCTCCAGACAAACAAATCATTAAATACTATTCAAGTGGTGCAAGGGATAGACCCACTACCAGTAGGGGTGAAAATCATGTTATCATTACAAAACTCATAACAAAACGATAGGAACTTCCCCTATTAAATAATGAGTCGTTCCCAGACCCTGAGAATTTGAGATAAACACATAATCCAAACATTACCTAGAATCTTTTGTTTTCGTACTAAACGTCAGGCGATCGGGAAGCCTAAGCCCCGCCCACAATATTGTGTGTAATGAGAAAAGAGAGAGAGGGAAGAATAAACATTGCGTGTTCCAATTCTTGGAAAAACAATATACATGAAATATGCCTCACACAAAAATTCTAAAAAAATTAAAATTTAACGAAACTTAAAATTCCCTCTATCAACCTTGCACAAATGATGCTTATGTATATTTGTAAAAAATTTAAATAAATTATATTGATAAATAAAAAAGTAGTATCGTTTTTAATTCAAGTTAAAAATATTAATTTAAAAAACAAAATGGCCGCCATCTCCATGGCAACCATGTTTTTTTTTAACTTTTCTCCCCGTTTTTATAAGTTTAGTCACTAGTACTATATATGGTTCAAATAATATACATAATTTTTAAGAAATAAACAAATTCCTCTTCTACTTGAATTCCTCCCCTTAGTAGTAAAACAGAACATCGAAAAATGTATGATAGAGAAAAACAAACATAGGAAAATAAAAAGGAAAGTCAGACATTCATTATTAAGATGATTCACATTTACAAGAAGATATTTACGTTTTATAATTATACTTGAACATTTAGTTTCAGTTACCCTTTGAAAACTGTCTTTTTGACCTAGAATACGTTTTTTCTTAACTTGGGAAAGGTTCTAGATCTATACCTATTGAAGTTACTCTATACTTTCTATGTACTTCTTTCATTAACTGTCAAGACAGACAAATATTTCAACATGAAGATGCTACTTAGACAAATATTTCAACTTGAAGATGCTACTTAGACAAATATTTCAACCTGAAGATGCTACTTAGACAGATATTTCAACATGAAGATGCTACTTAGATATACATTTCAACATGAAGATGCTACTTAGACAAATATTGCAATATGAAGATGCTACTTAGACAAATATTGCAATATGAAGATGCTACTTAGACAAATATTGCAATAAGACGATGCTACTTAGACAAAAATTGCAATATAAAGATGCTACTTGTGTTTGTTTTGATATATTAAGTATGTATCCCGTTGTATCTAATTGAGCCGTAGGGCCGGTGAAGCAGCGTTTTCCGTTTTGTGTGGTCACACGCATTGTGATTAATAACCAAGGACGCAATTCTTTACTAATTTATTTTATAAGCAAACCTAAATTTAACTTAACGCGACTAACGCATTGTGTGACCAGCACTATGCACATCCGCCTTTACTTTACCCCAACTAAGTTCAGGTAAGAAATAGAGCTGGGTACTCAGGGACACCCCTGCCCCCATTTTTTTTTAATATTAAACGTTACATTCATTGTTTTACAAGGTAAAGCTACACAGTTACAAAGAAGTATAATGTTGTGTTTTCGGAAATTTTTTACCTGCGTTAGTCCACGAGTTTTTGGGTTATCCGTGAACATTTTTAAAGATCCATACCAAATTTGGACAAATCAAGTCGTGAAATGTCTCGTAAACAATATTTAGACTTAGACAAAAATATTTTTATTCGCGATTTGTTACTATTAATATAGCATAAAACAATGTTATTTCGGCCATTGTCATCAAGGGGTTTCCATCCCTAAACTATATAAAATAACCGATACAAACCAAGCGCTATTAACATTTCATTCGCATCGTTAGTATCGGTTAGTTTTATAGGCTAGGGATGGTAACTCTTCTCCTGTGAAGTCACAAGACAAAACTGACAAAATGGCATTGTTTATTTAAATTAAAATAAAAAAAAAAAAAAAAAATCGCGTTTAAAAATATTTTTATATATTTTGTTCTAAGCCTAAATATTGTTTGCGAGGCATTTAATGACTTGATTCGTATGAATTTGCCATGGATATTTGAAAGTCGTTCCTATAACACCCCAAAACTCGTGGGCTAACGCAGGTAAACAATTACCGTGTTTTTTTTTCACTAATTAAGTGTCATCATCGATGGCTCTCTCTCTCGGCATGCTTGACTCTGGATCAGTTCTAGGCACAATGGTGTTTACAATGTATTCCCATCCACTAATAGATGTTATCAGGCATTTTGGTATTTCATTCCACTTTAACGCGGATGATTCACAGTAGCCTGATTCTAATATTCCAGCTGAAGTCCCTAGTATGGTAACTAAACTCAGATATGCTATTGTATGTGCACGCACCAGGATGTCGGAAAACTGACTTAAGATGAATGAGGATAAGACGTAGGTAATTCAAATCGCAACCGAAAATACATTCTAAAACGTTGAGGGTTCGGAATCACTGAAGGTCACTGCCATATCCCCTTTCTTGAAAAGGAAAAAAAACCGGGTGTCGTGTTTGACACCAGTTGTCTTTTGACGCCCACATTAGCAGCCAATGCAGAGGCCTTTATTTAGAGCTGCGTAGACATGGTCAGATCCGACTTATTTGTCATTTGACTCAGCAAATAAACTTGCTGCTGCCTTTGTACTCTCGCGCCTCGAATACTTGAAGTGCTATGCTAATCGGAATACATAACGATAAAATAAACACATTAATTTTTTTTTACATCAACCCCTTAATAGCCTTATAGTAACTTTATATATTATTTTGTATTTTTTTCTAACAAATCCGATCTGGTTAACATTTCCAAATTTTCATTTAAAAACGTGACGTTTTTTACTGCTGTTTCAAACGTGTTAAAGATACCCCGCCAATTAATACATCACAACTAATAATACCTACTTAATAAATCAAGAACATCGACAGAACAGTATTAGCCTCCTTCATTAGAGGGCCAAAATCTGCCTACATTTTTACTATTTCATTTCTTTCGAGAGTGTCCAGCTCATTATTTTCATTTCGCTAAGCTGTACATTTTTTTTTGGTCACGTCACGATTATCACTTTATTTGGCTGTCTATTTAAAATGTTAGTGTATTTTTGCATTTTGTTTATAAGTTTACATTGATTTAAGATTAGAAAATATCATTTTAGTACAAATTCAAAATTTAGCGCATGGGACAGGCGCCTAGTCCGCCAACATCCAGTTGGTGATACTAAATAGCATATGGTAAAGGCTAGTCCTGCTTTTAGTTTTTACACACGCATTAAGAAATAAACATTGAATAACTTTCATGTTTGGATAATTAATCTCTGATGCTACATTTAATTAGCTATGTTCGGCTAAGTTAAGAGTTTTAATTTTTTTTGTTTTTTTTTTATTATTAGAATTATTGTTTTATATATTTTTGTTAAAATTGAAATAAATAGAATTACACAGAAATTGCACTATGTGTATCATAAATATATATTATTTGTTAGGTTGTTTTTCTGATTAATGTTTAATTAAAGCAGAAGTAAATAAGTACTAATTCAAGAACTGATATTCAAACAATCATAACCAATCATTTTGAATTCATGTAATTGATTTCAAATATCATCTTCAATTCAAATGTCCTAATCAAGCTATTTAATTAATCAGTTTACATTTAACACTTAGTCATTATAAAAATAGATATTGCGAAAAAATGTCTCCATCTCTTTCTCTCTCTCTCTTTCTTTATATTTATATATATATGCAGTGGATGGCCTACAGTGGTCTGTTGTGCCTCACTGTGCCCTATCTGACACTCCACGGTGTGTTGCTGTCCCTGCCTTAATTCTTTAGGTATATGTATACATAAAAGATATAATATATGAACTAGCATGATTACGTGATAGTAATAGTAAATAATAATTTCTTATTTTAGATTTTATAGTTTTTATTTCTAAAAATTACCTTGCTTTCTTTTTAATTTCCACAACGTTCCAGAAATTGTGAGAATAAGAATTCCAAGTACAATGACCACACATATATAAACGGTATCTAAAGATGATTGGCTAATTCCATAATGTGCTGCAGTAAAAAAAAAAAATTAAACATTGAAAAACAAAGTTTACATGCGCCAGTTACAAGCATGTGATTATTATCTCAACATAGATGATGTATATACTTTATAAAATGATATATATATACAATATTATATAAAGCCAATCCTGCTCTATTATCTAACCACCCCCCCCCTACACACACAAATGACTCAGTTCTGCATTGGTTCTTCCACTGGTCCGTTTCTTCATTGTACCTGCCAATTCCTTAAGCAATATCCTTCTCTCCTCACCACAGATTTCCTACCAAATTCTTTAGAATTTAAATAATTTGACGACAGAGAGATTTTTCTCATTTAATCATAAGCCAGAATATTTAAGGTTCATAATTCAACCAGTCATATTATTATCTCTATGGCTGTATTGCGGTAAAAACATATTTGTCTGTGTGTATTGTTACGTCCACAATCCCCTTGTGGCCAGAGCTGTGTAGATCTTGCTGATAATTCTCGTTAGTCCTAGGGGAGACTTTAATTATTAGTATTTATGTTTCAGTATTACACGAACTCTTCTTATAGTCCTGGGCACAAATTCAGTATTTGTATTCCAACAGTTCCTTTCTTGTAAATTATGGTAGTAGATAAATCTTATAGTAATGTATACAACACAATAGGATAGTAACTTGAAAAAGAAGCTTCAGTGTAACTGTTGTTGATAGTTTATTTCAGGTGGTATGTTCAATATATACAATATATCTATTATGTACAGTTAGAATAGTGCAAACACAAACGTTCTCAAAAGAACATATTTTGAAAACTCTCTGTCTTTCAGACAAAACAAATCATTAAATACTATCCGAGTGGTGTAAGGGACAGACCCACTACCAGTAGGGGTGAAAATCATGGTAACATTACAAAACTCATAACAAAACGATATGAACTTCCCCTATTAAATAACGAGTCGTTCCCATACTCTGAGAATTTGAGATCAACACAGAATCCCAGCATTACCTAGAACCTTTCGTTTTCCTACTAAACGTCCTAATATCGCGTGTAGTAAGAAAAGAGAGAGAGAGGAGAATAAACATTGCGTGTTCCAATTCTTGGAAAAACAATATACATGACACGCCCCCACCCAATGAAAGAAATAATGTACCATAATTACCCAAGTAATACTCAACATGGTACATTTTTCGTACTTAACACTATCGTTTTAACAACCATCAATCAATGGAAGATTATAAGACAATTTAAGCAAACATGGCTCACTGGCACAACTAGATTATAAAAAGTGTCACTACCCAATGTTAATTGTGATTATAACGTGATGGACAAATATTTCCCCGTTAGTATTAATATTAACTAATGTCTCAACAAGTACAAATAATTCAAAAATATTCTAGTCATTCTTATTTTAACTATGTACAGTTGTGTGGATTTCCACCAAAAATTTGCAAAAAGTTTTAATCTATTAAACAAATATAACATTGCTCAAACTCTTGTCAATTTCCAACAGTTTACTTCTAATATACAAACCAAAAGATAAGTAATACATAACTCGAATCAAACTATAGGTTACTTCCCCTTTAAATTACAGTGTCAACTTGACATTAACAGGGTTCATACCTAAGATGATGATACTTCCCCTTTTCTCAAATACGAGGAGAAAATACACTCTAGTTACGATTACTACAGTAATCTAAATATTAAAATGTAATCCACTATTATGCGTTTTTGGCAAATTTAAAAGTTTAATATAAAAGATTGTTCAGGGTTGAATGAGTGCTCACCTTTAGGTACCTTTGTTTCCCTCCATTCCCGGATATATGGAATATATAACAACCTATATACAACATAGTGAATATCCACTAGTTTTTTTCCCATTCTATTGCCATGATATAACAATTTAGCAATAGATTTCCAATATTATCTATTAATTTATACCAATTAAGATTACATCTCTTTCTAAGATAAAAATTGTACATATTATTATTTAGTTCCATTCATTAACTAAAATAAAACAAGATAATAAATCAACTATCTCAAAGTTTTCCCACTTAATTGCATGTGATGACAATTACTTTTATCCATCCATATCAAGTAAATACATGCATATTATATATTTATTGCATCATGCATCAACATTTAAATGGAATTTCTTTTCCATAATCAAATGAATTTAAAATATATCAGAACATCAATATTATACATGATTATAAGAATTATTAATACTTTCAAAAGACTTGACTTCTGTATGATACAAGTATTCTATAGGTATTCCATAATCAAAATTCAAACGAATGATAGGTTATCATGACACATTCTTAATGAATAAGTGAGATGATCTGAAAAAGAAGTATGGGTTATTCAGTCAATCATGTAGCACCCGAGATAGAGTATCAGCTGTGACGTTGTCCCTACCCCTCAGGTGTTTTATGTTTAAGTCATAGGCTTGGAGGAATAAGCTCCATCTAACAAGCCTCTGGTTTTGCTTGACCCTGGAGAGAAAAGTCAGAGGGTTGTGGTCGGTCAGTATTTCTATCGGGTACCCAGAGCTGTTTACATAGAAATCAAACTGTTTTAACGCTAGGATCAACCCTAAAAGTTCCTTCTCACTTGTATTATAATTACGTTCATGGATATTGAATTTCTGTGAGTGGTAGCACACCGGGTGCTCCTCTCCGTGGTCATCCTGCTGAGTTAGCACCGCTCCCATCCCAGTATCGCACGCGTCTACTGCAATTTTAAAGGGTCTATCAAAACGCGGGGTCACCAAAATAGGTGCCCTGGATAATCTTAACTTCAACTCATCAAACGCCTTTTGGCACTTGTCAGACCAAACAAAGCGATTGTTCTTCTTTAGTAGGTCAGTTAAGGGGCAAGCTACCGTAGAAAAGTCCTGGCAAAACTTACGATAATACCCGGCCATTCCAAGGTAACTACGGAGTTGTTTCCTTGTCTGTGGCACTGGGACATTCTGAATAGCTTCTATTTTAGCATTTACTGGTTTAACCTTTCCACCACCCACTACATGTCCAAGATACTCGATAGTGGCATGTCCAAACTGACTCTTAGCCAGGTTTATTGTCAAATTGGCGTCATTCAGTCGTTCAAACAAGTGTCGTAGTTGTGACTGACATGTGTCTTGAAATCTGTACTATACACCACTATGTCGTCGAGGTAGGCATTGCACTGGAAGATACCGCGAGTGAGGGTGTTTATAAGCCTTTGAAACGTCGCAGGGGCATTACGGAGTCCGAATGGCATGACCTTATACCTGTAAAGTCCGTCAGGTGTCACAAACGCGGATACTTCCTGTGCCCGTGGCGTCAAAGGAATCTGAAAGTACGCGGAGAGAAGATCAATTTTTGTCACATACGTCGCGTCACCTATCTTATCAATGAGGTCATCAATACGAGGAATGGGATACGAGTCAGTCTTTGTCAAATTATTTAATTTCCTAAAGTCTGTACAAAACCGCAATGTGTTGTCGGCTTTTGGTACCAACACACAGGGTGAAGACCATTCGCTATCACATTCTTCCACTATGTCATTTTCTAACATATACTTCACCTCTGCTCTAATATGTTCCAGTCTGATGGGGTTAACTCTATATGGATGCTGTTTAATTGGCCTGGCACCCTCAGTTAATACTACATCGTGCTCTATTAGATGTGTCCTCCTGGGAACATCTGTAAACAGTGACTTATATTCATGTACCAGCTCAATAATCTTCTCCTTATCTTCTACCGGAAGATGTTCTAGCCTTGTATCTAAACTCTTAAGGGCATCTGTATTATTAAGTTTACTTTCTGCAAACTTATATTCTATCCTAGATAAATCCGTCGGGACTCTAGCTAATGAAATCATGGGGACCTCCCGTGGTTTACTCTTTTCCCTGGAAACATAGGGCTTAAGCAAATTAATATGGCATACCCTCTGCTTTTGTCTCCGGTCAGGAGTCTTTATCAAATAATTGACCTCGCCAAGCTTTGACTCTATCTCATAGGGTCCACTAAACTTTGCACTTAAATGCTGATTTTGCAAAGGTAGAAACACAAGAACTTTGTCACCTGGTGCAAAAGTTCTAGCTGTAGCTTTACGGTCATAGTTCTGTCTCATACGCTCCTGCATCTGTGGAAAATGAATCTTCACATGGTTAAAAGCATGATAAAGCCTATTTTTAAATTTATCTACATATGACAAAAGTCAAATCGGTTCACTGTCCGTTAGCCAAGTTTCATGTAGAAGTTTCAACGGACCTCTGACTGAGTGTCCATACACAAGTTCGAATGGGCTAAACCCCAGGGATTCCTGCGTGGCCTCCCTTGCAGCGAACAGTACATAAGGCACACCCTTATCCCAGTCTTTCTCGTTTTCATAACAGTACTTTTTAAGCATCGATTTTAATGTCTGATGAAACCTTTCCAGAGCTCCCTGGCTCTCAGGATGATAGGCACTTGATAGCCTATGGCTTATCCCTAATTGTTCCATGACTTGTTTGAAAATGTTCGAAGTAAAGTTAGTCCCCTGGTCGGACTGTACTGTCTTCGGTAGGCCATAACGTGTGAAGAAATTTGTCAGGGCGTCTACCACCTTCACTGTTGTTATGTTCCGCAACGGAATGGCTTCCGGGAAGCGAGTGGATGAACACATGACTGTGAGCAGGTATTGAAAACCGGCTTTTGTTTTCGGCAACGGGCCCACGCAATCAATGAGTATATGACTGAATGGTTCGTCGAACGCTGGTATCGGCTGGAGTGGAGCGACAGGAATTCGTTGGTTAGGACGTCCTACCATTTGGCATACGTGGCAAGTCTTGCAGTATTGTTCGACATCTCTTCTCAGTCCTGGCCAGTAGAAGTAAGGGAGGATACGGTGGTGCGTTTTTCGGACTCCCATGTGACCAGCGAAAGGAAGATCATGCGCCATACGCAGTATATCTTGACGATAGCACTTAGGTATTACAATCTGGTGAATACTGTCCCACTCGTTTGTACCTGAGTTGAGCGGTTTCGACTTTCTCATCAACACTTCATCTTTCATGTAGAAACATTCCGCCATTGCATCTGCAGTCTTTTCGTCAACAGCTTTCATTCTGAGTTGCATTATTACTTCGTCATTCAATTGTTCTTTCACCAATTTCTGCTTTGGTGACAAAATGTTATCGTTCTCGGTTGCATCACCAGTTGTTAGTTCAGCAAAGAACGTAGCACTTAAATCGATGTCAGGTGTTTCTGTTATCACTGTTTCATTCGCATGTGTGTCTTCAGAACAGACAAACACATCTTTCGTTGCACTACACGGCGTAGCAGGAGTCTTTACCGACTTCTTTTTATGCATTGCTCTTGTCAGTGCACATGTTGGGCGTTCATTGGCAGGACGTAGGTTTTTGTCCTCCGCCATCTTTGTCTCCAACACTTTAACCATGGGCTCGACAGTGACTCTGCCGCCCATAATGTCATTTCCTAATATCATGGAAACGCCTTTGACGGGTAGTGCGCGCCACACTCCCACTACGATGTTACCTGTAAAAATATCCGACTCGAGTTTTATTCTGTGCAGTGGAGCTTCCACAGCCTCCATACTAGCACCTCTCAGCACAACAGACTCACCGGTACTGGTGGCATCTGTTAACGGCACACTGCCCTCCAGGATCACGCTGACAGCGGAGCCCGTGTCACGTAATATCTGTATTTTCTTCTTGCTGAGTACATCGACTTCTGTCGACACTGTCCCCTCGTAGACAAAGGGTCGAAAATCGGATAGGTCGTCCTCTTCCGGGACTTCAGGAACCATCTGTTCCTCACGGCCTTCTGAAAGCATAATAGATTGAGTACAGCTATTCTCTTTTACCTTAGATAGACTGTTCTCAAAAACCATCGACTCCACAACTATGGGCGATGCCGGCCGCATTTCTTTTGAGTTTCTTGACCCTGTGTTGCACACTTCTTCTGTCTGCTTGCTATCTTTCTGCACTCTGGCACAGTGTAGAATAGCACCTTGCTTCTTGGTAAGGATCCAACAATCTTTCTTCATGTGGCCCTCTTTCTTGCAATTGAAACATACCACCTTTGCTTTATTTACATCTGTCTGCTTCCTGAAATGAACTAAGTTACTATTATTATTTACACCACTGTTCTTATTATTGTTTTCACTTGTCTCTTTTTGGTTTACTAGCCTCCTTGGACTCTGGTTTGTGCACTTTGGGTTTGTCAGCATAATATGGCTTTATGCTGGCGTGAATTATGGCATAGTTATCTGCCAATCTAGCAGCTTCATGCACATCTTCAACCCCTCGGTCTGAGATGTGGGTTTTAATATCCACTCGAATACAATCATTGAATTCCTCAAACAATATTAGGTTCTTGAGTTTATCAAACTCACTTACATTCTGTGACCTTAGCCACTGTTCTAACATTTTCTCCTTTTGTCTCAAAAAGTCTACATGAGTTTGATCATATGCCTTCTTTCTGTCTCTAAATAGCTTTCTATATTTTTCTGGTGTCAGGGAATAACTTTTTAGCACCCTATCTTTGATTACTTCATAGTCATTTATTTCCTCGGGTGTTAAACTCAACACTACGTCCAATGCTTTTCCTTTGTTGAGAGTTGACCTTAACAATAAAGCCATCTTATCATCAGGGAACTGATAATCTACAGCTATCCTCTCAAAAAGCAAAAAGAAATCTTGAACATCTTCTTCTCTGAATATAGGCAAGTGTTGCTTCATTGCGCTAATATCCATACCGTTGCTGTCCCTACGATGGTCAGGTCTGTTCATGCGTGCCATCTCTATCCTTTCTCTGCTTTCAATCCTAATTCTTTCATTTTCCCTTTCAGTTTCTATCCTAATTCTTTCCAATTCCATTCTCTTCATAGCTATTTGGAATTTTAGGTTTTCACTCAACCCTTCATCTTCATCATTGTTTGATGATCTAGATGACATATTTCTTACCTCGTCTCCGTGGGCAATTACCTCGCCCCCACTGGGAGCTACATAACCTTCATTGATATCGTTCTGTCCCACTTCAACTACACTACCAGAGTTCATGGCATTCTGCCCGTTCAAACATGTCATAATTTCTTTGGTCAAACGATTACGATTAGGTCTTGCCTGTCCTGCCTCAATCCCAAAGGACTCAGCTAATTCTTTTAGTTCAGCAAATGACATGGCATTAAGTTCCTCACTTGATATATTCGAAGCCATAGTATAGCGTTCGAAATATTTGTTATAGTAGAGTAGTATATATTGTATAATAAAATATAAAGTTCCAACTTACGATTTGTCCAGAAATTTGCACAATATAATATTAAACACTTCGTGGAATCTTCACACTTCCCAAGGAATAAAAACGCAAACCAGTTCTCTCCTCTTTTTAAAAAGAATAGTTTCACAGTCCTGAAAACGAAACACAAATATGCCGCTCTCAGTACTACTAATGTCACAAAATATGTATAGGTCAGGAAAAAATATAACTCAAATTTTCCAGACGAGATCAACAAATTTTTTCCAATCCTAGATCAAGAAAAGTAGAACTCAAATCTACCGAACGAGACTACCAAATCTTGTCAATCCTAGGTCAGGAAAAGTAGAACTCAAATATACCGGGCGAGACCACCAAATTTTGTTACGTCCACAATCCCCTTGTGGCCAGAGCTGTGTAGATCTTGCTGATAATTCTCGTTAGTCCTAGGGGAGACTTTAATTATTAGTATTTATGTTTCAGTATTACACGAACTCTTCTTATAGTCCTGGGCACAAATTCAGTATTTGTATTCCAACAGTTCCTTTCTTGTAAATTATGGTAGTAGATAAATCTTATAGTAATGTATACAACACAATAGGATAGTAACTTGACAAAGAAGCTTCAGTGTAACTGTTGTTGATAGTTTATTTCAGGTGGTATGTTCAATATATACAATATATCTATTATGTACAGTTAGAATAGTGCAAACACAAACGTTCTCAAAAGAACATATTTTGAAAACTCTCTGTCTTTCAGACAAAACAAATCATTAAATACTATCCGAGTGGTGTAAGGGACAGACCCACTACCAGTATGGGTGAAAATCATGGTAACATTACAAAACTCATAACAAAACGATATGAACTTCCCCTATTAAATAATGAGTCGTTCCCAGACTCTGAGAATTTGAGATCAACACAGAATCCCAGCATTACCTAGAACCTTTCGTTTTCCTACTAAACGTCCTAATATCGCGTGTAGTAAGAAAAGAGAGAGAGAGGAGAATAAACATTGCGTGTTCCAATTCTTGGAAAAACAATATACATGACAGTATACAGATTTATTTATTATTCTCCTTAAACATCAGTTCTTATAATAATATAATAATAATAATAATGGTCATTTTTATAGCGCTTCTATTCATGCTATTAAATTTTGCCTGATCAGTGCGCTCTTGGTGCGAATTGCAGTGGCAGATGTATTAGTATGTAAGGAACACATCCACTAGCCAAAGAGAAATGTCTTTGAGAATCATCTTTTAAAATAATATCTTGTATCTGATTCTCTCAGTGTCTTAACCTCTTCAAGGACTGCTTGCGTAGTACAATTTGGATTTTACGCAGCTTTATAATAATGCGGACTATGTCTTTTTTCCAGCTAGGATGATTTATGATATTACTGTGTTAATTAATTGTGTTTTATATGGAGGTAACCACCGTAGCCATTGCAATTTATGTGTGTACCACTATCTCATTGATTTCATACTTTTAGCCCATTTCTGACTTTCCTAGAGCTAATTACAACCATTTTAGCCATTAGAGTATTGCGTCCTACGCTCATCCATGGTCCGAGTCTAGTCTCCCGTTTTTATTCATGTTTTAAATGACGTTAAGTTACTACTTTTCCTTGTTCGTTAAAGCAACCCATTCCATGCCCGAATGCCACTCGGGAAGAAAGAGAACTTCTTTGCATGTGTTATCTCAAAAGGAATGAGGAATGTTTATCTGTGCATTTAATTATGTTCTAATATATGTTTTAAATTAAATTTGTCCCTAAACAAATAACTTGTGATTTAGGATAAAAATAAGGTATTTTATACAGGTTCGGTAATGGGGCGGGCGGAATATTAATATGCAAAAAAAAAATTTTTGTCTTTAGTAAGTAGAATATGAAAGTAGTACTTTTAATTCGTTTGAATTATACTTATCCAAACTTAAAGCGGCCTGATATTATATCTGGCAATTTTTTATTTATTTATTTAAGATTTATCCCTTGGCACTATATATCATATTTATTTAAAGCAAATTATAACTTAATACTTTACCCAAAAAATACACAACCAGTTACCCTGTTATCTTACTAAAACAGTTTTTGTGTGATATCTGAGACCTTCTTATCTTATCTTATATATTACATACATAACTACATGGTAGTACAGTTTATATCCTTCACATTATTAGTAATACGTGTATTTAAAAATATCATGCACAATTCAGCAATATATGTGATAAAATATAAATTTCTTTTGGATAAAATTTACAGTTTATGTATTTTACCTTTTGTTTAGATCCGTTAAACAACCAATGCGTCTATAGTGAACAACGCTATTTTATATAAGCATATATTTAAACTAACTCACGGTAATTATGTTATAGGTTGATTGACTTATGTAAGACTTACCTCTAGTATTGATGGAAAAAGTCGTAGTTATATTTTTGACGTTGTTGAAAGAAACTAAAACTGTAACAATCCCTAGATCCTGAGTTGAAATATTTCTTATAGTTAAAACAAGTCTAGACGTTAAAGTCTTTGTGTCTGACTGAATACTGTATAACTTATTGCTGTTGGATGCTTCATGAAGTTGCAGATCATTAAAATAAATACCGAGGTTTTCATTGAATGAAATAGAGTCACATATTCTGATAGTTATGTCATCTCCAACGTTCACTGTTAAATTTCTTAATGGGTGTAGTTCACATTCTGCTAAAGTATATAAAATAGGAATATAAGTTCAGTATAAATATAAAATAAGGTCATTTAATAAAACACATCTTATTCAGCTAATAAAACGGTAGAGTTGGCTGATAAATATTATATGTTTTTCTAACTAAAGAAATGAAGTAATTAAATATTAAAATATGTGAGTGTGAAATATTCACACATAATAAACATTATAACTATATAACTATAGAGTTATGCAGAGAATTATACTGTAAAGAAAAGAAGGGTGAAAACCTACGTGTATGTAAGTTATATGTTAAAGCTAGATTATATTAAGTTATTTACATTTTATGTAGGCCATGTCGACCTAGACTATTATGACTTTGTAAACGCCTTAATAGTCTCATCTGTTTACCTAAGTATTCTTATTACATAAACATTGTTATTACATAAACATTCATATTTTTTTCATATATAGATTTTTTATTTTCATTTCTAAAAGCAATTGTATGTAATGAATTTTACAACTTAAATAATTAAAATCATTAGTATGCATTTCAATATTATCATTTTGATTTAAAAGCGAATCACCATTAATGTATTAAATTAGCATGCTCAGTGCGCTCTTGGTGTGATTTGCAATGCCAGATGTATTAGCCAAAGAGAAAGGTCTTTAAATTCTTTTTAAAAGTTTCTCTTGTCCCAAATTCTCTCAGTGTCTGGGGTAGACTGTTCCATAAAGAAGGCGGCACTGACTCAAATGAGCGCACTCCCAGTTCTTTCTGTGTCCATCCAACCTAGGAGTTTTGAGGAGTGACTGTGTTGAAGATTGCAGTTCCCTAGATGGTTCATGCCTTGAGATAAGCTCTCGAAGATAAGAAGGAGCAATACCCTTTATGCATCCGTAAGTAATGGACATAGTTTTGTGCTCTATTCGCTTCATCACCGGGAGCCAGTGGGGATCCAACAGTGTTGGGGAGATATTATCTTGCCTTCTCACCCCCCGAAACAATGCACGCCGCGGTGTTCTGCACTCTCTGTAATCTCTGCAGCATATATATATTATATTAATGTCAGTTTTTCATTTAAGTAGGCTTATGAGGTAATAGTGATTTGCTCCTGTTAACATAGAGACAAGACAACAGATATATATTGGAACTAGTAGTCACAGACAGTTCTTAAAAGTAGCAATACAATGTATGAAATATAATTTTAGAATAGTTTCTTTCTTTCTTTTGTTTTTGTTTTGTTTTAAGGATCATACAAATGCATGCATTATTGAGGGAGAGAGAGCTGGAGATAGAGTGTGTGTGCAAGAGAGAGAGAGAGAGAGAGAGAGAGAGGGAGAGAGAGAGAGAGATAGAGGGGGAGAAAGAAAGAGTGGGGTTGTGAAAAAGAATAACAAATGGAAACAATGAAAGACTTAACCAGGGGGAGGGGGCGGAATGGGAGGTATAATTAATAAAATCTTTTAATAAATAATTGCATTATAGATTTTTAAAAAGCCTTTGTAACTATAACTACATTGAAAAACATATTCTTTAATTTTAACACATACAAATATAAACTATTTCATTTAATTAAATTATTATAAGCAACTTTTCCAACATAATTAATCATCATTTAGTTTTGCTCAAACTTTATAAGTTAATTGGGCTGAGTGAGTTTTGAATAACTCTAATATTGTGACTTTAATAGAGTTAGAATTGTGTTCTTTAACTTTGGTTTAATCTATACATATATAAAAACTGTCAAAATTTCAACAAAAAAATTTCCTTATTATGCAAATAATAATAACACAAAATAAATTTCTTGAAAGTTGTACAAAGGTCCTGAACTATGTTTAAAAAAAAAAGACTTTGCCTTAGAAATCTAGCCTGTACTAAGAATCTTTCAGATCTAATGAGAATTCATTAGAGTATTAATAGAAAATTTACTGTTATTCATATAAACAGTTCCTTTGTTTATATTTTATATCATTATGGAAAGTACTTACCAACTAATTGGTTGCGTGAGCTTTTAACAACTGAAAGAAAACAATAATTAGATATATTAAAACTTGAGAAAAACGAAATTGTAAATTTCCGCATCTTTTTGAAATGTAAATATATAAATAAAGATATAAAAGACGTATACCAACTTTTACGGTACATACTTTTTTAGTATCGGTGATCGGCATATTTTACGAAACAATTAAAATGATTGGGCATTTATTATCTTATCTTATCTTATCTTATTAAAAGGTTTGTTGGTGCATTTTTACACGGAGCAGCAGGTACATCTTTTAGAGTAGATATATTGAAAATGAACATATAATAATACTTATACGAGATTCACTATAATGATATTTTCAAAATTATTCTCAAGTATTAGTCTGTATGTAACAAATATATATTATTCAATTATTGAATGGAATTAATAGAATGATATAACATAAAACAATAGCATTATAAATTTGAAGTTATTGGGTGATGTAGTACTAGTTGAATTAGTTTCAAATCAAATGGTCTATAAAATAGTACAATTGATAGAGTAACCATTTTAGACTTTAAATCAAAGTGTTTATTTCTTTAAGGTCAACTCTTATAAAAAAAAAAATAACGTCTAAATCGAAATCCGAACATAAATTTAAATATAAAGATCCCATTTTCTTTCCATTTTATTTCACATTGGAACAACTATTTCATTAATGATTATCAAGGTATACATCTAAAAATGCAAAAAGGTATTAAGCTGTAGGCCTAATCCAAAGCGCCATAATCGTGATAAGCGCTGCTTTATAATATGTGTAGTTTAATTCTTATAACCAGTATGCTTACATAGTAAACCCTCCTACATGTGCATACATTCTTCATAAAGTAAATAAAATGAATACATTTTCGTTACGTTGTCACACAGCTGAATCAAAACATCATATCTTCCAAAATTATACATCGTGGCATTTGTAATAGTCATGACTATTTCTGTATTGTTTACGATTGATAATTTCACATTTTCCAAACTCTGATTGTCGGGCCTGTCCAGAGCCAATAGTTTGCACGAAAGGTTCCTGATACAAGTTTCTAAAAGAGAGGAAGATTTGACTGTTGTACAAATAATAACTGTTTTGTTGAATTGTGTGTATATATATTTTGTGCTCTTCTTTTCATCACAGCTGTATATTTCCCAGTCTGAAGAAGAGACTAAAAAGATAATTCTATTTAATAATTCGAACACACATTTTATTATAGAAAAAGACACATTTCTTTAATAAAAATTTGAAAAAAAAAATAATTTAAGTCTTATTTAATATACATTATTGTTAAGTGATGTTAGGAGTCTGCATCCAGAATCCAGAATAATATGTGGCATTCCAAGATTATAATAAGATAAAACACTTGGTTTAATATTTCTTTTCTTTGATTACTCGGAATTCCCGATTTCCTTTTGAACTACAGCCAACACTTCCCGTTAGACAAGAATGATCAAAAATGTTATTAATTAAAAGTAATGTTAATACTTACTTTTCTGAAGCAAAAGGTTGAAGGAATAATACAAAGATTGGTTGACACTTGGCTTTAGTAGTACAGTGTAGAGTTTAACGTGTTCTTCAGTTGTATTTTGGAAAATTATCTGCATGTAGTACTGTTTACTATTACCAATCGTATCAACATTGACCAATATTATCATTATTGTCTGCATTATCATCAGGTGCGTTGATTTCAAATGTATCATTATTTATTCCAATGTAATCGAGATTCCCTAAATCCGTTATGTAACAAATGTGAATGATCAAACGTTCATGTAGCTTTGTTGAAACTGTTGTATCATTTATTACATTTTGGCACAGTGTGATATAACCTATAAATTTAATACCAATGGGAAATTATGTTATTCACCATTCAAATATTTTAAATCAGAATTCTAAAACAAACACCTGTTAATTGCAGGCTACTTAAAATTTGTATTCATAACTTGCTACCTAAAATGAACAATTAAATCAACAATTATTTTTATATTCCTTAATTTAAAATACGATAATTTTAACACGAGTTTTTTTGTTTGTTGTAAATTCGATCTAAATAATACAAACCAATTTTACATGTTGAAATATTTCCAATTATTTATGTATTTCACGTTAGGCTAAAGGTACTCGTATACTACTAGGATAGCATTGTATCAGAACATCATTAAAGGCTTTTATGTACCATTTAATGACTGTTTATTTAAAAAAAGAGGGGCTCTAGCAATTGACTAACATCCCCGTAATATTGTAATATTGTAATATTGTAATATTGTAATATTGTAATTTGTAATATTGTAATATTGTAATATTGTAATATTGTAATATTGTAATATTGTAATATTGTAATATTGTAATATTGTAATATTGTAATATTGTAATATTGTAATATTGTAATATTGTAATATTGTAATATTGTAATATTGTAATATTGTAATATTGTAATATTGTAATAATTTAATATTGTAATATTGTAATATTGTAATATTGTAATATCCCGTCTGGTTGTAGGAATGCCGGTGTTAATTACTACCTCTAAGTATTCATCAATTTGCTCTTTTATTACAATATTTATCATCAATACTAGCTAAGATAAGATTTATTTATTTATTTATACAGATGGAAATTTAATTTGATTACAGGTGTCCCGTACCAAAGGTCCTGGGATCGAATCCTGGCGAAGGCTCGGATCTTTCCCCGGGTCTAGAGGGTGTCCCTGATAGGTACCTAAAATCATTTGAGTAAATTAAAGGCGGCTGTGCATTCTACTGGCCACACCAATACATATTTCGCACTGGCCACAGAAACTGTTGAACGTTGCTTCACCGACCATATGATCAATGTGGTCCGAAGGGTAGTTTTATCATAATCATCAGACCCATGACTGTTGTGGCCTTAGGGGGGTTGGGGGGGGGGATTTGACATCTCAACAGTCATCGTTCTCCATTTTCCCCTATTTTGAGCCGCTGTCACTAGTTCAGCCATTTTCAGTTTAACTCAATCCTTTATATTGTCTAACCGTCATTTCCGCTGACGGCCTTTCCGACGTCCAACTTCGACAGTGCTTTAGAAGATTGTTTTCGGCAGGTTATTATATTGCAACACATGATCGAACAATATCAGTTTGTACTTTGTACCGCTTGATTTTTGCTGTAATGGTTTCTTGAAGGCTCGCAATTAATGATATTCTGTCCCAGACACACTCATTAGTACTTTACTTTACAGGCAATCTTTTTTTCAGTATAGTTTAAACATTATCAATAAAAGCTACAAATATACATCTATAAACGCATAATTATGGATATCTTAAACTATCTATTTATTTATTCAGCTATTTATCTTATTCGATAACTTTTTTGTTTATGTCAGACTGCATTTTTATAAACCCAAAAGTATAAATTATGACATCAAAAATGTTGTCAAAGTTTAATACATGTATGCAAAATTACCTTGTACTGTTACTCTGAACATATAGAGTAGAATATGATTATAGACTGTTGTAATTTCAACCTTGTATCTGACAGGAGTAGCTCGAGTTTATGTTAGCAATGTCAAACACCATGTAGTATGTATCTGTAGAATTTTGCTTTACATGCAGCCGTCCACCTTTTTTGTCAAACGTTTGGTTTAAATTGATATCGCCTTCGTTGATCTTGAAATTCTTGAAGTTCGTAAGTACGTCACGGACACATATTTCCATATGTACATTACCCTTCAAATTCACATGGATTTCTGAATTGTTTTTTTGTTGATTTGCATAGGCTCGGTGCTTCTATAAGATAAACGAACAACAAACAACCATGAGAGAAATTATAATACGCCTTAAAAAATGAAATACCTTAATAAGTAGTATACGTATTATTTATTTTAAATATATACTAATTTTAAAGGTTTACATTTTATAAATTTCAAATTAGTAAGCCTATACTTTTAAAGAGTCTTTACAAATAGTGATTATATATAAACTTTCTATAAATAAAATTTACATTTTGCTCGTACTAAAAATGATCAGTGTAATGTCCCTGTGCAGTCTATGAACATTAGTATCAGTTTCGTAGACTATAATTTCAACTGTATGGTTACCTTTGTAGGATTCTAATACATTGAGAATACTAACATTTAAAAACACCATGTTTAAACGATTTATTTCTATTGCTTTTGTATACGCTACGGGGTGTATATTTGTGGAAATATGTTCATCAATAGTGTCCATATTCTTCAAGTTTAAGTTATACAAGCAAAGTGTAAAATTGGCAAACGCATTTATGACTGTGGGTATTTTAAGCGATGTCCTGTGTAGTTGGCAGAAGCGTACTGGACCTGTTGAGGTAGTAAAACGAATTTTTAAGCAAATATTTTTTTTAGACTCAAACATTATTCTAACATGAGGTAATACAGGAAGCAAATTAGAAGAAAACATACAGATTATTCTGAGGTAATACAGGAAGCAAATTAGAAGAAAACATACAGATTATTCTGAGGTAATACAGGAAGCAAATTAGAAGAAAACATACAGATTATTCTGAGGTAATACAGGAAGCAAATTAGAAGAAAACATACATATTATTCTGAGGTAATACAGGAAGCAAATTAGAAAAAAACAAACAGATTATTTCTGCTCGTTGTAATGTAAGATAATGAAATGATAGATGCATCATTATTTATTTTAATTGCTTTTTGTGTTTGTTTTTAATAATTAAAATAGTACCATTTGTTGTGTGTATATAAGGAATGGCGTAACTAAAATAAATGGCGACTGGGTCGCCTGAGTCGGGGTCATGATAGGCGCCTATTTCAAATGTGTTTTTTTTCTGCTGGTGTATCAAAGGTCCTGGGTTTTAATCATAGCACGAGGCTAGCATTTGTTACTGAGTCTGTTAGGTCTACTCTGATCTATCCATCTCTGATAGGTGCTTAACATAATCGGGGACAAAGTTAAAGGCGGTTGGGTTTGTGCTGGCCACACCATTCCATAGTATACCGTGGCCACATGAACTGGTGAACACATCTTCACTGCCCTAGGGATAAATCGTGCCCCACAGGGTTACTACTTTACTACTAACGTTCGTAGAGGTTAAGAGAGTATCGATTCCGCGCCTTTCCGAATTCGGCTTCAGCGGCGACCGATTCTATGTAGTTACACCACGATATATAACATGTGTAGGGCATGCATATTTAGTATGCTTTAGTCCTAGGGTGTGCAACAGGCGGCCCTCGGGCCACAAAGCGGCACGCCAAGCCTTTTAGTGTGACCATCGAAGAGCTTCTGAAGGCATTTTTTTTTTCTAATTCGTTGCATTGATATTGCAAATACATTTTTAGTATGTGTGGCCCGTCTTGCTGTAAAAAAAATCATATGCGGCCCAAAGCAGAAAAATGGTGCACACTCCTGCTTTAGTCTAAATAGTTTATATGCTATTATGGCTTAGAGATTATTTGTTTAGAAACATGTATATTATCGTAGTCTCTAAACTGTTGAAGATGTTTTTAAATTATTAAAACTTGTGTGTCTTTCGAACTCACTTTTTAAATAAAAGCATCTCTCAATTGACCAATAGATGTAGAAACACATATATATGAGTAAAGCAGTCTTAATAAATGTAAAAAACAGTTCATTTTTAGAGTTCCGTTTTCACAGATGCATGTCATAAAACGAATACCGGGGATTAGATAAGATAAGATTAGCGTTT
This sequence comes from Anisus vortex, assembly GCA_949126835.1. Classification (NCBI taxonomy): domain Eukaryota; kingdom Metazoa; phylum Mollusca; class Gastropoda; family Planorbidae; genus Anisus; species Anisus vortex. Next base: position 5,987,017 of record OX421503.1, on the reverse strand, counting down.
ATTAAAGTACAATTCCTATTACATTACTTTAAGTAATTGTTTTTTTAATTTAATTGTTTTACGCATTTACGAGTGTTGTTGTTGTTGTTTTTTTTGCTCTACCCCCCCTCCCACTCACACACAAAGACATATACTAACCTTGAAAAATTTCAATCTCAATCTTATTGACACATTTTACAAGATTGAATTATGAATGAAACTAAAAGTACATTATTAATAGGTTGTCAGTGGAGTAAATTGTGTGTGTAAAAACATGACCGCGAACAATGAACTGTATCTTCTTTTACAGTGAAACTTATGTTTTCTTCCTTTCTTCTTGTACGCAATATCTTTATAAAACAACTACTTTTTTATTTACACACACTCATACATGTAGCCTATATATGACTAATAGCCTACTGCATTACATACATCTTATTCAAACAATTATCCCTAGTTTCGTTCAGGAAGTCTAAAGTATTTTCTTTAGCATTTAAGTCTAAAGGCAATGAAGACACTCTTTGTCATTAATGGTTAGTCATATTATCTAAACATGGATTACGAAACTGAAAGTAAACGAAGTTACATAACTTAAAAATTATGTTTCAGTTATTCCTACTTTTTAGAATATGACTTGGTAAAAAAGTGTCGGTTTCTTCAATGACTAAATGCTTAGTTAAAAATCACAATAGCTTCAAATTATGGTTCGAAATAATACTTGGATGTGTTAAGATAAGAAAACACAGCATGAAATATAATTTGAAAATTAATATTTTTTTTACAATTTGATTTCTTGTCAAATTTTGATTCGAAAATTAGTAGGCCTATTTCAATTAAAAAGTTACTATTTTGAAACAAAAGTTAGTTAACTTCACATATTTTGCGAAATGTTATAATTTAACAGAAACAGATGTTTAGGCCTACAGAAAATGACTGTTTGCTTAGCAACTTAGCATCTTTTGATAGGCGCCTTAAATTGTTTTTATCCAATTTAATAGAGGACAAATGATTTGAAGGTTGAACTAAAGATACGAATGGATATAAATACGTAATATTATCGTATATAACATATTACAGATGATTCTTCCATAGAGAGTATTTTTGCGTCCCACACTCATCCGTGGTCTGGTTCTAGTTTTGCATTTTAATTAGTGTTTTAAACAATGTTAATTTACTGGTTTTCCTGGTTTGTTCAGACAACCCATTTCATGCCAGGTTGACGTTCGGGGAAAAAATATCAGTGCTTAAATACTGATACCCATGATACAAACTCTTCAATTCTAAAGCTACAGATGATAAATAACTTTGGCCTACATTTATTATATACGAACATAAAACTGAAAAACTGGATATTATTTCAGTGATGACTCGGCGGAAATGATGAGGAGTGGAAATTGCCTATTTATTTCTTTAAGAAACGAATCAGTTTTTATTTAAGATACAACGGTTCATCGCATGTGCTTATATTGGTTTCAATTTCAAAGTAGATATATACAGTTTTTCTTACTTTTGTTATGGATAATTCTTTCTTTAGATTTGCGTTTTATCTTTAGAAATATGTTAACGATTTATACAAATTAGAATTAGTCAACGCATTTTATCTTTCAAAATTGCACTATTTTTAGCAGTCAAACAATATAGTCTACCGTTAGAGGTAAGATTTACTGATTTAATTTTTGAAGAGTTTTAAAAATATATATTGTATTCCTCTATAAGTTATGAGTTTGTAATATTTCCTATGTTTAAAAAAAAAAAGTATTATTTTCGCAACATTTTCTACGTATTTTTCTTATTTTAAAAAAATAGTTTATTAAAGACCAAGTGAAGAGGTTTTTCTAAAAGGAACGAGATTTGGAATAGCCTCATACGGCAGTGACGTATCACAAGGGAAATAAATAAATAAAAATAGACGCTATAAATCTATATTTAACCATTTTGTTAAAAATAAGAACCGGGAAAAGATTCAAAACATGTGGCAATAGATTCAAAACACGTGACAATAATCATTTTTCCTAGTCGGAATCCTTTATGTTACGTCACTTTCCTATATTGCCGGAAATAAAAACATCTCAAATGGCTACGAGATTTGGAGTAATCATCCGAAAAACACACACATTTAAGTGCAAATATTGAACTAATTACCTAAAATGTATCTTTGATATTTTGTATAAATGTTTTTTTTAACATTCAGATACTGAATACACTATTTACTATCAAAATCAAATGTTAACTCAATTTTGATAAAAAGCTCTTCACTTGGTCTTTAATCATAATCTTCAGAGAGGTACACAATTTATAATTTTTTTTTTAACTTTATTTATAAGGAAAACATTGTAAAGTTGAAAAATATCTACTGTTCTACGTTTCATTGGCAAAAACTGACATTAGTCTTAGACATATCAAAGTTCAACAATAAAATGTTTTTTACGTATTTGTGGAATTTCAAGAAAGAAGTATGGATATTTTTGACATCATTGTACATTATCGTCTTTTCTATGGATTGGACTTTAGTACGAGGTGAGCTTATATTACTAATATTATAACTAATGCCAGTAATATTAATACATATATATATAAATTTGTCTTTGACCAGAGTTCCTCTTTCTAAAATAGTATATATTATAAATTATTTTATATTTTGTCTTCACATTTTTGTAGTAGTTTCCAGAAGTTAATGGGCTAATCTAAAGTAGACAGTATACATAAACAAGTCGTGATATATATATAGAATCAGTAAGAGAAATATATTGCACTATAAATTAATATGTTTCAAAATATATGTTTAATAAACGAATAAAATTTATGCTTACAATACATTAATATGTGTCTCTTTATTTCACTCTTTCGCTATTTTCTCTAATTGACATATCTCTTCAATAAACTGTTTGATATGTAAATAATATAACATAAATAGTGATGGTGGTCGCTGGTAAAACATCTTAGAAACATTTTGCAGGTATCTAAAAGTTGCAAAGTTATCAAGCATGTCGAAAGAACAAAAAATATTAATGTGTATATCATCTATTATTTCAATTGCAACATTCTGAAACTGTATGCCTCTGCCTAAATTTTAGATACATTATTATACGCTTATAACAATGGGGTGCAGTAGTAAAACCGCTTAACTATCACATAATTATATTTATCTTTTTACATGCATTATACATATTATTTACAACGATGCTGATGTTAATTAAGCATAACATTTATTATAACAATATATATTATTTGTTTGTACAGGCCAACCAAGACTTTGTGACGGTAAAGATAAGAATAAAACTGTTATTGCAACATTGGGGAGATCATTCCAGTTTACAGTTTGTGTTGTAGCTAATATTTCCAATTCTTATTTTCCTATATTAAAACATAATAATCTCTGGATTAAAAGAGATGAACAGCATTTTAACATTTCTTTTACATGGATGGAAATAGAAGGCAGTACACACAGTTATAATTTAACAATACACATTAAAAATGTTTCTGTCTATGACTTTGGCAACACAAGTATCTCTCTAATGACTGCAGGAGAAACAGGAATGGAGTATGCATTTTTCATTAATCCGCCAGGTAAATCTTTTAATATAAATCGTAATAATGAAATTATGTTTTGCATAAAACTAATATTAGAAATTCAGATGAATCTGAAAACTAAAACTAGGGGTACACTATAAGGGATGAAATTTAGATAATGCTTAAAATGGATTTATGCAAAAACGTTGTTGTTTTTAGATTTTGTTTATAATTATGTCCTTTATACTAATCTCTTTAATTTTTTTCGCGACCTGGCATTTAGCAATTTTTTTCCAAAAGGCTCTCTAGCCCAATTCTCTTCAACATATTTAGCTATCAATTGTCACAAATACTCGATGACGATATGAAGAAATAAATTTAAATTTTCACCTTATGTTTCACCCTTTCCTTAAAATATGAGTGTTTCCAATTTAATTACAATTATTGCTTTGCAATTTTTTTTAATTATGCTAATTTCTTATTGGCATGTGACTAAATCTTCTAAAATATAATAAAAGTTTAGGCATGAATAAACAAAAATTATGGAGGTATACAAACAATCTTGTATTTATATATTTTTATTCGTTTTTTTTCTTTTTTTTGTGCTTTGTTAAATTGTCGAAATGTATTGCTAAAATGTTTTTCAAAAAAATCATTATTTTTTTTATTAGCAATTATTTCCTCAAAGATTATTAATATTTATTTAATTAATAGAAGAGTTTATTGAAATATTTTTCTAAAAAAAATATAATTGTAAACAATTTTATTGTATGTTATTTTAAAAACGATGTATTATTGTAATATTTAGATTTCTTAAAACTTTTTAAAACATCGTTTCTATTTTTTTCAGGACAATATAAACTTAGTTTCCAACTGGACGAAAGACTTACAGAATTAGATAGTTATATTATGAAATGCCATGTCAACTGGTACCCTAAACTTATACAAATAAAAAATATTATGACAGGTCTAATGTTAATTAGCGCAAGTAATTATATCCAACAACGTGAGAGCAGAGATATTGTTGGCTATTTTCCAGGCGTTACAGCATGTGACAATACAGGTGTATTTATGTGTAATGTAACTGATTTTAAAAACAATGTACGCATTGCTGAACATGGCATATCTCGAAACGACTGTAAGTTATAAGATTGTTGTTGATGTCCTATTATTATTATTGGACTATCAAACATTACCACCAGTCTTCTCAGAGTATTTGAGTTGCAGTAGCTGAATTATTTGATTGATTTGAACATCAAAATGGACGACATCACCACAATATAAATTCCAAACTTGTAAATAATAAAAGAACGACTTATTGCAGCATATTATTTAATAACAATTCATTAACAGTTGACACTTCACATCCAATGAACAAATATAGCTTTATAGTATCAACATAATACACAATTTTATTTATTTTTCCTGAGTCTAAAATAATGCCTGCGTTCCTTGTGAGTTATGAGAAAAGACTGCCGGCCGCATGGACAGTCACTTGACTATATCTACTTCCGATATAGGTTTTCTTAATATCCAAAAATGGGTTTTATTTCGACTTTTTAATTATTAATATAGCTACTACCTATATATTATTTTATGGCTTCATAGCATACCCCCCAACCACAGAGAAAAAATAATAATTTATTATTATTTTTGATACGAAAAATGTTTACAATAATGAAAAAAAAAAATTTTAATCTTAATTAATGTATATAATCATTCATTTAATAATACATAGAGAAAAAAAATTCATTTAATATATGTACAAACAATCAAAAAACATATTTATAAGCAGAAATATGACACAAAGAATAATGTCTAATGTTTATATGACAATTAGTCATAGACAATTATTTTTAGATATTGTCTAATCAACTTCAGTAATACTGAGATAAACTATTGGATATCAGTGATGTGTATGGATAATCTAGACAGCACATCAGGTAAATGGTTATCTTTTCCTACAATACTTTTTATCTGAAATTTGTAATCTGATAGAAGTAAAGCATATTTATTTATTCTTTTGTTATTGACATTAGAGACATTAAAATTCACAAGCGGTTTATGATCTGTGAGAATTGTGAACTGACGACCCAACAAATAGTATTGAAACTTAAGTACAGCATAGACTATACACAAACCCTCTAATTCTATGACACTAAAATTCTTTTCACTTTTAGTCAGTGCACGACTTACATAATAGGCAGGTTTATAAATTATTTCAGAGTCCACAATGACCTTTTTGTAAATACAAGCCCCTAAGCCGGACTTTGAGGCATCACAAGCTAGAATGATGTCATCATCTTTTTGAATTGTTTCTAGTATTGGTTCCTTAGAAAATGCATCTATTAGGATTTTAAATGATGTTTCACATTGGTCAGTCCAATTTACAATATTGGGTTGAAATTTTTTTGTGAGATCTATAATAGGTCTAACTATTTGACTATAGTTTGGAATGAATTTACTGTAATAGTTAAACAATCCAAGTAATGCCCTTACATGTTTTTTTGTTTTAGGCGTTTGTATTTCTAGAATTTTCTTATGTAAGTGCTGTGTTGGTTTTACTTGGCCATTTTCAAATTTATGTCCTAGAAATTCAATCTCACTTTTTCCTATTTTTAATTTTGAAGGAGATACTGTTAAATTATTGTCTTTCAATATTTGCAACACTTCCTCTAATAGAATTAAGTGTTCATCCCAAGTATTTGTGAAAATACAAATATCATCCACATAGTGAACTATGTTTTTATTTTGAGGTAAAATATGTCTCATTAGTTTAGTGAATGTAGCAGTACTATTGACTAAACCGAAGGGCATGACGTTCCAATTAAATACGCCTTTATGTGTAATAAAAGCTGTATAATCCTTTGATTTCTCATCAAGAGGCACTTGCCAAAATCCTCTTGTTAAATCTATGGTAGTAAATATTTTACCTGTGGCCATAGTGTTAATGATATGTTCTATATTGGGCAAACCCTCTTGATCAAGTTTTGTTACTTTATTGAGCTTGCGATAATCACAACATAATCTAATAGAACCATTTTTTTTTCTAACAATCACCATGGGTGATGAGTACTGAGACATAGATTTTTCTATTATCTTACTTTCTATGAGTTGATCTAATTCCTTATCTACCTTTTCAACAAGCATTTGAGGAATATTATATGCCTTTGATCGAAATTGTTTTTGATCAGTCAGTTCTATTTTATGTTCAATGACATTTGTTAATCCTGGTTTTTCTGTTATTGTTGTTTTAAATTTATTCAATAAATTCAAAATATTGTTTTTAACCATTTCATTTTTAATATGGTCTAACTGTATTTGATCTATTTCATTATTGGCTGGTGTGGTTATACCACAAAAATAGTCAATGTTTGGAATGTTCTGAACATTGTTATCTTCAAAAATTATCATATTGTTATTTTGTATTTTGCTTTCAATATCTGACTGACTGTCATTTATTTGGTTTTCCTCATAAGCTCTTAAATTGTTTAAATGAACAATTTTTTCTTTGTTATTAATGTTAACTTTGTAAGTTACATCTGATAACTTATGCATAATTTCAAAAGGTCCTTTCCATTCCATAGTATTGCCACTGCCAATTGGCAAATAAACAAGTACTTTATTACCAACTTCTAGTTTTCTCATGTTCTTATGAATATTTTCTCTGATTAAAGTTTTAGATTTGATTTCTTCATTTTTTTGTACAGCAAATTCATAAGCTGTTTTCATATGTTTTTCAGTTTTATTGACTAAGTCAAATGGAGACATTTTTTTTTCTTTAAGTCCTAATAATTCTGATTTGAAATTATCCAATGGTCCATTGGGATTTTTGCCAAGCACTAATTCAAATGGTGTAAAACCTGTGCTTTCATGAACCGATTGTCTATAAGCAAACAAAATAGCTGGAAGGTAATCATCCCATTCAAATGGATGGTCTTCACACACTTTTGTTATCATTTGCTTTATTGTTTGATTAGCCCTTTCTATCATACCATTTGATTCAGGATGGTATATAGAACTAAAAATTTGAGTGATTTTTAACATTTGTGCAAAAGCTTGAGTAAGGCTTGATTTGAATTGAGTTCCATTGTCACTCAATATGAACTTTGGAAAACCGAAACGACAAAAGATAGGTAAAAGAGCATTACAGACCCTTTCTGCAGTTATTTCCCTTAATGGAACTACCTCTATCCATCTACTTCCCATGTCTATAATGGTTAAGGCAAACTTTGCTTTGGTAGTTTTAGTCTGCTTCATGGGCCCTATTATATCAACTGCTATCTTGTAAAAAGGTTTGTTTATGGTATCGGTCATTTGTATTGGAGCCTTATGTTTAGAATCTTTTTTATTATGTCTAAGACAGGTATCACAGCTTTTAATAAATGTTTTCAAATCTTTTTCCATTTTAGGCCACCAGAAATTCTTTTTAAGTTTACAAACTGTTTTCTTGCTACTCAAATGACCTGACAATGCATTGTTGTGCGAAATTTGCATTACTTTGACAGTTAATGTTTTAGGTATAACTATTTGAGTTACATCTAATTTAGTGTCCTTTCTACAGAGAATTCCATTTATTATTTCAATGTTTTTATTTTTAACCTGACCTTTTTCAATTTCTGATACCATTTTAATTATGTATAGATCTTCTTTCTGTTCTTTTTTTAGAGTTAGCTCATCAAAAGGCATGTTTATTAAACTGATATTTTCTGTTTTTTTCATTTGGGTTTCCTTTTTATGAGGACTATCAATGTATGATAATATCTCACTCTTCATTTTAGTAAAATCAGAGATTTGATTTTTAGCAATGTTGAATATTTGTTTATGACCTTCTAAATGTCTACATAATGAAATAGCATGTAATTCTTTTGGTACATTGTTTATTTCACATTGACTTTCAAATTTGCTTACATACTGTTCTAGTTTTTCTGTTCCATTCCATTTGGGAATAGGATTATCCTTTTCATTATTTATGGATAAGTCAATATTAGGTGTCTCATTAAGAATATTATTTTCTGACTTTCCTATGGTTTGTAAGAAATTAAAAGTTTGTAGAGCAGGGTAAAATTCTTGTTCTGGTAAATCTACTAACTTCTCATTTTGCAATAGAACAGGTTTCAAATTCAAGTCATTGGATTTTTCATTCATCCATTTTTGAAAAATGTCAAAACTATTATCATGTTTGACATTGAAAGAATTACCAATAATTAAAGGTGCAACACAGTTTTTCATTATGGCTGCCTCTGCTTTTCCAGTGAGCCAAGGACAATCAATGTCTATTATAGTGACAGGACAATTTACAGTGGAACCATTTCCAAGTTTTATTGTATCCACTCTTATTATATTGGTGGGTTTCTGATTTGGAATGATACTTTCATCTATGCATATTATACTACTTCCGGTGTCTCTTAGACAGTAAGTGGTCTTTCCTTCCACATAAGCAGGAAAAAGTATTAACTGACCCCTGTTTTCAAATATGACATTATTAGATTGAGATGTGGAATTGTTAAGTTTTCCTCTATTTCTTCTATTTTGGAAATTTGATTGAGGTCTGTTTTGAGTATTAGGAAAATCTTGTCTTCCAACATGTTGATTTGGCACATTGTTATTGGAAAAATTCTGATTTGGCATATTTCTGTTTCCAAAATTTGAAAAATTCTGATTTGGAAAGTTTCTATTATCAAAATTAGAAAAATTTTGATTTGAAAAACTTCTATGATCAACATTTGATCTATTGAAGTTTGGATTGAAATTTCTACCTCTTGTATTGTTATTTCTGTAACAATATTCTGATGAATGGTTTGTACCATTGCAAAAAATACATCTATAATTATTAGATTTTTTTTTTTTATTGCCAAATTGATTATGTCTAGACCTAGGAGGTGAATAGCTCCTTCTTCTATGTTGAATTGTATTTACTGTTTGATTTTGTTTAGTCAGTTCTACATTAGGATGACTATCCTTAAAATTTGAGATTGCATCTATCAAACTCTCAACTGTCTTAACTTTTCTTTCCATAATGTGAGTAAACAATGGTTTAGAAGCTTGTTCTAATACTTTATCAACAACCATGATTTCTATAATCTCATTAGGATTTTTGGTATCTATTTTTACTAAGTCTAACCAGGTAAGTAAAAATGTTTTCACTTCAGACACAAAAGCTCTCGGTTCTATCTTGTCTGTTAAGATAAAGTTATGAAACTTTTGTCTGTAATAATCCTCAGAGTGGATAAAGAATTTTATTAACTGTTCTTTGATAATGGCATAATCAGTTATTTCTTTATCAATATGTGATAGTGCTTCCCTACCCTTATCTTTCAATTGTGGGATAAGGTGAATGTAATATTCTGAAATGGGAATCCCATATCCTTTACATGTTGCTTCAAATAAATTTAGAAAATCAACAATTTTCTCTTTTCCATCAAAAGGAGGCATTTTGAATCTAACACCATGTTTTGATTTTTCATTATTTGTTTGCTCAACTTTAGTATTTTGTAATTTAGCCAACTCCAATTCATGAGCTAATTTTAGTTGAGTTTCTTTCAACTGAGTTTCTCTTAACTCTTTTTCTTTATTCATTTCTAGTTCTTTCAATTCTTTTTCTTTATTCATTTCGAGTTCTTTCAATTCTTTTTCTTTATTCATTTCTAGTTCTAGTTGTTTTTGTTTAATTTCATTATCAAGTTCTTTTTGTTTAATTTCATTATCAAGTTCTTTTTGTTTAATTTCATGAGCTCTTAATTCTGCTCGTTCATCTCTTTCCTTATCTGCTAATTCTTTTTTCAATTGCTTAACTTTATTTTCAACAAATTCTTGATATTCTTTCTTATCAGTAATACCATATTCTTTTGCCAACAATTTAGCCTCATCATAGAGTAATTGAACCTTTGACTCCATTATTGTTTATTATGAATGTCAAGATTTATTATATTATAGTACAGTACAATTATTATAATGCACTATTTTATAGTACAGCAATGTTTTATTCCTATACTGGATGGCAATATTTATTAATTACTGAATGAGCATTTTTATATTACTGAATGACAATATTTATTAAATACAGAATGAGCAGTCATATAATATCACAGCAACTTTTTTTTTTTTTTTTTTAATCCTATGCTGTAGTAAAATGTTTATAATTCAGAATGCAAAATGCTAGAATGTCAACAAGTATGCTAAGCCAAGACACATTTTCTATTATGGCTTGTTTATTTTATTATTATTAGCAATTTTATAGTAGAGTTTAAAGCAAGTGCAAGTCACTTTTTGCTATTATGACTTATTATTACTATATAGGTTGCACAATTATTTTCCGCAAAGCAAAGTACAATCTTATTATTACCAATGGTAGTACAAATATAATATTATTATTATTATTGAGGATGGCATATAACAATTAGATTAATGTTATCTTAAGCCACTATGATATTATTCTTATGAGCAATTGAAATGGATGTAATTATTATCAGTATTGGAAGCACATTTTTATAGTGATTACTGGAAGTACATTTTCATTAATGCCAATACACAATAATTTTACTATTATTGATAGCAATGTAAATTCTAGATAATATTATTACAGTAGCACTGCAAAGCACAATATTATTTTTATTTAGGTTATTTTACCTGTTATATTGTGAATATTTTGTACATTTGTAGTTACATGTATTAGATATCAATTATTATTTTGTTAATTGTAGTTACATGTAATTGGGCACTACTTAAATTATATAGTTATGAATGTGAATATTCATATTATTATTATCTAGGTGAACTTATTATTGTTAATGTTCTTACCATAGACCATTATACTCAGAGAGCAAAAACTAATCAATGCATATTAATGATATTTCAAAAAATACACAACAAAAAAATTATATCAAGTAACAATAGAAAAAAAACACAATCACAATACACTAATGCTGCTTGGACCACAAATGATAGAGGAATTTCTGACAAAGAATAACGACATGTATAACATTGACAAGACTATAGTAATTTTACTTTAATAATTCTTAACAATAACAAACAAAGTCAAGACAACTAACAGAAATAACCCTAACAAAGAATCATTTCTAATCAATCTCTTTTAAGAAATAGAAATAGATGATAGACAGAATAAGAATAGACAAGAGATTTATTTTAGAAAGTCCCGCCAACCAGAGCCCGCTTTATACATAAATAATACATATATATATATATAATTCATACTAATGAATGTAAAAAATATGATTAAATTAAAGATTACTTAATAATCCAAATGAAAACACATTCACTGTATGAAATTACTGCAATGTAAATCCAGAGTAGAAATCCAGAAGAAACTTAATTAATTATTTAATAATCCAATGAATGTTCACACTGTATCAAGTTGAGTTGCTTAAAGTTTCCACTTCAGTATGGTATAATCCAATTTTAGAATGAACACAAGAAAAAAATGTATACCATTAATTAAAATTAATGTCAAAGTCTTTGGTATACAGATTAAATATTAATTATATTTAAAGTTATTTAATGTTATTTATTTATCTTCCGATAAGCACATCGGACTTCAACACATCAGATTTCAACACCTGGTCGTGTCACATCGGATTTGAACATGTGGTTATTCTACATAAAATTCAACACATCGTTGTGTCACATCGGATTTGAACATATGGTTATGTAGGCTACATAAAATTCAACACATGGTTGTGTCACATCGGATTTGAACATCGGACTTGAACATATGTATATAGTTTAGGTTCCTTGTTGATAACATGTGGGAACGAAACTTTTTCCGGTTGCAAATATTAAATAATGATCTGCGTATAGTCACTTTTTTTCGATTTTTTGTATCGAATTTTTTTATGATGATAAATTTGTCATCGGTGTACAAATGTTATATTTTCTTAGAGCTATTATAGTGCTCAATCATATAAATAGTATATGTATTTGAAATAATTGACTCAGGCTTCAGTTTTGTTGAAAAACTGGTACTCACATAATTTTCCATGTGGTTTGTAGTACGTCTTCAAAAAGTTCAAAAAGTTTCGAATTTGAACCTAATATTATATCCTTCAGCTTCTCTCTCCGTTAGCTGCCACCAAACCTGTTGATGTCCTATTATTATTATTGGACTATCAAACATTACCACCAGTCTTCTCAGAGTATTTGAGTTGCAGTAGCTGAATTATTTGATTGATTTGAACATCAAAATGGACGACATCACCACAATATAAATTCCAAACTTGTAAATAATAAAAGAACGACTTATTGCAGCATATTATTTAATAACAATTCATTAACAGTTGACACTTCACATCCAATGAACAAATATAGCTTTATAGTATCAACATAATACACAATTTTATTTATTTTTCCTGAGTCTAAAATAATGCCTGCGTTCCTTGTGAGTTATGAGAAAAGACTGCCGGCCGCATGGACAGTCACTTGACTATATCTACTTCCGATATAGGTTTTCTTAATATCCAAAAATGGGTTTTATTTCGACTTTTTAATTATTAATATAGCTACTACCTATATATTATTTTATGGCTTCATAGCAATTGTGTTTTATGTTAAAGTACAATACTTAAATATAAAAGAAGTTATGCATGTTTTTATTGCATTTATAAAACACATTAGTGCATCTTAAATGACTTAAAGATTTTAAAAAAAAAATTTTTCCTCTCATTTTGTTTTAATATTTACTTATATTTTTGGTTGTCTTTTTGTTTATGTAGTTCATGTTTTTTTCCGTTTAATACAATTTAATATATATATTTATTTATTTCTAAGCATAAACGCACAAATTATATATGTTTTTAATCGTCTTTTATTTAACAGGTCCAGTTCATTTTTGTGAGAGACCCACCGATCCTCTTATTATGAACTCACCGATCAACGAGACGGTCAATTTTACCCTTTGCTTGTATAATCTAATGGCCGATAATAAAGACATTAATCTTACAAGAATTTCCACAAAGATGCAAAACATTGCGCATACCAAGACTTACAAAATAAATCATTTACAAATGTTATTTATAAATTTTAGTATTACCAATGTATTAGACTCCTACAAAGGTAATCATACAGTGGAGATTATTGTGAATAGAACTGACACTACTGTTGAAAGAATTTACAGAAAAATTACAGTGAATATTTTCAGTAAGTGTATATTTTGGCTTGACTCTATAGTGTATACAATTTTAAGTAACTTTATTAAAAAAAAACATTGCAAAAATAGTACGTTCATGTAAAAAAAAATTAAATTATAATCATTACTCTATTTAGTAATTCTCAATTTAATTTTTGACCTCGGGCTGTTGATGTATGCTTTCTCCAGATAAACCAAGCCTGTGTAATGTAACGAAATATAATTCAGAAATAAATGTAGCTATAAATGGTAACGTGAGCGTGGAAATATGTGTTAGCGACCTACTCACGAGCTTGAAAAGTGTCCAAATTAACGACGGCAATACAGACTTTAGTAAAACATTTGATAAGAACGGAAGACGAGTGCAGGTCAAGCAAAACTCTACAGATAAATATTACCTGTTGGTTGAAATTGCCAATATCAGTGAAGCTACTCCAGTCCATTACGAAGTTAAAATAACAAATGTTGCCGATGCTTGTTTTGTCTTCGAGTTCAAACTAATTGTTCAAGGTAATTTATAAACTTTCGTAAATAAGTAATGTTTATCTTTTTTTTTTATATGTTTGAATAATAAACAAATTCTTATTGATGGACAGACAGACACATATATGGACATAGACAGGTAGACATATACACGGGTAGATAGGCTTTAGACCTTATCATCCCCGCGAGAGACAAAATCCGCTCGACCAACGCACATCCAGCCAACATTACAGAAATACGAGGCGAGAGGAGTGATGCAAATGTACATTCGGAATGGAGAACACGAATGAGTCAAGTAAACCCTACATGCGACCGCCCAATAGTTTGCCTGCATTTTAGGACTAGCCGCGAACAGAAGTTTGAACTAAGATGACCTCCTCACACCTTATCTGCATCAGGCGCATGGCTTGCTACTGCTATCAACTGGGTTCCAAGAATGCAATCTCAGTCTATTCTCACATCCTGTTCTACTTCTTTCAGTCTTTTCATTATAAACAGAAAAACATACATAGTAATAGATAGATCTATAAGGATAACTCAACAGACGACAGATAGATAGACAGAAATATAAACTGATAGATTGTCATATAAGTTGATAGATATTGAAACATAGATGTAAAGATTTGCATATATTGGCTAACTGGGATATTGATAACTCAATTGATAGACAGTGTCACATATTGGTGGTTCCAAATATTGTAACAGACATTACTTATTCCCCCCCCCTCTCTTTTTCTCCTTACGCAAGATTTTGTGGGCGTGGCTTAATTTTTCCATTTCCTTGACATTTAGTACGAAGACGAAAGATTCTTGGGATTCCACGCTTATGCCGACCTTAAATTCTCGGGATGGCTAGGAATCGTTTATTTTTCTCGTATAGGGGAGTTCCTTTCAATTTTATTATGAGTTTTGTAATGATACCATTATTTTCACCCCTCCTAGTAATAGGTCTGTCCCCCGCACAACCACAAAAGTATTTAATGATTCGCGTTGTCTTAAAAAAGCAGTCAGTTTCTGCAGAGTTTTTGCAGAGAGTTAGTTTTGTAAATACTTTTCTTTGAGCTTGTTATGGACGCTTGTGTTGGCACTATTCTATTATTGCTGTAAATACTACATCTATTGTATATACTTTATCACCAGAATTAAACTATCAACAACATTTACTCTGAAGCTTCCTCGTCAAGTTACTATTCTATTGTGTTGTCTACAATACTATAAGATTTATCTACTCTAACGTCAAGGAAAGGAACTGTTAGAACGCAAATCCTGAGTTTGTGCCCAGGACCATAAGGAGAGTTCGTGTAATACAGAAATATAAATAATAATAACCAAAGTCTACCCTAGGACAAACGGGAATTATCAACGATATTTACACGGCTCTTGCCACAAGGGGATTGTGGACGTAACAACAGACATAAACTATAACGTTTATTTTAGTTAAGATTATAAAAATATATCATACTTAATACTACTATGCATCATATTATTTGACATGATACAGTACCTAATTTATCAAGTAGGTTTTATTTATCCTTCAGTGGACAATTATTATTGCTATAACTATATCTAGTTTAAGTTTAGACTCAGCTCTAATTAAATATTAAAATTAAATATACAGTAACAGTTGAACTAATGTCGAAAATTGAACGGTATTGTTCGGAAAATATATGTGGTTACCCTTAGTTTGCATACAACAAATCCTAAAAATAAGATGGAATGACTTCGTGCTAAATGAAAAAGTCGAAAGAAAAGCTTGCCAGAAACCCATCTTACGCGAAATAAAAAAGACGAACTGGAAGTGGATTGGTCACACTCTAAGACGAAAACCGGGCAACATAGCCCGCCTAGCACTAAATGAAATCCACAGTGAACCAGGACGAAAGGCCGGCCAAATATCACCTGGAGGAGAACTCTGGATAAGCAACTGAAAGAATCGGGAATACAGTGCCAAAAAATGAAGAGACTGTCTAAGGACCGAAAGGAGTGTATTTGCATTGTCGAGGCACTATGTCTATATGAGGAACTTAAAGGAATTTGATTGATTGTAGAAAACTAGTATTTCTACAAAGTAGACGCCATGTAATACTATGGTAAGCGGTCCTAAAGAGAACCGCATCAGCGGTCCTAGAGTGGACAGCAAAGAAAACTTTAATCGAATGCAATTTCGGCCCCCGACTAAGATTTCTCCCAAAAGATTCATGTTTTCATAAACGCCCGACCCCTGGGGGCACAAGAGCATGCCGCGGGGGTACCACCATCACGAGATACGTCGCTTAGCTCCCTGCTACACAGTGACCAAACATCATTCCGTCACCCACAGAGATGGGGAGTGGGGGAAGGGGTCACGGCATACGGCGACCGCAGTTTCTTGTATTAGCCATCTCATCTTTTGGGCTCGTGGGTACAGTAGTGCAAAAACAAAAAATAATAAGTGAACACCCTAAAAAATGGTATGGCTAACAGGAATTGGGAAAATATTATTTGTATTAGTTATGTGCCATAAGAAGACAATGGGTTTCAAGGACAATGTAAACATGTAATATATTACTAGGCCAAAAACGTAGGCTTATTTGCAGGGAGATTTGCTTTAGTGATATTTGGATTGTAGTGGCACTTTCCTATTCTAATGCTGCAGAACAAAGACTAGAAACAGTTTAAATGCGACAAACGTAAAGTAAAAGTGGCTAGGAATTGTGCTGGCTATACAATCCCCTAATATGCTGTAGCCACATAAACTGGTGAACGCTGCTTCACCTGCCCTTTGAATCAGTTTGGTCGATGGTATAATTTACCAAATGATGTACTAATGTTTGTTGTGGTTTTTTTTGTTGTTGTTTTTTCTAAAGGTTTCCTTGGACTGTGTAAACATGAAATAAACGGAACAACAGTTTTATCAGGACTACATGAAAGTTTGACAATTCACATTTGTTACATGACGGATCTAGGATTATTTGAATACATTGGAATAAAAAATGAAATATTTCAAGTTAATGAATTTGATAATAATAAAGATGTGTGGGTCAGTGTTGATAATACAAGTAACAGTAGACAATACTACATGCAGATATACTTCAAGAATGTAACAATAGAACATGTTAAGAACTACACTGTTCTAATTAAGCCAGTTAAAAACCAAAGTTTGATTTTTTCATTTAAAATTTTAAATCAGAATGGTAAGTTTTTACTTTATAACATATTGTTATGTAAATTAAAATTATTGCCATTACATAGCATTTTAGCATCTTGAAATAAATAAATAAATATTATGTACCTGCGGAGTTTTTAAACAACACGCACTAAGTGTTACGACTTATTTCTATTTGATTATATTCACTCAGTATATCTTTCCATATAAATCATATACCATCCAACTGACTAGAACGCCGTGCAAGAGTTTTCTTACTCCTCGCACATGTGACAATTAACCTTTTTTATTTGATCTCCCTTATAACCTCCCCTTACATTCATGCGTCCCAATTCACATGTGTCCAATGCTCATTATGTTGCGTTCCACACTATATATCATTATATACATGCTACATTTTAAGCACTTTTCCTATTAAAAAAATGTTACAATTTTTTGTTATATTACCATAAAGTAACTCTGATTGCAAAGTAATTATAAATTATATTAAAACATTCATACGTATTATTACAAAAAAAGAATGGCGCCGTATGTTGTTAGCCTGGACGAACATTTCCAATTAATACATATGACGCGTGCATACATTTATTAAACAATGGACACGAGTCTATGATTTAGTTTAAACTTGACGTGATGTCGATTTTTCTTTAGATTATGATGATATGTCAATAATATGTATATATATATATATATATATATATATGGCTCATTAAGTTGTAAAACAAAATTCTATACAAATAACATGATACATTTCCTAACTCAATCCCTTATATTGTTGATAAGCTTATATCAAATATAATGCGTGCAATCTATAGTATTTTAATTACTAGACTCAATAGGATGTAGATTGGATGTTACTTCTTATTCTTCTTCGTTCTTAATATAATGTACTATTTATATTAAAATTAGTTAGATCAATTATAACTTGTTCTTTTAC
This sequence comes from Anisus vortex, assembly GCA_949126835.1. Classification (NCBI taxonomy): domain Eukaryota; kingdom Metazoa; phylum Mollusca; class Gastropoda; family Planorbidae; genus Anisus; species Anisus vortex. The sequence goes on along the minus strand of OX421503.1, from coordinate 5,968,822 downwards.
TAGTATCTTCATTAGATGTGGAAATATACAGCTGTGAAGGAACAACGGCGAAACAATATTTATACACACAAATCCACAAAACTATAACATATTGTGCAACAATGAAATCTAACTCTTATATAGAGATTTGCGTGAAGAATATTTCTTATACACAATTTGGTCAAGACAGACCTGGCAATCAGTCACTGGATAATGTCAATTTATCAATTATTAAAAATACAGAAATAAATATTACCATTAGAAACACCACAACGTATAACTTTGGAAGATATGATCTTTTAATACAGCTGTGTGACAACTCAACGAAAATATATACATTTTATGTAATTTTTGAAGAAGGTATGTTTTTATAATAGTAACAAACAAAATAATATGTTTACTACTTCTATCTACCGCGTTTCCTTATCCTTCATGGCTTTTCAAAGTTTGTTAACGGTAGTTATGTGATAAAGCGTTTAAATACATTACTGAATGTCTTATATCAAAGCACACGCTAACCAATGCACTGCGCTCGTTGTCACGGTCAGTTCTTAGAATTTCCAGTGTAAATGGACACACAAAGAAGTCCTTTGGAGTACGCTTGTTTGAATCTGTGGTGATCTACGTTGCCCGGTTCTTTTCCTAGAGTGTGACCAATCCATTTCCGTTTCCTCTTTTTACGTCGTAAAGGTTGGGCATTTGGACAGCTCTGATTTATAAATCTTTGTTATGAAAGAAGTCACACCATCTTACTTGTATGATCTATCGAAGGCAACCTATGGTTAAAACTTTTTTCTGATACAATATCACTTTAGACTTTCTAAGTTCATGTATGATTCTCACCAGTAATGTATTTTTTGCTTTGTCAAATGAGGCTTTCTTTCCATACTACTATTTTTTTCAAAATGATTTGTCGGCTCTCCATCTTGTTAAACATATTACATATCGAAAGTGTGTATACACAAAATTTAACTAATTTATGGTAAATAAAAAAACATTAAATATTTATGTTTTACCCAACTTTATTAAAGTCCTGTATAAATAAATCTTTCTGTTCACTGTTTTTCCTTTTAATAATAAAGAGCGAAAGTTTTACAATTTATAAACATATTGATCACATATCAATTCTAAAACAGTATATCTCATGTGTATTATACGTCTTATTCTACTTTCTATATTTTGTCTTTCCAAGATAAACATTCTGCTTTATGCCAAGGTTCACCAAATAATTCTATAATAGAAGCACGACCTGGCGATGAGATAACCCTGTGTTTTCAAAGTTTTGGGATCTTGGACAAGACTATAACTATAAACAATATTAGCATCCCAATTTGTACAGATAATATAAGCTGTACAAGGAATGTTACTTTACAAAATGAACTTACAGCGAATTCTAGTGGAGAAACGAACAAAGTAACAGTGATCTATCAATGGAACGAGAAATGGAAAAAAGGATTTATTAAAATCATTGTAACCGCTGCTGTGAATGGACCACTACAAATTGAATCATGGTCTAGCATCCAGGTTCTGTTATATACTATAGGTATGTGTTACCTGCTTTTTATGCTTTAAAACTCTACCTGCACTTTTATTATTCAAAGGTTACATTACATGTCATTTATTCTAAACACAAATGATTTTACAACCTAAACGTTTAATATCGATAGAATATTGGATACAGCATCAATTCATATGTCACATTTCAAATCCATTTACATTCTCCTTTACCTCACCACAAGCCCGAAATCACACTCCATTAAAAAAAAATCACACACACTCTTTTATGTTGGGCCAGTTGTGCCCGTGTTCAGAATAACCTGTTTTTTTACATTTATTTTACCGTGCCACTCGGAGACCATAGCGGTTACCCCAGTGAGAGTACACAAACCAGTTGACCTCCGAAAATATTACTGTAACAGTATATTTTGTGAACATCTATTTATATGTGTAATATTTTAAAACAGTTAAACTTTGGATTGATAGCACATTTCCTATACATAACTGCTATGTTAAAGGTTGATCAAAGCTAATATATGTATTTATATTATGTTTTTTTTTTCTTTCAAAATGTGCTGATGCCTCATCTAAAAATGTACCAACGCTCGTTTATTAGTATTAACTATTATTACATCTTAGGTTATCAAGTCTACTGTTACGTTTATATAAATGATTTTTTAAAGAAATATGTTTAATTGGTTGGTTATTTGTAATTAGTTCAAGAAAGACATTTTATTATTGAATGCTACTCTGAGGACAATATCATACCGTATGCGTGTGGATAAAGATTTATTTTATTTTATCAACTTTTTTTAGAATAGTATAACTGTAGTCAGTTATGTCGTATTTTAAAATAAAAAAGTAACAGTAATTCAATGTTTACAATTTACAAAACTATTTAATTTTCAAGAAGTTTATTATATATATGTTATTTACCTATATTGTAGTTTTTTATTTAAAATTGACTGCGATTCTGTATATCCATAATCTGTTGAGATACTTTTTGTTTCAGTATTAAAAAGAGCGATCCATTCTTTAATCGGTAAGTAGTTTTTAGGATGTACAAAGCTAAAACATTTGTTAGGCAAATAAAGAAATTCTAAATTATTAGCCATTAAATACAGTTTAAACAAATCAGAAAACGATAACAATTTACAACTTCCAACGATTATGTTATAATATAAACTCCAAGAGATCTGTTTTTAGTTGGGGAGCAGAATCTGTAATGACTGGGGAGATAATATTTTTTCAACAAGAAATTGTATATGTAATATTTTAGTAGTGTTACTTGTGTGTCAAGGGAATGGTTAATGTAGCCGGGTTCTAGCTGTCAGTATTGGTATTTATAAAGTCAACACCAGATGTAATAAAAACTAACAATTTACTAGCAGAAATAAACAGGTCCACAAATACGACAAAATGATTACAAATCAGATTATAAAAATGAAGTTCGCCCTCAACGAGAAGTGACTAGAAGACTTCAGTAGTTAACACACACACACACACAAGGCCAATCACTGGCCACAACCAATGAGAACAATGGTCATTCTATAGAACAAAGGTTGCGAAATATGACATAGTAGTGACCGCCTTGTAACAGTCAACATTTCAACTATTTATATTGCAATTTTTAATCGTATGACATTGCTTGAAAAGTTATGATAATAATTTCTTCCCATTCATAGTCCATACATAATACATAATTTAATATTTTATGTTTATGTCCGTGAATCTAGAAAGTACAGTATCCCTGCCATAATCATTTCATCTATAAGCAGTGTCCACAGGTTTCTGTAACCATGGCATACTAAGGTTCTTTGTGGCCAGCACAATGCTAAGCCGCCATTAATTATACCCAACTACTGTCAGGTACCTTTACAGAACTAGGCAGAATTAAATAGTTTTGTCTGTGACTTTATTTGTTATAATATATGGTATGAACTTTTTTTCTGTTCCTTAAAATTATTTAACAAAATTAGTTAGACCAGTGGTGACTTATGGCAGTGAGACCAGGAAAGTTACAAAAAGTACAGAAAATATATTAAATACCCGGGAAAGAAAATTCCTCGGAAATGTTTTCTTCAATTATTTCATCGCGCTAAAAAGTCCCGCGCCTAAACGGCTCGAGCCAAAACGGCTGGCGCCAAAACGGCCGGCGCCAAAACGGCAGTGCCAAAACGGTCGCGCCAAAATGGCATCACCAAATTGTCACGTACTGGAGGAAAACGACCTAAAGTATGACCCAGACTGAAATGGTTGGACGATATCGAGATAGGTCTGCGACAGATCGGGGTCAAGGCCTGATAAAAAAAAGGCAATGGATAAGTCCGAGTGGAAGGAGGTGGTGAGGCAGGCCAGTGTCTCCATGGGCTGAAGGAGGTGGTGAGGCAGGCCAGAGCCCTCCATGGGCTGTAGGAGGTGGTGAGGCAGGCCAGTGCCCTCCATGGGCTGAAGGAGGTGGTGAGGCAGGCCAGAGCCCTCCATGGGCTGTAGGAGATGGTGAGGCAGGCCAGAGCCCTCCATGGGCTGATGGAGGTGGTGAGGCAGGCCAGAGCCCTCCATGGGCTGATGGAGATGGTGAGGCAGGCCAGAGCCCTCCATGGGCTGATGGAGATGGTGAGGCAGGCCAGTGCCCTCCATGGGCTGTAGGAGGTGGTGAGGCAGGTCAGAGCGCACCATGGCTGTAGCGCCTAAGATGATGATGATGATATGATGAAATAATATTGATTCATTTTATCAAAGAAAGTATTTATTTATTTCAACTTGCATATATTTATATCATTTTGTAAATTGACTTTGTTATGTTAAAAAAATACAATTGCTGAATATTTTTCTTTTATATAAATTAGCAAAATGTGAACTACATCAAGAAAAGGATTTTACAGTAAACATTGGTGATAACATAGCTATCACAATTTGTGACACTATCGATTCCAATGGAAAACCTAGTATTTATTTTAATGATCTTCAACTTCATGAAGCATCAAACAGCAATAAGTTCTACAGTATTCAGTCAGACACAAAGGCTTTAACGCCAAGACTTGTTTTAACTATAAGAAATATTACAACTCAAGATCTAGGGATTGTTACATTTTTAATTTCTTTCAACAACGTCAAAAATATTACTACGACAATCTCTATACAAAATAAAGGTAATTGTATTAGTATTTTTTTTATAAACATTAGGTTCTAGACTAATGTGACAATGAAACTTCTAATTAATTAAGTGTCCTCTTTTAAAAAAATAATTCATAACTGGAATACTTCACTCAAGTATTTGTAGTAAAAAAAAACAACTAAAATTTACTAAATTACTTGACTCACTTACTTATTTTGTATTTGACTGAAATACTTAACTTGAAAACATGACTGGTTAATGGCATGCCCCATCCAAATTCTAGACTAGGTTATAAGACAAATCTAAACGTGTATATTATGTTGAAATTAAGTTTTTAAGGAATGTCGGCCCTTATATGTCTCTTTAAATCCTGACAAACCTTCCAAAGAGTAACGTGTAATGGGTCGGTCATTGGTCCAAACCAAGACCCAATCCGGGATATTTTGTCATGGATCATGACGATGGGGCACGCCGCATACTAGGTTTCGCGCACGTGCGTGTCTTACACATAACCACCCTTATTTGTACATTTCATTAGAGGCCGGGTCATCCATCCACCGAGCTTGGCGAGGCGGGTATTGATGCGCCTATTACTGCCTCCCCACCGAGCGTCAGTGGCTCTAGTCCGTGCAAAGTTTTGATCTTAAACTATGATGGGGGTGATGGGGGGAGCACGTCCTGTGTACACTCCAGCTCTAAACTACACCAGCCTTAACTGGGCACGGTAATCGTATTGGACATTCATCACTTCGGGAATAAAAATCACGTTCTTCCCTCCCTCCCTCCCTCCTTTTCTCCCTCCCTCCCTCCCTCCCTTTCTCTCTCCCTCTCTCCCCAATCTTTAGCACCCAAAACGATTATAATAAATTAAAGTTAAACCTCATGGATCTCCTACAACACTTTTAGCTTTTCTCATGACTCATTAATGTATTACAGTTAGACATAAACATCATTAAAACCCACGTTGTACAGGTGTGCATTCAAATAAGCAAACCGTAAATGTTACCATAAAATTGAAAAAAAAAAGCAGAAATCGTAATTAGAGTCAACTAGAATTTTAATTTGCATTTTGTTGTCTATTGCAGTGTTTGCATTGGAAGAAATCCCAGATTCTGCCAGTGTTCCCAGTGTAGTTTACATTGCTGTTGCAGTTAGTGTTGTGATTTTGTGCATTGTTATTATATTGGTGATTATGATTGTCAGAAAACTGAGTAAGTGTTAATAATAGTTTATCTACGTTCATAAGCAAGTTATAATTGTATATGTAGATTAAAACTCTATGCTAAATATATATATAGTATGACAGAAGAGCTAGTTATCTGTATATATTTTTTCAGTCTTTAAGAGCTACCGTATGTCCTGTTTCAAATTGAGGCAGGAGTCAACAATCAACAAAGAAGAACATGTGTATGAAAAAGTTATCGAAAGATCACCTGAATTAGTTTATCAAAATATTTCACTTTTGGAATATGAAACGATTAGGCGTAAAGCCTTACGTGAAGAACTAGAAGTTGAATACATAACTGTCGTAGATTAATGTACAGTTATTCTATATTTTTTTTATTTGGACATATTGAATGTAATTGTTTGATATCATACATTTATTAATTATTTTTTTCCCGTATATCAGCAAATATTTCTTTATATTGTTATTTCCTCACGGGTCATATGTTGTATGTCTAGGTTCTTGTTCACAATGATAATTATAATAACTCAAACCTCGTCATGTATGTTTGAATGTAGGCATATAATTTACCGTAATTCTTTAAATTATGTACATTATAAATAGCTGGTCGCTATGCGTTAATCAAACAAAACAGAAGATCGTATAAGTTTATTTCTAGATAGAAGATTTTCAACAATTAGCGCAAGTAGAAAATGGCAAAGTAAGCGGCTGAACTCAGGCGGCATAGTTTGAAAAGGCACCAAGCTGACACTGTTTAACCTCTCCGTGAGTTATTTTACCAGCAAATAAAAACTGACATTTCAAATTGATATAAGTAAGCATACTCTTTCTTCTCGTGTGGCTTTCGGACATGAAATAAGTTACCTGAGCAAACAAAAAAAAACATGTAACTTAACATCATTTAAAACATTAATAAAAATGCAAGACTAGACTCGGACCAAGGATGAGCGTAGAACGCAATAATCTTCTTATAGAAGGAGCGTCTGTAATATTTAAGATAAGACGCTAATTTCCACAACTACTCCAAGCTCCCAAGTCTTTTTTGCCCCCTAATTAACTCCAATGATGTGATAGGCTTACAGCTGGTTAGACAGACGTAATTAATTACTTATTTACAAAATTAATTGTTTCAAATTGTGAATAAATGTATGAGACTGCAAACATTTAAAGTTTAATGTTTCTGTTCATTCTTGTTTTGTATATAATATTTTTTAAGCTTGGACTACTTTTTTAAATTTATGACTAATGCTGCTTTAGAAATTTTATATTGTATAAAAGAACATTATTACTTCTAGTTTCGGTTAGGATGTGTAAAGTATTTAAGTACGTTTAAAGCCGTAGTCTCAAAGTGGATTTTTTGTGGCCCGCCAGTAGGCTTACAAAAAAATTTACTATTCATTCAGACAGCTAGTACTGATACTAATTACATTTTATTCTTTATTTTATATCCGTAACATATATAATAATGATAATGATAGTTCACTTTGGTATAATTCTTTGTGTCTGAAATGTAAATTGGCATATTATAAGTGATAAGTAGTGAAAATGAATTAAGATGTATGAAGTGTTTTTTGTTTACTAAGATCGGGTTGCAGTGTGGGGAGGGAGGAGGGGGGTTCGGCCCTTGACACATCTCTTAACTGATAAAGTGACACATACCTTTATCAAAGTTTGAGAGCCCCTGGTCTAAAACAATGATGATACACTTTGTCAGTGACGTGAATCATATCTTAACCTTTATTAAGAAACTGAATAAAAATATATATATTTTGATTTTAAAAGTAAGTTACAGTATTTCCAACATAACCTATTCTAATTATCTTCGCCAATGTAATGTGATTTCAAATTAGCCTACCAACTTTTTTTTTAGTTTTAGTTATAGTCATATTATATTACAACATTCGTATTCTTCAATAACTTGAAAGACTGCTTTTAAAAACGCGAAATAAAAATAACAACTAAACATAAAATTTTAGTTTATACAAATTGTGTAAGATATACTTTTATTTATGCTTCAATTTTAACGAATTTTTTTTTATTTATCTCATGTTGAGTTTAAATGGATATTACATTGCTCTTTATTAGCTGCTAGTTCAATTTCAAATGAAAATGAAAAAAAAAAACAAACATTTGTAAACATAAAATAAATCTGAACATAACAATTAAAACAATTTTAAAAGTTACTCTGCTTTTTGTTTTATAAAGCAACAAAAACATTTTTTATCTATTCTAATGTGTTGACTATCTCACGAGGCTCCGAAGCAGAATTAAACTAATGGCACTACGTCATCCGTATGCACCACCTTTAAAATAACCAGTATCAAATGATTGTCCTACAGTTCATCTTTATAAGCAGGGGTCCCTAACATTTGCTAATATTTTGCCAAAGTAGGATGTATAAGTCATTCAACGTAACAATAGCCTGAATGTCAACTTGCTTTACTATATTTTTCAATTGTTTTCATTTATAACACTTTTTATTTATAGACATAACAAGACCTATACGAATGTTAATTTTTGCTTCGACGTTACAAATATTATAGTAAAGGAGCTTTTGCTTCGAATTACACCTGTGAATAGATTTGATTAGTTTACGTTTAGCTTTTGGTTCAAATTACACTTGTGAATAGATTTGATTACTGTACGTTCAGCTTTTGGTTTAAATTACACTGCGAATAGATTTGATCACTGTACGTTCAGCTTTTGGTTCAAATTACACTTATGAATAGATTTGATCACTTTAAGTTCAGCTTTTGGTTCAAATTACACTTGTGAATAGATTTGATCACTGCACGTTCAGCTTTTGGTTCAAATTACACTTGTGAATAGATTTGATTACTGTACGTTCAGCTTTTGGTTCAAATTACACTTGTGAATAGATTTGATCACTGTACGTTCACCTTTTGGTTTAAATTACACTTGTGAATAGATTTGATCACTGTACGTTCAGCTTTTGGTTCAAATCACACTGTGAATAGATTTGATCACTGTACGTTCAGCTTTTGGTTCAAATTACACTGCGAACAGATTTGATCACTGTACGTTCAGCTTTTGGTTCAAATTACACTGCGAATAGATTTGATCACTGTACGTTCAGCTTTTGGTTCAAATTACACTGCGAACAGATTTGATCACTGTACGTTCAGCTTTTGGTTCAAATTACACTGCGAATAGATTTGATCACTGTTCGTTCAGCTTTTGGTTCAAATTACACCTGCGAATAGATTTGATCACTGTACGTTCAGCTTTTGCTTCAAATTACACTGCGAATAGATTTGATCACTGTACGTTCAGCTTTTGCTTCAAATTACACTGCGAATAGATTTGATTACTGTACGTTCAGCTTTTGCTTAAAATTACACTGCGAATAGATTTGATCACTGTACGTTCAGCTTTTGGTTCAAATTACACTGCGAATAGATTTGATCACTGTATGTTCAGCTTTTGGATCAAATTACACTGCGAATAGATTTGATCACTGTACGTTCAGCTTTTGGTTCAAATTACACCTGCGAATAGATTTGATCACTGTACGTTCAGATTTTGGTTCAAATTACACTGCGAATAGATTTGATCACTGTACGTTCAGCTTTTGGTTCAAATTACACTGCGAATAGATTTGATCACTGCACGTTCAGCTTTTGGTTCAAATTACACTTGTGAATAGATTTGATTACTGTACGTTCAGCTTTTGGTTCAAATTACACTTGTGAATAGATTTGATCACTGTACGTTCACCTTTTGGTTTAAATTACACTTGTGAATAGATTTGATCACTGTACGTTCAGCTTTTGGTTCAAATTACACTGCGAATAGATTTGATCACTGTACGTTCAGCTTTCGGTTCAAATTACACTGCGAATAGATTTGATCACTGTACGATCAGCTTTTGGTTCAAATTACACCTGCGAATAGATTTGATCACTGTACGTTCAGCTTTTGGTTTAAATTACACTGCGAATAGATTTGATCACTGTACGTTCAGCTTTTGCTTTAAATTACACTGCGAATAGATTTGATCACTGTACGTTCAGCTTTCGGTTCAAATTACACTGCGAATAGATTTGATCACCGTACGTTCAGCTTTTGGTTTAAATTACACTGCGAATAGATTTGATCACTGTACGTTCAGCTTTTGGTTCCAATTACACTGCGAATAGATTTGATCACTGTACGTTCAGCTTTTGGTTCAAATTACACTGCGAATAGATTTGATCACTGTACGTTCAGCTTTTGGTTTAAATTACACTGCGAATAGATTTGATCACTGTACGTTCAGCTTTTGGTTCAAATTACACCTGCGAATAGATTTAATCACTGTACTTTTAGCTTTTGGTTCAAATTACACCTGCGAATAGATTTGATCACTGTACGTTCAGCTTTTGCTTCAAATTACACTGCGAATAGATTTGATCACTGTGCGTTCAGCTTTTCGTTCAAATTACACCTGCGAATAGATTTGATCACTGTACGTTCAGCTTTTGGTTCAAATTACACTGCGAATAGATTTGATCACTGTACGTTCAGTTTTCGGTTCAAATTACACTGCGAATAGATTTGATCACTGTACGATCAGCTTTTAGTTCAAATTTCACCTGCGAATAGATTTGATCACTGTACGTTCAGCTTTTGGTTTAAATTACACCTGCGAATAGATTTGATCACTGTACGTTTAGCTTTTGCTTTAAATTACTCTGCGAATAGATTTGATCACTGTACGTTCAGCTTTTGGTTCAAATTACACTGCGAATAGATTTGATCACCGTACGTTCAGCTTTTGGTTTAAATTACACTGCAAATAGATTTGATCACTGTACGTTCAGCTTTTGGTTCCAATTACACTGCGAATAGATTTGATCACTGTACGTTCAGCTTTTGGTTCAAATTACACTGCGAATAGATTTGATCACTATACGTTCAGCTTTTGGTTCAAATTACACTGCGAATAGATTTGATCACTGTACGTTCAGCTCTTGGTTCAAATTACACTGCGAATAGATTTGATCACTGTACGTTCAGCTTTTGGTTCAAATTACACTGCGAATAGATTTGATCACTGTACGTTCAGCTTTTGGTTCAAATTACACTGCGAATAGATTTGATCACTGTACGTTCAGCTTTTGGTTCAAATTACACTGCGAATAGATTTGATCACTGTACGTTCAGCTTTTGGTTCAAATTACACCTGCGAATAGATTTGATTACTGTACGTTCAGCTTTTGGTTCAATTACACTGCGAATAGATTTGATCACTGTACGTTCAGCTTTTGGTTCAAATTACACCTGCGAATAGATTTGATTACTGTACGTTCAGCTTTTGGTTCAAATTACACCTGCGAATAGATTTGATTACTGTACGTTCAGCTTTTGGTTCAAATTACACCTGCGAATAGATTTGATTACTGTACGTTCAGCTTTTGGTTCAAATTACACCTGCGAATAGATTTGATCACTCTCCTTTATTTAAAAAAAAAGATCCTAAGGGAATAAGCGGAGTTTCGTTGTTGTTTATGTTTGTAGCTAAATAATCTTAAGAGAAAGGGAAGCACAAAGTTACAATGTGCTAAATTAAATACATATTTAAAAACAAAATAACACAAATCGCTAAATTTTCAATGCATTATATAGAAAAGTCGTAAACAAAAGTAATAAATCAATATATGATAATGGAAAAAAAATTTAAGTGCAATGCAACAAATGCATTATAAAAAATGATATAACTAGAAAACAGATACTGTATTCATTTGTTCCATCATACTTTTTTATTGTTGTAAAGGTTTGCAATTTTAAAAATAATAATAAGGTAATTTGTATATCGCCTCACTCCATGCTAATTCTAAGCATGCTCAGCGCGCTCATAAAAGCGAAATGACGATAACTATGACATTCTAAAATAGTTTTAAACAAGTTATTACTGATGGATGTGTCAGAAATACATGATCAACTTAGTGGAAAAGAAATGTCATTAAATTCTTCTTGAATGACTCCTTTGCAGCATAATTTTTTAGTGTCTCAGGTAAGCTTTTCCACAGTGAAGGCGGCACAGATTCAAACGAGCGCACACCAGAGTCTTTTTTTCTATGACTATTCAAACATGAAATAAAAAATGGTTCAACTATCACAACTTTTGATGTAATGAAAATACATTTATGTAGACTTATATATAGCCCTGTTTCTAGCATAAATGTAGCTCTTTGTATGATTTGTTAATTTGATGTTAAATGTTCTCCGATCTTACAATGCGTTTTGTAGCGCGCTATCTAAAAGCTTATTAATTAAGTTTTTATTATTATTATAGTTTAGTGTTCCTTCAAAACATGTCTGCATGTGCTATATCGAAAATATAATGTTAATTATCTGAATAATGTTTAGACAAGTGTTTCACAGTGATAAGATCAGTGGGTAATTTGATAATATTATAAAGATAACCCAAAGAGACACTGTTGTCGAGATGTAATTCAGAAGTTATCTCCCTTAAACATGTTAAGGTGTTTTTTTTTAATATAACATTTTGCTTACCGGCAGTTTACAAATGGGACAACTGAATAATGTAGGCCTAATAGATAAATTCATCACCACATGTATATATGAGCATATAAAAATATAACGACTCTAGACATATATATGTATTATAATAACTTAATTTCGTAAAATACTTTATAAAAAGGATGTTAAAAACACAGCCCGATGGCACAAACACGTCCCGCTAAGCCATTTTAGGGTGATCATTACAGAGTTTCAAACGACCATATCTTTCTAATAAGGTTAATAACACTTTAGAACAGTGGCCCTCGTTTTGTCGTATCAAATACCTCATCTTGGTTTACACGGCTCAACGACTACAAGTGTTTCCCATACCTGCTTTAGGATGTTAAATATATGAATAAATAATGTGTTTTTGTAAACCAGCAGCACTAAATAGTTATTCAAAAGTCGCGTTTCACTAGATATCCGGTTTATTGTATGATTCGGTTCACATAACTCATGTCACGCATGTCTTGTATAACATTTTTTTTTATTAGCGCTATTCTATCTTTTCAGTATACTTAACCGTTATACCAGCAATTTTATTTAATACATCTTAACCCTTCCCGTACCGACCTACCTCTATCTATGCTGCCTTCAGTTTCGCTATATACGCGCCCGGGACTGTAAGGGTTAATCTTCAGCTAGGCTTTGGCCTAATGTAGAACAGAAACAAACACACAAATAAAACATACGTTTATTGATGAGTGGTGGCACATTAAATTGGGCTAGACACGAATACCCGTTTCAATAGTGAAGTAGTAATAATACATAAGTCATTAAACTCTAATTTAGAAATATAACACAATAACAACCACAATAACAATGCTCAGATAAACATCCCTTACACGAGAACAAAAGCATATAAGTACTCTTTCTTCCCGAGTTGCATTCGGGCATGGAATGGGTAGCCTGAACAAACCAGGAAAAACAGTAATTTAACATAATTTAAAACATTAATAAGGATTGAAGACTAGACTCGGACCACGGATGAGCGTAGGACGCAATAATATTATTTATAGAAGGAGCTTCTTTAATATATAAGATAAGATGTAATACAACAGCGGTCAATGTGTATAGTACCGGTAACTTGACGTATAGATAATGTGCAGATGCATTTACAAGTTTTCGTTGTGAAAAACCTACTATGAGATGAACAATAAAAATGCAGTCGCTACTAGCCTTTGCTCCCAGATGACTCAATTACTCTAGTTTAGGTTGAAGGCGAGAGGTTATATTGAAAATATGACTAAGGCGTTTTAAAGTCAATTAAAACTCTTTGTTCAAAATTGTTTAAGCTAATGACGGAGTAAAGAACAAGACTAAATGTATTGGCTAATTATATTTGTCCCCATTCTTTTCAATTTTACAAGAAAATACTGCTAAGTAGTAAATCGGAAAAGTTTTACTTCAAACTTTAAACAAAAATATTTTGGAAGACTTCACCTTCACCAATCCCATAACTCGAGTCAAGGTCGTTGGGGCATCATTTTTTTATGGTTAAACGATTGTATGCCACTCGTCTCGGTCCTGCGCCGCCCTCTGGGAATGCGCAAGAGACAAGCCGGGCCCTTCCCTGATGTCATCCTCCCATCGTCTTTTATGCCTGCCTCTCTTTCTCTTACCCTGCACTGAGCCCTGCAGTGTGATTTTCGACAGGCCTTCGGATCTTGACCGACTAGAAATTAAAACAACGGACACATTTCAATCATAGCCGTGGAATAGTGCAATCTAAAAGCTTTTAGAAACAGCAGTGCAACATGGGAGTACAACATATTTATTAATTGGGCCATATAAGAAATTTCAATAAAGCAAGATGTGCACCGCATTCTAAACAAATATATATTTTTATAATTAATACAATGACATTAAAAAATGCTTTTAAGATCTTTGTTGGGGACACTATAAATAAATTGGTTGGTCGTCTTGAGGCCCGCGGGTAAAACCTCCAATTTTTTTTAGGCACCTGCCAGAGTTGAGTAGACTCATGCACACTCTCTAGGACTCCGATTAACCCGATGGACGAATCCTTGCCTTCACCAAGTTTTGAGTCTTAAAGGATAGGAACCTTATATGAGCACACTGCCGCTAGGCCAGAGTGTAGCATGTGAAAAGTATCACAATAGTTCATTCGGCACTTGTAAAAAAACATTAAGCCATTTTATGCAAAGTTTGCCATTTCATATGTTGTATTCCACTGTTGCATGTTGCAGACATTTCGTTTTTGGGTCATCCTGCATATTTTTAAATATTTTTTTGTTACATCTATTACAAATTACTATCATAGCACTTGAAAATTTTGAAGGAAATGTGGATGCATATACAATTAGTACGTTAATCTTATTCGTTATTCCGTCAATAAATTTAATACATTCAACCAGTCGTTTTAGAGCTAATTAAATTTGAAAAAAAATAGTCATATACTAAAGTTTGAGTCTGACGTTCAACCTCTCCTTAAGTACTTACGTCATCTTAGAAAAAAGGCCAGTAACCATTGTATTCTACTTACTCATATCCAATGCCTCTATTGTTAATTTCCAATCAAGTGGAATGAGTCCATTATGTTTTGAATGCAGGATGTTTATCTTACATCAAGTTTTCTACAGTCGTACTTTGTATTCCTTTCTTCCATCCGGGTCTAACACTATTGTTATTTAATTTATAGAAGTGTTTTTTTTTTCTTTCTTTAATGATCACACATTCTGATTCGATTTAAACTATAGACAGTGGAACACACTGGACCAAGCCTCCATCACTGCCCCCCCCCCCTTTCTGTACCGGCTTTCAAATCTTCACTGAAGGGTCGGACAAAATACGTTAAATGAAACTCCGTCATCTATTTGTAATTCTTGTTTGTTTGATATACAATTTTGTGTGTCGTTAATTTGTAGACTTTTTCCTCTGGCCTAACGGAGTTTCCACAGTATTATGAAGTAGAAGAAGATACACGCTTTAATTCGTGTTCCATTGATAAGTACTTTTCATTTCACAGAATACAAATGTTGAAATAACTTTGGCCTACAATTAGTCTATTTGACCATGAACCTGTAAAGCTGGATGTTATATCGGTCACGTCTTGGCGGAAATGCATAAGAGTGGGAATTTCCGATTTGTTTGTAACAGCAAGCGGACGTCTTGTTCGGTGAACCAGTAGTTAGTTATGATAAAACGTTTTATCACGTGTGGTTATATTGGTTTTAATTTCAAAATAGATGAGTTTAGTTATTAATTCCGAAACGGAGTGTTTTAACTGTGGTTATGGAGACAAAAATATTGTGCTGTGGGTGTTATCTTTAGAAATATGCAAATAATGTTCATAATTTGAAATTAATCAGCGTAGGTTATCAGTGAAAAGAGAAAAATCACTTTTATAACAGTCACACAATTTAGTCTACGTTTCAAAGTTAGGCATATAAATAAAACGCTCATAACTATTGTACATATATATTTAATTCCTTTGTATTAAAGAGTTTTTAGTATCTCTTATTTAATTTTTCCTTAATTTAACTATGGAACTTCGCAAAGTATTTCTACGACTTCTTCTTTTAAATTCTTCCACTTGTGCAAAAATATTTTGTTAACCGAAACATTTAAGTGATTTACATAATGTATATTGGTTACACGGTTTTATAAGGAAAAAAACTTGAAATAGAGACATTTTTATTCTTTTATAGACGTTTTTTAACTATATCTATTAAATTATTTAGACTATGTCTTTTAAAACAAATTAAAATGTAAGTTCATTGTCTTTTTACTTTTTTTTTCTTCTTTTATTTGATCTTTGTCCGTGACACACAATGTTCGGCCGAACATGTTCTTGTTTCTGTGAGATAATATTATTTTAAGTTTAGATTATCTAAACCTAAATGTATCCATGTATTTTCTTCAATTTTAATTCCCTTAAGTGTTTCATTGGTTATATCGTATGACCGTGTTCTATATTCTGTGTCAAATATGAGTTATCCTGCAATGGCTGTTTCGCGTTTGTCTAAATTCATGATCCACGAGTAAGATTTACAAAATGTATGTTCTTACAATATCTTTTCTTAGTTCAAAGCCTTCCCGTATTATTTACATGCTACAAATAAACGCTAAATAATACCATTCTCAGACAGTTTTTGTAACAACTATTGAATCTAAGATATTTTTAGATGATGTCCGTCTATTACATGGGCGTCTTATTCAAAGCCCACGAGCTGCTTTTGGACCGGCGTACAAATATATTAGGCCAGTAGTATTACTTATAAGTTATAACGTATACGTTATACAGACGTTCCTTTAAGACATAAGATTATTACGTCCACAAGGCCCAATTCTCCTGAAGGGCGACAGGAATCGGTCGGCGGCAGGGATATAACCCGCGATGTGTCGGTTGACTAGCCAACCTATATAGAAGAAGTTTAGTATGAATGTATTGTTTTATGTTCCGGCAATATGATGAGAAAATATTTTATAAGATATTAGGAATATATTTTGTAAGCGTTGCCCTGTACATTAGATTTAAGTCAATGTGTGATGTCTAATAGAATGAGATGTTCCTAATTACAGTAACGCATCATGTCGCCATGTTTGATTAGCTGTCAATAAAAGTGGCGACGCCTTCGACACTGCACAGTTTACATACTATAACTACATTAAAAATGACCGGACGAGCCTTCCGGATTTTAATTCCAAGGCATAAAGATGTTCAGGGATGAACCTAGGAAATGGGAGACCACAAATGTTCTGTCAGGGCGTGTCGTGAAGCTTAGGGTACTGTTTTTGCAGCCACATGCACTATTTTTTCAGACTACGGAGTTTTCCTTGGCTTACCCGTATACATGCAATGTCGCCAGGTAGCTTAAGCCCTTTATTATATTTATGGGCATCCAGGCACCAGAGCGGGGTTGAGGCGGGAATGCTACGATCATTGCTTCTTCTCCACCGAGCCTCGGTGTGCTCTTGATTTAAGCGTATATGTGGTTTTCACACTTCACCGTGTTGAAGCACATGTGTACAGAAGTGGTACATTTGGCAATCTTCGTCCAAACATCGATTTAAATCTTAACATTACAGGAAAAAAAATGCCATGCATGGCGAATGACGAGAAATTGTGTTTTTAAATTTAAAAATATAGAACTTTTGACTGTTTGCAAAACCCATGAATTAAAGCCCTTAAATGTATTATATCTACATCTATTCACATTTTGTCACATCTACTTCTTAAAATTCCCAGTGTGGCTGGACACATTAAGAAGCACCTTAGAATGCGATCATTTGAATATGTGGCGAATTCTAAATGGACAAGCTTGCCTCAGACTGAGAGAATGTGAGACAAACAAATCTTAAAAAAACAGCTTAAAGATATTTTGTATTGGCTAGTGGATGTGTGTATTACATACTAATACAACTGCCAACTATTCCAAGAGCACACTGACTATGCTAATGTTTGTCCATCGGTTTCGATGACGGCCATCCTCTGACAGAGTCATAGTCGCTTGTGGGTCCGTAGATGGCTGAAGAGATCTATTCTTGCCGAAAGTGTTGGCCGCAATGGGAGCATGGATGTGTAACTTGATGGCCAGTAGTAGTAGAGCTGACTTTATTGATCTTCTGAGTTGTCGCTTTTTAATTGCTACCCTTCGCCTTTTAACTTCGTTGGCTGCTGTTCCAGTGACGGTCGTGTTGAGCTAAGAGGATCGTTCCTCAGCCAGGCTTTTCCATTAATTTGGATCTATTTCAAAGTTTAGTTTTTGTGGGTGGCCTTTAGGGTGTCTTCAAACCTTTTCTTTTGCCCTCCGCAAAGGCGCATTCCTGCAACTAGTTCACCATAGAAAATCTTATCTGATAGTCGTCCTTCTGGCATGAGCACAACATGACATGCCGATCTGAGGTGAGATTTTCCTAGTAGGGTCTAAATCATTGGCATGTCGGTCTGTGGGAGCAACTCAGTGTCCGGGATCTTGACCTGCCATTTGACCCTTAGCAGCTTCCATAGGCAGCTCAGATGGAAATGATGCAGCCTCCTGACGTGGCGGCAATTCACGGTCCAGGTCCCACATGCATAAACAAGGATTGGTAAAACGGCTTCTGCGTATACTTTTAATTTGTTTTGCCCCTCCGATTCCATACATTGGGGCGGAGTCTTACAAAGGAGGAGCTGGCTCTGCCGATTCTTGTATCAACTTCATCGTCTATATGCACAGCCAGGGATAGTATGCTAAATTTAATGGCATGGAAAGAAGCGCTATATAAATTACCATATTATCATTATTATTATTATTATGTAACTAACTAGCCTTTATTTGATTGCAATTGTTTAATTCTCCTTAATAAAGACCCACATGATAGAATGACTATAAATTACTGTTCAACTATTTATTAACAAAAATAAGCATTAGTGCTAGACATTAAATTTAAAAATGTGTTTTACGTTTTCGTGGAATTACAACAAAGGATTATGGATATTTTGGACTTTATTTTACATTATCATCTTCTCCTTGCATTTTACTTTAGTACGAGGTAAGCTTATCATATTATAAGTAATGTAACTAATTTTAATTACATATACAGTAGTACCTTGGGTTACGAACTTAATTCGTACCTGAACTAGGTTTATAATCTAAATCGTTCGTAACATGGAAATCAATTAAATAAATTTAATCCGTCTAAAGATGAAAAAACTCGTTTCTTTTTTAATTAACGTCCAGTCGTTTACCTAAGAAAACGTATTTAATACAGAGAAAGAAAACAACCGTATACATTAAACGTTTTTTTTTTCGTGGATCCAGATTAAGAGAAGTTTTTCAGCTTTAAATAAAATGTAATGTTCTTTGCTTCTGCAGTTTAGTTAGGCCTTAAGCCACATCAACTGATTTGAATAACACTAGGTTCCTTTAAATGTTGTTTATTTTGTCATTATGTAGGCCTACTCATTAGCAAGCGATATTATTTTATGTTTCATAATTATATATTCATTTACATCTACTATTATTCGTTTGCGCATCGTATCAGACCAGGACCGTTTTTTTTTTATAATTGATAAGGTTAATAAGTAAAATAATGAAAGAAAAAAAAACCAGTCGATGTAAGGCCAATGTTATCGGGGATGCGCACTACTAGACTAGTGCTAAGTAATGTGAGTTCTTCGTTTGTACATTAAGTGATTGGTTGTCTCCAACCTTTCATCTGTCTCAATCCTTTGTTCGTAACCCGAGGCACAATAATAAATTCGTTAGCCGAGACAAAAACTTAGTTGTTGTTCGTAAGATGAATCATTCGTAAACAATAGGTACCAATGTATAAATCGTATATATTCCCCTCGCTTCTTCTATAAAGAGGATTATTCATCCGTGGTAGTTAGATACATATCAATATCTAAATCTATCTATCATTATTTTTATATATACCTATGTGTGTGTAGTATTTAGAATGTTTATATTTAATAAGGAATCAAGTAACCATGTTATGTATTTTTTTAATATATTTCTGTTTGTGTCATTAACCATAATTTCTTTGTTTTAGACGAGCACTAATCTTTTAGATTTATATGACACATTCATTTCGTTGTTTCTAGATGTTAATGGGTTAATCAAAGGAGCGAGAGATATAGTGAACTTTAAATTAATATGTTTCCAAATATATATTAAAAAATCAAGAAAAAATAACTTCAAAGTTACAATAATTTGTATCTCTTTATATTGCTCCTTCTCTATTGTCTCTACTTGACATATCAAACAATAAAATGTATGATATCTAGCTAAAACAAAACATGTTTATTTCTCCAAATGTATAGATGACCGCTGGAATAACATTTTTGAAACATTTTCCGGATAAATAGAACAAATTTAAATAATGTTTGTGTGTCTATCGTCTATAATTATAATAGCGATAGTCAGAAATGTTAAGTGACTACATAAAATATAGATATATTTTCATACGCTTACAAAAATTGGGTGCAATAGTAATAGTAATGCGATATTATCATAACTTTTTATATAGTTTCTTTACGTTTATGCAACGATGATGATGCTAAGCATATCATAATATAGTATAACAATATTTTTTATTTTATTTTACAGGCCAACCAAGACTTTGCGACGTTAACGATAAGAACAAAACTGTTATTGCAACACTGGGGAGACCAGTCCAGATTACAGTTTGTGTTGTTGCTAATATTTCCAATTCTTCTTATTTTCCTGTATTAAAACATAATAATCACTGGATTAAAAGAGATGAACAGCATTCTAACATTTCTTTTACATGGATGGAAATAGAAGACAGACCACACAATTATAATTTAACAATACACATTCAAAATGTTTCGGTCTATGACTTTGGCAATACAAGTATTTCTCTAATGATTGCAAGAGAAACAGGAATAGAATATGCGTTTTTCATTAATCCGCCAGGTAAATTTTTTTTTAAAATATCGTATTATTAAAATTGTATTACATATGTTATTTGCGTACAAATAAGATCAAACAATTTGAAGACAGAAAAAAAATTGTGAACACTTACAAAGGACCAAGATTAATTACAAAATGGGAATCTAACTGGAGTATGTCATTCCACCCAAAAAAAAATACCCACTGTTAAGAGTATGCAAGAAAAAGAAACAAATTCTTACAAACTACATTCATGGAAGAGACTTTATTTTAACGAAAAATGCTAAGTACTTAAGAGTAACAATAAATTATAAATTATCTTGAAATCAACATATTGATGAAGTTATTAAAACTCTAACAAACACTTTGGCCTTATAAATGAAATATTTTGTTAACAAGTTGAGTTATTTCGTATATGCCTATTTCTCCCAATGAGTCATCTTTGTCTACTGGAATGCTGTCAAGCCATGGGGCCTGTTTCATTTTCCTGATAGCATTTTCAACTTCGTCTTTCAATTTTGGTAGGCCTTCAATATTTTTGATCAAGTTTGGTTTTTCTCCTCAAATAGCTTCTCAATTTATTCTGCACATCTGCATAGTATGTCTTCCTAGTCTAACATAATCTTTCTTTATTTTGATTTGATGCAGCTTGATTGCGTACTATTTTTTTCACAGATATTTCTCTTATTTTATCATGTAATAACTTATTATTTTAGTGTTTTTTTTCTTTTCAAGTTGTTCGCAATGTTCATTGAGCCAGTTGTCTTGAACTACATTGCATATTTTCTTTATTAAAAGTATTTGATATTTCTTATCCTCCCTTTTTCCAGTGTTCTTTGTTCCATGGAATCTTGAATTTATGGCGCAATCCATTTTGTTTTGTTTTCTGTTTTGGTATATTTTCCTCCATTGCCATCTCGATGCATCTATTAAAATTATGTCATCGATTTTCCGTTTCGCATAAGTTTTTGAGTGCTGCAATTATTATTTTTTTATAGCTATTGTTAACTTTTCTTTCAAATGATCATCTCTTTTTAGAAGGTGATTTTTAAGTTTCAACAGTGTAACGAAGTGACAGGGGATGGCGTGGCCAACAGGGTACAATATGTCGCAAGCCCAATCTGAGCGTGGACCGTCTTTGTGTAATTGTATTGCCCCTGAGGTCACTACGCCCGCACAACACTATTGGCTTGTTGGTCTAAGGGTGTGATAGCCGAGCTATTCTTCAGCACTATTGAATCCGCTGCCCGATATTTATATTTGACGGATTAGCAGTCTTTCATCTATAAGATCTAGCATACAAACTTGCACACCAGAAAAGCACTTCACAAAACACTCTGTTTATTTAAGCCGATGATTTTGTTTATTGGCATGAACAAGTTTCTTTTAAGTATCTTGTCTTAAATTATCAATACTCACAAAGACATGTGCTGGTACACTTGTAATGGTCTAATAACGATTATTGCTCAGAGTTGTACATAAATGAACATCCGCTAGTAGCGGAGAATCTTAAAATCTAAAAATAGCGGGTTAATCCTGAAAGTCCACTTACTAAATGTCCAAGTCCTAAATAGTAGAATAATGGTCTTACATAAACAGATAGCAGGTTAAATAATCCAGTGTATAAGTGGCGTTGCAACACCTTGACAACTCGGTAGTACTTTCAGACGTGCACGTAAGTCGTAAGTATTTTGTCGAAAATTAGACTCAGGTCGACTAAACTAAAATGAAATATGCCGATTTAAATATGCTGTCAGAAAAGGCGGGACTGAAGAAGAAGGTCCGCCCACTCAACCAATGAAAATTAAAGTCCAGTGCTGACGTCAGCGGTCAGGTGGTTTTGACAATGTTGCGTGAGAACACGTGTCATGGGAGGAAAGGGGAGGGTAACCGGCCATTTATGACGATTTAAGGGGAATTAACTAAGCGTCTATACTAATAAGATAGCACACTAATTAATTACCTAATTGTGTACTTATTAAATTTCTGCTTTATTAGAAACGAAGAATAATTAGTTTTCTTTTAATTGTTTTTGTATTTTTGCTAGGTGTGAGGTATGCAGCTTGCTTGTCGATGTTTATCTAAGCACCATACACACAATGATGCAGGCAAGCTGTGGCGGAGTAGCACTTTACTGTCCGAGGGCTGCTCGGCTTGAGGCAGGCAGTAGCTATCCAATGGAGCTAAAAAGCCCCTCCTACCGTCAAGAGTGGTCCCTGGCGTTCTAACCGACGCCAATCGGCCATGAACTTATTACCGGGGACTACCACTCTCCGTGTTGTTTCTGTGACATTCCTGTCGCAATGAAGTGACCTCTTCATTTATCAGGGAAAAGCCTGGGCAAATATTAGCGGGCCCTGGGCTGCCCAGGCGACAAGAACCGCCTCTCTACCACGCTGGCAGGGTCCAAAGGGATGGGTAAACGTCACAGTTTGGGGCCAGAAGGCTGCAGGAGTTTGTCGGAAAGCAGAGGTTATACCACTGTCCATCCGCCTACGGGGCTCCACTCCGGATTGTCTGTCAGGGTTTACTCCCTTAGCATTAGTCCCTCCCAGGACACGCACAAGGCAGTGCGGCTATTAACCTATAGCAAAGGGTTTGGTTTGTGGGCAGCAGGAAGTGTCCGTACGCCGTCGGGCCATGCCTGCCTCAAATCTAGGGGCCAAACCTCCTCCGAGATCCTTGCGTTCAGCTTGGAGCCTCGCAGCTCCAGTGTACATCTGCCACCACGAGGAGGTACTGCATAGGACTTATTGTGGAGAGGCAATATACTGGCAAGAGTGACTTACTAATAGCACTCCTTTTACAGTTACACTGCTAGCGAGCGGTGACAGCTAGCATAGTGCTGTCATACTAGACGAATCACACAGCCATTTAGCAGATAAAAAATGAATGAGAAGAACATTTTTTAAATAAAATATAGGGCAGTGTATTTTTGTTATATTCCTATTTTCTCCAAAGATACAAACATAATAAAACGTCGTATTCTGTTTTTTTTTCAGGGCAATATAAGCTTAGTTTCCAATTGGACAAAAGACGTACAGACTCTGATAGTTATACATTGACATGTCATGTCAACTGGTACCCTAAGCTTATTCAAATAACAAATATTATGACAGGTCACGTGTTAAATAACGTGAGTAATTCAGTCCAACAACGTGAGAGTAGAGATGTTGTTGGAGATACTCCAGGCGTTCCACCATGTGACAATACAGGTGTTTATATGTGTACTGTAACTGATTTTAAAAACAATGAACGCACATCTGAACATGGCATATCTCAAAAAGACTGTAAGTTAAAAGATTTTTATTATTATTATGATACAAAATATATAAACAATTATAAAGCAATTATGTCATGGCATAATATATTTTTTTTTTAATTATAAAAAAACAACACATTACTGCATGTTATATTGCGTAAGACGCAATAATCTTCTTTATAGAAGGAGCATATGTAATGTATAAGATA
This sequence comes from Anisus vortex, assembly GCA_949126835.1. Lineage (NCBI taxonomy): Eukaryota > Metazoa > Mollusca > Gastropoda > Planorbidae > Anisus > Anisus vortex. The sequence continues at coordinate 5,944,680 of OX421503.1, read as the reverse complement.
CGATTTGACTTCTAAATTTGTAAAACTCGTTGAATTTTTCTTCTATTCTACAGGCCCAGTTCATTTTTGCGATAGACACATTACTACTCTTTTTATCGAATCAACAATCAACGAAACAGTCAATTTTACACTTTGCTTGTTTAATCTATTTATAGATAAGAAAGACTTTAATCTTACAAATATTTATACAAAGATACACAACATTACGTATACCACGACTTTCCAAATAAACCATATAAAAATGTTATATATAAATTTTAGTATTATTAATGTATTAGAATCCTACAAAGGTGATCATACAGTGGAGATTAAAGTGAATAAAACTGACAATACTGTTGAGAAAATTTACAGAAACATCACAGTGAATATTTTAAGTAAGATTATATTTTAGCTTGTCCCTATTACATATACAATTATAAGTTAACTTTATTATTAAAAATGCCATAGAAATAATACGTTTATTGTAAAATGTATTTAAAATGTGATGATAACTTTATTTAGAATTTTGCAATTCTATTCTTGACCTCGGGCTGTTGTTGTATTTATTGCCAGATAAACCAAGCCTGTGTAATGAAACAAAAATAAATTCAGAAATAAATGTAACTATCAATGGTAACGTCAGCGTGGAAATATGTGTTAGCGACCTACTCAGGAACTTGAAAAGTGTCCAAATTAACGACGGCGATGCAGACTTTAGTAAAACATTTGATAAGAACAGAAGACGTGTGCAAGTGAAGCAAAACTCTACAGATAGATATTACCTGGCGGTTGAAATTGCCAATATCAGTGACGTTACTCCTGTAAATTACGAAGTTAAAATAACAAATGTTGCCGATGCCTGTTTAGTCTTCAAGTTCAAACTAATTGTTCAAGGTAATTTGCACTCATTCATAAATCTTCGATTTTTTATTTGTATTCATTATTATTTTAAATATAAATTGTTTTATAAGATAGACAGAAATATGTTTGGAAGATAGACATAGAGACATATATACGGATAGATAGACAGACAGACATGCATACGGTTAGATAAACAGGTATATGTATGAATAGATTGAAACATATTTGGAAAGGTTTCCAGAGACCGGCATGCAGACACATTAATAACTTAATTTATAGACAGACAAAAACCATTAGGTCTATTTTTGTTAACATTTTAGCTTACTTAATAAGACTTAAGGTGCCTGGGGGTATTAAGGCCCAGCGGGTAATAAGGCCCACTTGTCTAAACTAAGGGAAAATATAGAATGCGAAACTTTTTTTCGGCATTAAAATGTTATAGTTATATGGCTTGATCACTGGCAGCCAAAAAAAAGTCTGCCTTACTTTACCATATTTTCACCGTAGCAAGATAAGATCGTTGGGTCTGTCAAGATTTGCTCAAGTCTAATTTTTAAGGTAAGTATTTTTGATTTTTTAAATGTTTCATAATGCTTTTTTTTTTAAGCTGCATGTATTAGCATTTAGAATTTATTAGTTAGCAATACTCAGCATATAATATTCATACAGATATTCAAAGAAAAAAATAATTTATCTTTAAAGGTGGCAGGTCCGAAGCGGGTAATAAGGCCCACTAGAAATCTGGTAATAAGGCCCATGAACTTTATTTATAAAAACATCTCTATTTCCTTTAAATCTAATTTTCTGTGTGCATATTTTTTAAATGAGTATTTAACTTAAATATGTACATAAAATGGATCAAGTTACATCTTAATATAGACTCTTTAAATAGTATCTAATGAATAAAGTTTTTTTTTTCTATTTTCAGTTGTCAAATAGTGACATAAGTAAATAGCAACTGGAAAATCTAGAGTTAATTGAACAGAAAATCAGATGCATGTTGCACTCTTAGCTGTGCAAAATGGTTTGCCACAAAGAGAAGCTGTCATAAAAATTAAATTCCTTGTAAAACACGACAAAATCACTAAAATTGAGGATTTAAATTACTATTTTATTATTTTTAATATGGTATCACAAAATGACTTATTTTAAAATAAATGATGACTTTTTATTTGTTTGTTTGTTTATATTTTTTTGTGTTGAGTCATATCGTCCAACAGTAGTGTCATACAATATATTATGTGGACTGTACCCATGGTAATAGGCCTAAGTATTTCCGGCTCTGTGAAAAAAATAAAAGTTCATAGCTTCTAATAAGTCAAATCACGTTTATAATACGCCGATGTATTGCTTAAATCAATTAACGGAAAATAGAACAGTCGCAGATTGAATGAAAGAAGATTGTTACTAATTCGGAATGACTTTCTTTGGAAATTAAGACATATAGGGGAGAGCAGGGTAAGATAGGTCAAACAACTTTATACATCCATCATTGACTGATTTTAAACAAAATGTCTTTATTTTCGGTAGGCACATGTCTTATAGTGACCAAATGTTACACACAAAAGCATGATGCTATATAGTCAATAGTATTTAAATAATAAAGAAAAAGTAAAAATTTCAAATGTGACCTATATTTCCCTCTTGAGTGGGAAAGATGGGTCAGGCATAAGGGTAAGATGGGTCAACATTTTCATACACAGAAATAAGGGCAACAAAAGAAAAAACACACGTGAATTTAGTGCATTAGATTTAAAGAAATTCAATGCTAAAATTACTTATTAATAAACATTTTATCTAGTTTGGCGAGATTTAATTTGGCGTTAAGTAGTACAATGCGACTCCAAGGGAAGGACTAATACCCTGAAGACCCCTTAAACAATCAATGTTTTGGGTGGTTCGATTTATGTAAGTAATTATAAATATAAATAAAACTAAAAGCATAACATACACGTATTTATTTATTTTTTTTTTATTTTTTTTTTTATTTTTTTTTTTTTGGGGGGGGGGGGGGGGGGAGGGGGGCAAGTGAACAAAACTTACAGCAAAATGGCAACCCAAAGTTATTGCTTTTTGAAAATTGCTTCACAAGTCAGTAATTACATACTTTTGTTGCGTATTTTTGTTAGGCTGCATCATTTGCATTATTTAGTCAAATGGTTTAAAATATTATTATGGAAACATTCCCACAAAGCGCCGTTATCCTTAATGATTTAAAGACATGCTTAATGTTTAATCCAGCACTGTTTTACCAGTAATGTTAAAAAAAATATTATTGATTATCTTATCTATTATAAGTTGATTTTTTCAATCGATTATGATGATGCTGAATGACGTGGCCGGGTGGCAGCACGTGTGGCTGACGTACCGAAATACCTGGGTTTAAATCCTGATCAAAGGCTAAGATTTGTTTCCGAGTCTGGAGGATGTCCCTGAGTCTACCCAACTTTGATAGGTACCTGACTATAGTTGGGGTAAAGCTAATGTGGTTAGGCATTGTGCTGGCCATACAATCTACTAATTTGCCCTGGCCACAAAAACAGTTGAACGCTGCTTCACCGGTTATATGAATCAATTTGATTCGATGTGCCACTTTGTTAAATGATGTTAAATATGTTTTCAATTTATTTGTCTAAAGGTTCCCTTAGACTGTGCAAACATGAAATAAACGGAACAACAGTTTTAACAAATCTACATGAAAGTTTGACAATTCACATTTGTTACACGACAGATCTAGGATCATTGGAATTTATTGGAATAAATAAGGAACTATTTCAAGTGAATGAATTTGATAGTAATAAAGATATATGGGCCAGTGTTGATAATATAACTAGCAGTAAACAGTACTACATGCAGATATATTTCAAGAATGTAACAATAGAACATGTTAAGAACTACACTGTTCTAATTATACCAGTTAAAAACAGAAGTTTTATTTTTTCCTTTACAATTTTGAATCAGAATGGTAAGTACTAATAACTATAACTATTTTATAACATATTTAGCATTGTTATTTAATTGAAATAATTTTCATTAGATAAGCATTTTAGCTTGTTTTCATAAAGAAGTAAATATTTATGTGTTAAGTTTTAAAGTAACTCAAACAGAGCTTGGAAAATAAACTAACCCAAAAAACAAGGTTTTTATTATACTCCCTTTCTTTGTAAACTAAGCTTAAATTTAATTTATATTTTGATAGATTAGAATAAATTTAAGTGATATCATACCTTATAAATTTCCACACTCAAATTTTGCGCATCATATTTTTTTTTCTACCTTTGGCCCGCAAAAACCATAAAAAGATACATTGTGTCGTTTTCATTCTATTTATTTCGTAAAAACGAACATATCCGAAAAGTGTATTTACTTCCGTCTCTTCCGGTAGAGGCATACAAAATTTACGTAAAATAATTTCTTCGATTCCCAAATTGGTCGAATGAATTCGTGACTATTCCAAAGGCTATGATGCTGAAAACTTGATACAATGAAATATTAGTCGGGACAAGTCTGCTGTCCAAGTTTCAGCTCAGATGTACGAAGGTAGTGGTCGAAAAATAGATGCAAAGTTTTGCTAACAAGCATTCAAGCAAGCAACCAACCAAGCAGACTAACATGAAGACAGACAGTACGAGTTCAAAGAAAGGGAGTAAATAAAAAAGCGAGATTTTAAAAATAATATACATTAAAGCAGAAGCCTCAAACTCAACTTATTCTAAGGCTAGTTAAAGTAACTTAAGTAATACGGTTATATAATGATGTTTTCGAACTATTGAAATTTAAAAAAAATAAGCCTATATAAATTACTTAATATTATATGCACTTTATTAGAAGTATGTAATTAAGAAAAAATACTAACCATAGGCGTACATGTAAGATTAATTAGTTAATTTTCTTAATTATTACAAATGTATTTATTAGTTCTTTATTTGTGACTAGGGTGGATGTTTCTATTTATACACGTTTTGTTTTTAATTTATTGTATATCTTGTCCTCTTACTAGTATCTTCATTAGATGTGGAAATATACAGCTGTGAAGGAATAAGGGCGAGACAATATTTATACACTCACATCAACAAAACTATTTCATTTTGTGCAACAATCAAATCTAACTCTTATAGAGAGATTTGCTTAAATAATTTTTCCTATACACAATTCGGTCAAGACAGACCTGGCAATCAGTCACTGGATAATGTCCATTTATCAATTATTAAAAATACAGAAATAAACTTCACCATTAGAAACGCTACGATGTATAACTTTGGAAGATATGATGTTTTAATACAGCTGTGTGACAACTCAACGAAAATATATACATTTTATGTACTTTATGAAGAAGGTATGTATTTGTAATAGTAAAAGGCAATATAATAATATGTTTATTACTTAAATCAATACATCGATATCATATATATATTAATATATAATATATCGTATATCAAAAACAGATTTGTCCCTAATCCTTCTTGCTTTTGAAAGATTTTTAACGGTAGGGCCTAATTATCCGATAAGACGTTTTATTGCTTAACTGAATGTCTGGTTACAATCATTTAAACCTTTAGAACTCATATAAAAAATCAAGCGTCATCAAAAGTAGTGCTTTCTTTTGCACAGCTACCTCTTAAAATTCTGAGTATTGATGGACACATATAGAAGTCCTTTGGGGTGCATTCGTTTAAGTCTGAGGTGTCTTCTAAATAGAACAGCTTGCCTCAGACACTGAGAAATTCTGATACAAAAAGAGGCTTTTAAAATCAGTTTTATTAAATTTCTCTTTCACTAGTCTCAGCATCCCATACATCTGTCACTGTAAGTTATACCAAGAGTGCACTGAGCATGCTTAATCTGATAGCATGGATGCAAGCGATATAATAATTCTTCTTCTTCTTCAGTATACTATGGAAACTCCGTTATATACGTTATAGGCCATATAAGCATCATTATTATTATTTTTTTATTGTAAGGATAAGTTGATTGCGAATGCTGTGGGATCAAAAATGTACATTACTATTTGTAATATTTATAACATTCAACAAGAGTTTCAACTTAAATCGCCGACGAAGTTTCATTTGCTAGTCCAACCTTTCCGAGATGACTTGAAAGGCGGCACATAATAATTATTATTTATATTAGCAAAGCTGTTTGAATTTGGGCGGAAATTTTTGTATTGCATCCGTTCTAAGCACTGATCTATAAAAAGACTGGATAAGGCGTGGTAACATTTTTGAGGAAATTTCCGACATTTTTTTTCTACTGCACTGATCAATATATACAATTACCGTGAGTTTGTTTATTTATTTAGATGTTTGTTTCTGCTCTACAGTCTCCTAAGGCCGTTTAACTAATCGGGTTAAAAGTTAAATGTATAAATTGGAAACGTCCTCCAAAATAAAGTTTAATTTTTTCAACAATATTGCTTAATTCGTTAATTTATTTGTTAAAACAATCTTATACCTATTACTAATCACCGTATGTTAAGGTTATACAATGCGCGCAGTTTCCAAATGATGTTCTTTTGAAATGCGTTCAAATTTTGTGTGTTTCGGGACCGGGTTTTCCCGTACTGCGAAATATTGTTGTATACTTTTTTTATTATTAACTTTTTTTATTGTTTGGTATTTGTTTTCTTTTGATCGTATTATTGTTAGTTTTATATTATTAATTAGAAGTGGGAAGTTTGTCAGCAACAATTCATATGCATATTGTGTTAAATGGCTGCAACATAGATTCCGTTCCTATCTATTTATAGATCAGTGGCGCATTAAGTTATAGACACAATTTTGTTTATATCTGTAAGTGCGGTGGAAATGTTGAGTTTTCCCTTTCTTCTATAGATCAGTGCATCTCTTCACATTTCTCAAACCAATTTATTAAGAAGGCGCAATCCATTCTTTTTATAGATCAGTGGTTTTAAAACTAAGATTCACTAGTCTTTTATCATATAATGGGACAAATTTGATGTACAATCGAGAAAATAATAATAAATTAAATTGTCTGTATTTGAAATTAATATAATTCTATAGACTTTTTAATTGTTCAAGTAAGACACTTATCACTATTGTCTTCTTCGTCTTGTCAAATTATTTTTATCATTGTAATGTACGTAATTAATTATTATTCTATGGAATTGTGTTGTAACAATATTACATAAGACGTTTTTATAGAATTAAACTTAGTCCACTCTCCACTTTTTAAATTGTAACAGTGTAGGCCTATATACACGATTGTACAAAATATACAGTTTATGGACAAATGGTAAAAAAAAATGTTAAAGGATCCCGTCAGATCAAATTGATCCATAGGGCCGGTGAAGCACCTTTCCCCAGTTTCTGTGGATTCGGAATACTAGGTGATTGTGTGACCAGCATTATGCCCAGCCGCCTTTATTTTACCCCAACTAATGTCAGGTACCCATCAGAGCTGGGAATACTCAGGGACACTTTCCAGACCAGGGAAAAAATCCCTACCCTGTCTAACGTGCTGCCGCACGGACACCCTGCCCCGCGATGGTAAATAGTAATATTCCTGTAATACCAAACTATGTTTACGTCATGCTATCATAAATATTTACGTCCACAATAGTTTTATTGTAGTATAGAAAAAAAAATGGTACAATTTATAATCATATGACTAAAAATTGCCTAATTTAATTAAACATTTCTAATACATTATACAGTATATCTCAAATATGTATGTCTCAATTAACTTTCTACATTTTTTCTTCCCAAGATAAGCATACAGCTTTATGTCAAGGTTCACCAAATAACTCTGTAATAGAAGCACAACCTGGCGACGAGATAACACTGTGTTTTCAAAGTTTTGGGATCTTGGACAAGACTATAACTATAAACAATATAAGCATCCCAATCTGTACGGATAACAGTAGCTGTACAAGGAATGTTACTTTACAAAATGAAGTTACAGCGAATTCTAGTGGAGAAACGAACAAAGTAACAGTGATCTATCAATGGAAAGAGAAATGGAAAAAAAGATTTCTTAAAATCATTGTTACCGCTGCTGTGAATGGACCACTACGAATTGAACAATGTTCTAGCAACCAGGTTCTGTCATACAATATAGGTATGTCATTGTTCAAATTTCGATATTTATTTACTTGTTGGATTTTGAGCATTTGAAAAATTAAAATCAGTATATTTTATGTGCAAAACTGTGTAAGTACCTGATCGCAAAATCATGGGAAGCTTGACTGACCCACGTCCCACCAACTTATCGAGCTGAAACTTGGTGCATAGATGTGTCGTGTCGAGAGCCGGTATAAATGCATTATCCCATAACAATTAATTCCAATGGCTAATGCGAGATGAAAATTCATATAAAGTAATTATCGACAATGCTTTTTGTTTTAGTCCACAGTTACAGTCAGCAAAGATGTCTTCTCAAATATGTTTCTCATTGCTATTTTCTCTTTTATATTAAACTAAGTTATTTTTTTTAATTTTTTTTTTATATATGTACGCTCGTTCCTTAAAAAAACAAAGTTTTCCATTTATTTTTATTAAATACATATTTTTGTAAAAATATTGCTCGATCTTTTTAAGAAACGTATTTAGTTTAAAAGCCTATTCAATGATTTTCAACAGCAATTTTTTATTTCTATATCCCAATAATGAAATATAATTGTTCCATTTTTTCCAGTTCTAAAAAGAGAGAGTGTCCCTATAGTGGGTAGGTAAATTTCATAATGCTAAAAGCTAATACGTTTTTATAAATTATATAAATATTATAATTATTAGCATATCCATTTTTTCTTCTACAATATAGTTAGATTTCTGAAAACAAATGCGTGTGTTTTAATCATATTAGATTATAGCCAGGTTCAATGAGAAGCCCGCAGTAAACGTAGTCTTTTTTTAATTTTCTATAGAAACAGTACGGGAATTACAATCATTACGATAGTGTATTGTATAGAAAAGGGGAATATGTTTTCTGTATAATTTTGCTTTCAACGACGGTCAGATAAACTAATGTAAATCAACAAAGTGTTTAGTGTATTTATATTATGCTATCGATGTACTAAAAAAATAATGTTGAAATAACTTGGCACTTACTCTGGCACTTTTGTATTGTTATTCGCTGATCTTTTATTTTCTGCTTAGCATATACTTTTTTCTAACTTTTTAGTTTGTATTTTCTTAGCCAATTTTTAGTCATTGTTTTATCGAATCGTTATTTTCTATGTGTAACTTAGTTTAATATGTGTTTTATATACATTTTGTGTTATTCTTTCTGTTATTTTGATCCACTTAATCAGTATCTGTATCTTTTTAAAGCTATTTTCTCATTTCTCTCTGTACGTTTGTTCGTTTTCTTATTTCAAACAGACCCTTCTCTGTTTTCCTTTTATACTACTTTTAAGTATATCTTGTTGTTCCGTTTGATACTTGAAGTTTATTATATTGTTTCATAAATTGATTTTGTTTTATAAAATGTCTTTTTTTTTTCCTTTTTCTTTCATGTAAATAAGCAAAATGTGAACTAAATCAAGAAAAGAATTTTACAGTAAACATTGGTGATAACATAAATATCACAATTTGCGACACTATCTCATTCAATGAAAACATCAGTATTTATTTCAAAGATCTGCAACTACATGAAGCATCCAACAGCAATAAGTTCTACATTATTCAGCCAGACACAAGTACTTTACTTAAGAGACTTGTTTTAACTATAAAAAACATTACAGTTAAAGAGCTAGGGAATGTGACAGTTCTAGTTTCTTTCAACAACGTCAAAAATATTACTACGACTATCTCTATACAAAAAAACGGTAATTGTATTAGTATTTCCTTAGAAACATTAGTTTTTGTAGACCGATGTGACAATGACGCTATTACTTAAGTAAGTGTCTTATTAATTAAAATTCATAACTAGAATACTTTACTCCAGGATTTCTAGTAAAAAAACAACAACAACAACACTTAACTAAATTACTTGACTCACCTATTTTGTATTTGACAGAAATACTTAACTTGAAAACATGACTGGTGAATTATATGCGCCAATCAAATTCTTAACTACGTTATTGGACAAATCTAAACGTGTATATTATGTTAAAATTCAGTTTTTAAGGAAGATCGGCCTTATACGTCTCTTTAAATCCGGACAAACCTTTCAAGGCGTAACGTGGAAGGGGTGGGTCATGGTTCCACACCAAGACCCTATCCGAGGTATTCCGTCATGGAAAATGTCGATGGTGCACACCGAATACTAGGTTTCGCCCATGCACGCGCGCCTTACACATAACCACCCCTCTTTGTAAATTTCATTAGAAACCTGGTCATCCATCCACCGGGCTTGGCGAGACGGGTATCGATTAGACTATAACTGCCTCCCCACCGAGCCTCAGTGGCTCTCGCCCGTACAATGTTCAGGCTCTAAACGATGATAACGTGTAAACTACACCAGCCTTAACTGTGCACGGTAATCATCTTGGACAGGCATGACTTGGGGAATAAATATCACGATCTCTCCCCCCTCCCCTCTTCTCTCCCTTCCTCCCTCCCTTTCCATGTCTCCTTAATATTTGGCACCGAAAACGATTAAAATTTGTTACAGGGATTCTCAGTCAAAATTCACGGCTCTCCCACATCACTTTTCGCTTTTTTTCATGACTCATGAATGTATTAAAGTTAGACTCAAACATCATTAATATCAACGTTTACAGATATGCATTCAAAGAAGCAAACCGTAAATGTTAGCATAAAATTGACAAAAAAAAAGAAATCGTATTTAGTATTAGCTGGAATTTTCATTGCTTTTTGTTGTACATTGCAGTTGTTGTCGTGGAAGAAATCCCAGATTCTGCAAGTGTTCCCTATGTAGTTTACATTGTTGTTGCAGTTATTGTTGTGTTTTTGTGCATTGTTATTCTATTGGTGATTATGTTTGTCAGAAAACTGAGTAAGTGTTAATAATAGTTTATCTACGTTCATAAGCAAAATATAATTTTATATGTTGGTTAAAACTCTATTCTAAAAAAAAGATTAATAAATGATCGCCCTAATGGTTTATAATTAAATATGAATACATTTTTTTTTATGCAGGAAAAAACAAACGGAAATACGACGAAATGTAAGTTATATACCGTGTGATTTTCGATTTATCTCTTATAATCACTCTAATTACTTATTAGTCTTTTGTTAATTTACTTTTTTCATCTTATTTTTTTTTATTATTATTATTTTTTATTTTTTTCATTCAGTGATAACATCTAGACATTGTATTAATCATTATTTTATAACAGCGACATTTACTAAATGGCCTAAATTTAAATCAAAATATTTGTCCAGAAATCTCAATCTCACATTATTACAAATCTAGGATGTGTACTAATGTGAGATTAGGATTTCTAAACAAATATTTGTAATTATATTATGTAGGCCATTTTTTTAGGGATTTGTATCAAGCACCCAACACTCTGTGAGTTTATTCAGATCTTTCTCGTCTGTGTTATTTCGCTTTTTTTTTTCTACAAAATCTTTAAATGCCTATTAAGGGTTTGGTAATTTTAACAGCTTTATTCGTTGTTTTTTTAAGTATGACATTTAGACTACGTAGAGAAATAAATTGAGGGTTGTTATTTTCACAAAAATGTCCTTAAAAGTTTATAGTAAATTTTTGTAAATTTGTATTGATGCATTTCAGGCAATTACAAACACTGGCTACTATTCCTGGTTACGAAATGGAGAACAATAGTGAGTTATTAATTAAATATACAATTCAAATTTAAGTTTAGCTTTTATATTGTTAATATACACTGTTTGTTTTTCAAACTAAGAAGTATGTAAGTCTAATTAAAAAAAAATAATTGGACTGTGCAAATTGCTGAAACTCTTCATCGCATTTCTAGATCTATAGAGTTTCGTGATTTTATCTCTACAATTCTATAAATTGAAAATTTTTCACATTATAAATTGAAAGTCGATTATTAAAACTTTAGTTTTTTTTAGACCTTTATACTTTGGAAAGAACTGAAAGCCTTTTATCTCTTATATAAGTAATGTGTCTTCCTGAGTGGCATCCGGACATGGAATGGGTTGCCTGAACAAATCAGGAAAACCAGTAACTTAAGATCATTTAAATCATTAATAATATGCAAGACTATATTCAGACAACGGATGAGCGTATTACGCAATAATCATCTTTATAGAAGGAACGTCTGTAATATATTAGATATTACACGTGGTTTTATTTACGACACTAAATTATGTTTATTATAACAAACATAAAATAATGTAAACTATAAAAAAAATGAGCAATGGAAATAATTGTGAAGATTTCGTCGTCGTTAAATTTTTTCATCATTCAATTTTTTTTAACACTATATTCCAAAGTCTACGCAAACGTCAGAGGAGTTCGTGAAAATATGTACGTGAATGTTCGACCTTTGCCCAACGCTCCAGACCTGACCAAAGACATCCAAGAGAGGATCTACATCAACTCGAAAGAACTTCAAGACGAAAGAATGGGAGTCTGGTCAGGAGATGGAGAGTTTGATAACCAGGTGGGATAAGTTATGATACTGTAATCGATTATATATATATATATATATATATATATATATATATATATATATATATATATATATATATATGTAGTAACAAATTTAGTAATCAAATATTCAATAAGATATTATTTCACTCCAATTACCACTAAATTACCTAGAAACGTTACAGTATAGAAGGGCAAAGAGTAAAGAACTAATAATACATAGGCATTAAAATATGATTTAGAAATGCAACAGAGTAACAATCTTGTAAAATGCTCTGATAAACGTAAGGACAAAATACTTTCCTTATGCGTGAACAATAAATGCATTTATCATTTAAGTACTCTTTCTTTCCGAGTGGCATCCGGGCATGCAATGGGTAGGCCTAGCTTGAACAAACCCGGGAAAGCAGTATCATTTAACACAAATAAAAATGCAAGACTTGACTCAGACCTCGGATAAGCGCAGGATGCAATAAAATTATTTATAGAAGGAGCCTCTGTTGTAATATATAAAATAAGAAAAATTAAAAACAAAATGACATTCCTTTGCGTTTGGGATGGTGATGTTTGCCACAATTAACAAAGCGTAGGAATAGCATGGTTATTCATGGGAATTTTTTTTGCGGGTCTTATATGCGACTTTTTTTAAAAGTTTACTGTGTACGTTGTTTTTATTTTAACTTCACAAAGCTTTGTATTACAATGTATAGCTCTGTGTGTGCCAAATCAGCTAACAGGATGTGATAAATTATGCTCTCCGAGTATCACTTTATTTTTAGTGGTTTTAAGTACCTTATATGATCTGTTTATCATTACAGACAGTCCGCACGTTTGGTCAAACTATTTCATTAGTTTATTTATTTATAATTGAAATGTTTAAGCTTTATCGAGGAGTATGGGACAAACTGAAGATCTGGACCACACGACAGCTAAACTCTCACTCATGAAATGCATACATCTAGGTTTTATCAAATAACCAAAGATATTCTGGTTCAAATACAATAAAAAATGATTCAATTTATTTTTAAGAACTAATAACTTCACATAGTAAAAAAAAGTATAAAGAAAACAAGATGGCGGCTTAGTTGACCTTACAGAGGTCAGTACATGTATCCTTTGACTCAGCTATTTAAAGTAAGCTTATCCCGACGGACCAGATTGGTCCATTGGGGCCGGTGAAGCAGCGTTCACCAGTTTTTGTGGCCATGGCAACTAGGTTGTGGTGGCTAGCACTATGCACAGCAGCCTTTACTTTACCCTATCAAAGGTCAGGTACCCATCAGAGCTGGGTAGACTCAGGGACATCCTCCAGACCCCGGGAAAAAAATCCTAGCCTGATATATTTACCATGCCAAAAATTAGAACATAGAACATAAGAATAAATCCCTTAAGAATAAATACATACTATAGTAGCATTATTATTAAAGTATCATAGATAGTAAATAATCAGAGTCATGTATAATCATAGTAATATACCAAACATATTAAATATGAGCCGACGGTTCCACATGCGTGACTAATATAACTAGAAGCACACCATTTCTCATGGCAAGGCCTGATGTTCTACTGATTAACCTACTGATTAATCTACTGATTAACCTGGGAAAAGTAGTCCAGGTCATCAGCTGGGCATTGTTATTCTTGGGCGGATTAAAACTACGAAAGTCGGACTGGAAATAATGTTTACTTTCAACAACTTTAATCGTAACGCCATAAATATATCGAATACATAATACAGGTAGTTGTAATTGTTACAATAAAATTACTTTGTGTGTGCCTATGACCTTCATTGTTTAAGTGTTATGGAAAAAAATCATTAACCTATGATGTAGAAACCCACAATTAAAACAGATAGACTTACTATATTTGTAAAAGGATTGTAATTGTAGAATCGAGCGTCTGTAATACACGCTTATAAGAAAAGAGAGCCTAACCTGAAAAAGTACTTTATATTATTTCACAAGTTAAATGCTTAATAAAGTAGTGTAGCAGGACGTACTGAATTTAATTAGATGCTTCACTGATGTAGGCCTTTTAAAGCTTCACATTTCGTTCAATAAACATTCCTTGCTACAAATCTCTGTTATTAACTGTGGACATATAAATTGTGGCTTCTTGTGTGAGCCCGACCCGTTTTACTTCGTTCCTACATGTTATTTTAAAATAATTGAACAAATCATTAAGACTAGCGTCTTTGTTGTCTGTTGGATACGACTGTTTTTACAGCGTCTCTGTATTTCGTTATTGTTTTTAAGGTTTTCTTTCCTCCTTAGGCTCGAAACGCCTATGACACAAATTAGAGCGTTACACGTATCTCGTTTACGTGTGAAAATGCTGAGTCTTGCCCAAAGACCTCTGACTTTCAGTTTGTGTTCTATAGTTCTTTACCAGGTTGATTTTGGACGGTCTCTCTTCCACTTTCTATGTGGGGTTCAATGTAAGGCAGTATTACTTATATTCCAGTCTTCTTGTCGCAACACATGCCCCATTCATTTAAACAACACTTTCGTTGTTACTTAGTCCTTAGAGTTGTTTTTAGAACCTATTCGAATTTTCTTTGAAAATTCATCTCATCCGATTATTTTGCTTTCTAAAATTGTTTGACTCTTCTAAAAATACGTACCAGTACGCACCAAATTAAAATCAATAGGTTAAAACGTATTCAACAACCTCAATTCCAAGGCGTTGCCCGGGGAAAAAAAACAACAACCCTTTATAAGCTACAGAAAATAATTTTATAAACTACAATGAACAGAAAGATATAGATCTAATAATTAAAAAAAACAAACTTATTTTTTACTGAAGACATTTAGGAAAGTAATTGGCAAGTCTTTTAATTTAACAAAACGCTAAATTGCCCGGTGTTACCCGTGGATTTACAATCTTTTTTTTTAAAGTAATATTAATTGAAATAACCTTTTTAAGAAAAAAAAAAAGGTATAGACTAAAAATAACTGTAGAATCGAGCCCGGTGTCACCGGATGGCAATCTGATACTTTATCCACTCATCCAGCGAGGACAAATTGCAAAGCTTAAAGATAAAGCAATAAAGTCAAGTGTCCTTAAATAAACCAATTTGATTGGTTACACACAGCAAGAGGTTATATATAAATATAGATAACTGTCACACTTTTAAACAATAGATAAAACTATCCTAACTAGTGGCAGTCACTGCTGCTATTATTGTATTTATGGGCTTAATGAAAAATTTGAATGGTGGTAGTTAAGTGGGTAATGTTAGATTAGCATGAGAATATTCGAAAATCCGGAGTTGCCGATAATACCTACTTCGCACCCGGGTTCGGCAAATTGTAAGTTTTTATATTAGTATTCGGTAATCGGTAGAAATCGTCTAATCTAGGGGTCGGCAGCCTTCGGCATGCGTGTCAGACTTGGCACGAAAAACAATTTTCAATGACACGCGGAAGACTAAAAAAAAATATTATTCAAGTATCTTTTATTAGAAATTGAGTGCTAAAGCACGGGAGACATTAAGGTTGTTTGATCACTGAATGAATTAGAAATCCCACTTCGGCACACCATTATGAAAAGTTTGCCGATCCCTGCTCTAATCGGTTCGGCTCTATTTATTGTTTTTTTTTTTATCTACAATTGTTTGAAGTTTCGTTTCTTTCCATTGAAATTTCCTATTTTACATTCCAGTCACGTGGTAGGTACATCTCAGAGGAAGGCCTTGTGTACATCACTGTGTCCCACGACAGCAGCCCCACCAGAGCTACCATCTCGACCAGGTCACTGGGGCGTGACGACCAGGTGTTGTACGCCACCCTGGACATGGAGAAAACCGGACATTTACCCCCGCACCCTCAGAAACACAGGAGACATAAACCGAAGAGGAAGCACAAAGAGAAGAAATCATCCACTCTAGACGCAGGGGTGGCGCTCTTGGACAAATCTAATGGAGGCCAGACTTTAAAATCCGATAAAGGCCACTCTATTTGACAAAACAAAATGAAACTTTTACATCACAAAAAAACTGCCAATGACCTACTTTGTGACATTTGTTCTTTTTTGTTTTAGGGCATTGACCTACTAATGAGATTAGAAAAAAGGATCTATGCAAAGGCGTAGCTATGGTAAATTGTGCATAGGGGCGAACTATATTATAGGCGCCCACCTACCCCGTGGCGTTTCCCGTCAAATTACACTTTGCTTATGCTATATCGAATTAGGGAGACTTGTTTGGCCAATTTTGTTATTATAGTAGGCCTATTCATACGATATAAAATGTTCAACATTTCACCAATAACTGCAATCCAACAGACACACACACACACAAACACAGAGAGAGCTAGAGAGACGTTGTCTTTCCAAACTTACACGTCGCCTTCGCTATTTCGCCCAACATTGCTATATTCGCCCTCGCTCCTTATCAGTATTTTGTGTGCCTTTTATTTAAATACAGCTTTCAGTATTATAATTAAATTTATAACATGCATTTAACGACTGTTTACTTACAACGAATCGCATCTGCGATATGATTGTAAAATATTATATTATGTTAGTTGATTATACAGATTTATATCATGCATTAAAATGTTAATGAAATTTGTGGAGAGAGTTGACTATATTGAATGTTTATTGTTATATAAATATATATTGACGAATCGCTCACCAGGAATCCATTTACTTCCTTGTCAAGGAACATTTATTTTAAAATTATAAAATATAATATAAACATTTTTGAAGTTTTAAACTCCCACACTTCAATTGACATTATATCTACTTCCTTTTGTAATATCCTTTTAAAAGTTTGGTCAAACTTTTTATATAGATAAGTATAAAGAGAGATATATTGATATAGATAATACTGATAATAGATATAGATACATTGAAATGTAGATCTATAGATATTTTTATATATTAAAATAACATACATTTTTCTATGGTATTTTTAACTGATTTGCTCTATAAAAAAGTATATACTATACAAATTAGAAGATTTCATAATGAAAATTTAAAAAATCTAATAATAATAATAATATTTGCATAGCGCTGATATCTTGTGCTCGTAACCACCGTTAATGAAGCCCACATTTACATATATAGCCACAAACTATTA
Source organism: Anisus vortex (assembly GCA_949126835.1). Lineage (NCBI taxonomy): Eukaryota > Metazoa > Mollusca > Gastropoda > Planorbidae > Anisus > Anisus vortex. Next base: position 5,927,249 of record OX421503.1, on the reverse strand, counting down.
AAACTGCATATCTATTTCTAATCTTGATACATATTTGGAAAGTGCAGAGCTGTAGTTTAGAAGAAGAATGCAGCAAGTGTCATGGACAGAGAAAGCATCCAATATGGAGGTGATCAAAATGTCAATATGTAAATACCATTAATTATAACGTTTAAAAAATCGAAAACATCATAGTAACTAGAAAGCTGGAGGAAAAGAGATGCAGAGAAAAACCGAGAAGGAAGATATTAGATGATATAGCGGAATGACATGGCATGACAAAACAAAAATGCTAGAGTTTGCTAGAAGAAATGATACGTAGAATGACATGATCGCCAACAGGCATGGCACCTTATGATGACGAATCTTGTTGCATAGACACTTATTTTTCTTGTTTAAAAAAGTGTTAAATATAATGCTTATATAAATATATAAACATAATTTTCTGTTTTAGATACAATGCTTGTTATATAAACAATGCTATTAATGTAAACCAAGGAGTTTGCATAGAGACGTTAAGTCGGTCACCTTAACCTTGTAACGTTAACTAGTAGGAAGCTATACGATATTTTTATATTTTTTAGCGGTCGGTTTCGGTTTCCTTCTCCTTAACTAACCAATCAGATTCATTGAATTTGAATTTTGAAATCGTTCATTCTTTTTCTTTTTTTTTTCGGTCAAACAGAGCATGACATTCAATACACTAGAGCTAATGAGATATGATTTCGATAGAAGAAAGAAAGGTCTTTGTATAATAAGCCGCAAACCCACAATAACTCTTAGAATTATAGCACAAAAGCTCTTAACATAATCTGTAATAAGATAATAAAATAAGTGGTATTATTTTTAAGAAAGAAACAACAACAAAGTATTTTGTAGGTTTTGTTAACATTAGAGTTATTGGCAATAATTACGAAAGATTTATGGCATTAGTCAAAGAAAAATCATATTTTTATGTATTATTTTTAATGAATTATATTGTCACACTGAAATACATAACCCCTGAAGAAAATAAAAACACACTACTCTATAGCAGGGCTCGGCAATCTTTTGAAACAGTGTGCCAAAGTAGGATTTCTAATTCGTTCAGCGTGCCAAAAGCCTTAATGTCATTAAGCTCTTTTCTCTACATTTGGGGATCTTCCGCGTGCCATTGACAATCGCTCTACGTGCCAAGTCTGGCAAGCGTGCCTAAGGTTACCGATCTCTGCTCTAAAGTATTAATCAACCAGGAAGAATTTTAATTCCTGGTGTAAAAAAAAAAGGTGCGGGAGATGTATTTAAGTTCTGAGGCACGCCCTCATGTGACATACCCAGTGGGGGTGTCCTATGTTTTTGTCCCCACTCGCCTCAAGGGTTCGTCCATTAATTACGTCAACAATTTTTTACGAGATTTTTACTCCCATCCCGCCCCTTTGTCAACAACTGTCAAACAATTAGAGACCTCCCGTTTAAAATTATGTCAAACAATGTTTACCCCTTCCCCTACCCTATTTTGGGCACGGTAGTGGAGCCACAGCGCATTTGACTGACGATCCGAAGGTCCTAGGTTTGAATCCTGGTGGAGGCTGGGATTATTTCCATAAACTTGAAGGTGTCACTGAGTCTACCCAGCTCTTATGTGTACCTGACATTAGTTGGGTTAAAGTAAAGGCGGTTGGGCATTCTACTGGCCACGCATTCCATAGTATGCCGCGGCCACATAAACGGGTAAACGCTGTTACAACAGCCCTATAATCAGTTTGGTTCGAAGGGTACTTTACTTTACTTACTCATCTTATTAACTACACAAACATTTTACGATAACTTTAATGCTTGAAATGTAATAATGATACAAAGGTCCAAAAACAATGTCTAATACAATTTAAATGTTTAATTTATAAGTTGGAAAGTATAAATCGACATGTAAATGTTTCTGGATTATAAAAGAACATAGATTTACTAGTGTATATAGATTCTGTATAGCCTTATCTATTTGCGTCAATAAACAATCTTCATGTTATGACGACAACAGCAAGTGACGCGTTGTACTGGGAAATCCATAATACACTCAATCGTAACATTAAAAATAGTAGGCTATGTCATATTCTTAGTTAATTTTTATCTCTCGTGTTTTGACGTAAGCTAAGTATCGGCTTTTAAGTTGCTGCAATCTAAACTCTGAGCAACGAAATGCAGTCATTTTACGTCATAGTCCTCCGTTTGATATAGTGACGCAAACATCATTCCTGATTAAATGATTACCTATAATCTCAGTCTTTCAAGCGACACATAATAATTACCTTAAAAATTATCGGATAGTTACTTTTTTTTTGTACGCTAATTGCAAAACCAATATTGCTGATTTGGCAAAAAATCACGTTACTAATTGTCTACTTGTATTTCTATAAGGCTCTGCCTAATCCTCCCATAAACATATTAAACTAAAAGTATTAACATGTTTTTTTTTATTTTCTCTCTTGTAAGCATTGACGGTGATTAGTTAATAGACTATGCATCTTCTGTATTAGATCTATCAACAAAAGAAAACATTTAAAAGTTTGAACTAATTCAGAAAATAGCAGCAAAGTTCATTTCCAGCGAATATTCACAACCAACAAGAGAAACACCTGTAGTTGAATCACTAAATCTAAAACACAAGAGTAACACCTGTAGTTGAATCACTAAATCTAGAAACACTAGAGTAACACCTGTAGTTGAATTACTAAATCTAGAAACACAAGAGTAACACCTGTAGTTGAATCACTAAATCTAGAAACACTAGAGTAACACCTGTAGTTTAATCACCAAATCTAAAAACACTAGAGTAACACCTGTAGTTGAATCACTAAATCTAGAAACACAAGAGTAACACCTGTAGTTGAATCACTAAATCTAGAAACACTAGAGTAACACCTGTAGTTGAATCACTAAATCTAGAAACACAAGAGTAACACATGTAGTTGAATCACTAAATCTAAAAACACAAGAGTAACACCTGTAGTTGAATCACTAAATCTAAAACACAAGAGTAACACCTGTAGTTAAATCACTAAATCTAGAAACACTAGAGTAACACCTGTAGTTGAATTACTAAATCTAGAAACACAAGAGTAACACCTGTAGTTGAATCACTAAATCTAGAAACACTAGAGTAACACCTGTAGTTTAATCACCAAATCTAAAAACACTAGAGTAACACCTGTAGTTGAATCACTAAATCTAGAAACACAAGAGTAACACCTGTAGTTGAATCACTAAATCTAGAAACACTAGAGTAACACCTGTAGTTGAATCACTAAATCTAGAAACACAAGAGTAACACATGTAGTTGAATCACTAAATCTAAAAACACAAGAGTAACACCTGTAGTTGAATCACTAAATCTAGAATAAATAGAGTAACACCTGTAGTTGAATCACTAAATCTAGAAACACTAAGAGTAACACCTGTAGTTGAATCACTAAATCTAAAAACACAAGAGTAACACCTGTAGTTGAATCACTAAATCTAGAAACACTAGAGTAACACCTGTAATTGAATCACTAAATCTAGAAACACAAGAGTAAACCCTGTAGTTGAATCACTAAATCTAGAAACACAAGAGTAACACCTGTAGTTGAATCACTAAATCTAGAAACACAAGAGTAACACCTGTAGTTGAATCACTAAATCTAAAAACACAAGAGTAACACCTGTAGTTGAATCACTAAATCTAGAAACACTAGAGTAACACATGTAGTTGAATCACTAAATCTAGAAACACAAGAGGACGGAAGAGCGAAGAGTAAAGTAGAAATATTACATAAGGGATTCAATTCTAATTTTAAAATACAACACAATAACAATCTGATACAATGCTCAGACAAACATAAGGACCAAAATATGTTTCGTATCCCTTATGCAAGAACAAATGCAGTACTCTCTCTTCCCGAACGGCATCAGGTATGGAATGGGTTGTATGAAAAAGTCAAGAAAACCAATAAAAAGATATGATGATACGTTACTAAGTTAACAATTGACACTCCTTCCAAATCATTTTTAAACACGTTGAGAAACGGATATAAAATAACATTTCCTGTGTTCTCTTGTGAGGGTTCGGCAACCTAAGACACGCGTGCCACAATTGGCACGCATAACGATTTTCAATGACACGCAAACCCTCACCCCCCCCCCCCCTCATAAAAGCAATATCATGTCTCTTCTACAAAACATTGGGTGCAAGAACAGGGTGACTCTTATGTTGTTATTGGCACGCTGAAGGCATAATAAACTTAATCATTTTACTATTAACCCTTCCCGTACCGACCTACTTTCTATCTATGCTATCTTCAGTCCCGCTATATACGCGCCCGGGACTGTAAGGGTTAAGAGGTTGCCGACCGCTGTTTTATTGCACGTTAAAAAGTTAGTGAAAACTTGCAGGCACGATTCTATGGAGAAAAGGTGGGGTGGAGATGGGGAAGCTTAAATTTGTTTTTATGCGAATGGGAAAAAAAGTGTGTGCTTTCCGGAATCTACAAAACCGAAACTGAAAGACAAAAATTGATTAACAGAGAAAATATTAGAGACTGATAGACAGGAAGATTTGCAAACACGAAAAAGGTCAAGCAGACTGAATGACAAAAAGACAGATATATGTATAGATAGATAAATAATAGATAGGCAATCACATACTAAATAGATAAATAGAGAGAGTGCTAAAAGATTTATTGATATTATAATAATATAGTAAAACTGGTTAGTAGATATATAGTTAGATTGATAGCTGGATAAATGGATTGATATATATGTGAATAGATCTTCTTCTGTACTGTGGAGACCACGTAAGTCTCGATGAAAAAGTCCACAATTTAAGGGTGATTTGATTACAAATACTCCGGGGTCAAAAGTGTTCATTGGCAACTTATAAATAGGACTATAATTTATACCATTCTAACAAGAGTTATAAACAACGGCTGAATATATTTAGTAAGATAGATGGCAGAATGGAAAGATAGATAAATAGATAGATAGATAAATAGAAAAATAAAAAAATCGATAAGCAAATAGCTAGATGATCAATACATTGAGTGAAAGGTTAGTCCTTTGATTGATTGAGAATTGATTTGTTTTTAATATCTTTAATTCATGTTCCACATATAGCTACAAATATGGCACAACCAGAAAAACAACTCGTTTTATACCAGTGTTTACGTAAAAATAGCTGTGTCTGAAATAGAAACGTGTTTACTGGCGTTAAACGAGTACACATTTATAGTGCAAATGTGTTTATTGTGTGAGAATACTCCTAAATGAATAACCCCAATGAATACCAATGAGTACCAACTAGACTAGTTCCAGACTTGTTTACGTCAAAATTTCATACGCTCTTCACACACAGCGCTTACATAAATTAACATAAACATGGTTGTATATGTGTTTTTTAATGCCAAACTGGTACGTAAAGTGTAATCTGTAGTTCAGTTAGCCTTCTGGAGCAATATTGACGTTCTAAAATGTTCAAACGTTCTTTCGATATGTTGAAACATACAATAGGCATAGGCCTAACCCTAATATTGAGTATACAAATAAAAATATTTCTATTCAGTCCATGTCGTGTTATATTTGCCAGTGAAAGGTAGTTTAGAGGTTTATGTGGCAACGATATACAAGTGTTGCCAATACAATCCCAAACCGTTATTGCTTTTTTTTTCCCCAGCTAAGATCAGATACCGATATGGTTTGGGTAACATCAGGGACACCCAGACCTTGAAAAACAAATTTTAGCATACGACTTGATCCTTGGATTTTTGCTACAACCATCTTAGCTCACTGCTGCTAGACAGACCGTGGCCCGATAATGAGCATTAATGATGCAATACTCTTTAAACATGTTATCCTATCCTTCGTAAGTCGGGTGGCCGAGCGGTAGCTCGTTCGACTGGCGTACCGAAGGTCTTAGGTTGGAATCGTGGTACAAACTAGGACGTTTTCTCGAGTCTGGACGGTGTCCCTAAGTCTACCCAGTTCTGATGGGTACCTGACCTTATTAAATTTGGGTAAAGTAAAGGCGGCTGTGCATAGTGCTGGCCACACAATCACCTAGTATGCCGTGTCCGTAGAAACTGGTAGTGCTGCTTCACCAGCCTATGTTAAAATTTAGTCCAACAGGATACCTAATTAATGTAATTAGTTTTGTATTAGAACTAAATTTTAATGTGTTTTTTTTTCTTTTTTCATGGAGGAGGAGAGGTGGAAAAATCCAAATCTCCTAGCCATTTGAGATGGATAATTTTCGGCAAAAAGACTTGAAGTCAGAAATTGGAAACTCTAGTATAAAAAGGTCATATTGCCACGTTCTTGAATGTTAACTAGCTTCTTTCTTTTTACAAAAAATAATGCTTAAGTGTACATATTTAGTGAGTCATGCTTTGTTTGCTTTGTTCCTTCTTTTAAACGTCACGTTCAATGGGTGATCATGGGATTGCCAAACTTAGCAATTCCCAATCTTGTAACCTTTGGACTCAATTACTATTTTTTTTTAAACAAAGCCTTTTTGTTTAGGTCATAAGATTTGAATCAATGATGTTAATACTCTATACTTCTTCAATTAACTATTATCTAAATTTTGAGGAAAACCTCTTTAGTTGAGCTTTAAAGGGTTAACATGGGATAGTAACCGACAATCATGTATAATATGTGGACAGATACATTTCAAACGGTGATATTACCATCTGTCATATAATGCTTATAATATGAAAATTAAAGTATTATTAACACATTTAACTCTTACCACTTTTAGTTATGATAAAAATGTATAATTAGAAACTATTTTACTAAAAACCCATGCTTTAGGGAGGCAAATTTTGTTTAAGGCTTGGAGGCTTATCCCCAGCTACAATCGCCATCAAATTTGTATAACAACTTCATCTACACTCTGGTCAATTTATGTCAACTTCCGCCACACTCTACAAAAATGTATGTCCACTAGAGCCATGCTACGGACACAATAGTGTCCACTTGAGCCACACTCTTGTCAACTTCAGCCACATTATCCTGCTCAGGTCAAACAATTAAGTCATTATAAGGTCACTTAAAAACAAAGAATAAATGTATATGTACTTTTTAAATTATACATCCTTACTAAATATAAAGGATTAAACAAATCTATTTTTTTTTTAATTCAAATAACTTTAATATAAATGAAATCATTTCCCTTTCTTTGTGGACTGTCTTTTTTTTTTCTAATTTATTTGGGTTTCCTGTTTGTGAAAGAAAAATTTAAATGAAGAAAAAAAAAAAAGAACGGGTTTATTTCAATGTGATGAACTTTAAGTGTTGTTTTTTTTTTGTAAACTTTACTTTAGGATATCAAAGTACAATTTTTTATATATTTTTTTTTGATGGGTTGGGAGAGGTGATGGATTTAGTAATATTTTAGATCATTAGCCACTATAGTATGTGTGAAACAGCGTTCTAGAGTTAATTTATTCAAAGCATTAAAAGGGAATGTGTGTCCAACTTAACTTACTGCATTTAAATGTATTGGCTACTCGAGTCTCTAGACGTAATAAGAAAAATTCACTGCTTAATTATCACGAATTGGACCAGTTGTAATCCATAGATCTGTTGATCTTTCCTCTCAAGTGGCATTCGGGCATGGAATGGGTTGCCTGAACAAACCAGGAAAACCAGTAACTTAACATCATTTAAAACATTAATAAAGATGCAAGACTAGACTCGGACCGCGGATGAGCGTAGGACGCAATAATCTTCTTTATAGATAGAGAGTCTGTAATATATAAGATAAGAAACACCTACACAAGATACTTTGTCATTCATAGGGTTGCCAGTTATCTTCAGAGTACCTTAAATGCATTTGTTCTCGCATTGTTTTTGTTAAAACTTAGAAAGGAGCACGAAAGGAAATGGCAAGCTTTTAAAGGCTTAATCTTTCATAGGCATACTACTAAACAATTGTAACACTTTTAAAGTCCAACAATGAAAATATAATTACGGTTAGATTGTGTGTCAAAATTTGTAAATGTTCGATTGAATATCAGAATTGGTTAAATTCACTGAAAAAAAAAATAACCCAATTAGTCCAACCATGAAAAAAAAAAAAATCAATTCATCAAATAGACGCAGTTTAAGAACCACTGTTGTTATATTTTCTGTATCAGCTTTCATGTCTTAAAAACCCTCGTTTTCGGTTTCTGTTGAACTGAAAGGTCAAAAAGGTGGCAAGCTATGTGGAAGGAAATGAACAACCCTCAGCAAGGGGAATAATCAGTAAATTCATGCGCCTTATTTTTATTTATTTTTTTCACTTTTATTTTTGTTGGGGGGGGGGGGGGGGGGGGGGGGTGACGGGTATACCTGCCAATAAAAATTTAAATAAAAAGAAGAGACGAAGAAAAACAAGAACCAAAGAACGATCTTGAGTTGTATTTTTAGCTCATGAAAAGCTGGCTTTGAAATATATAAAATATTTTAGATTAAAAAAAAAAAGGGAATAATATCAAATAGGCCTACTTATAGATAGTTTAATCAGGGCGTATATCAGGTTTCGAGGGCAGGTAGGGTGGGCAATGTGACAAGGAAGGGTATGGGGCCAGGGGGATATATCGATTTATAAGCTACAGCGATAATTGTATTTTATTTCGTCTATATATTTACGTGTAGGCTATATGCATTCACATGTATAATAATTATTTCTCTGTCGTGTGTTTGTATCATTGATAGGCTATTGTTCATTGCTTCTTTACGTGTGTCGTTTTAATAAGTAAAGTCATGAATCCTTGACTTTAGGTGTAGTTGCATTATGTATATCTCTCTCACCCTCTTTCTCTGCATATATTTGTATGTATGGTCTGTATATTCAGTTCGCGTATATGTGAACAGTCATATTACATTATGTATGTAATGGTAGTATATAAGAAAACATTCATTGTTGTAACCTGTTGTTCCAAGGAAGCCGATTTTCTCTCTTGCCCCCACTTAACTCTTAACGTTTCTTTTTCTAATTGTGTAGGCTACCCTACCACGGATAATGTCACTCATATCGTTCGGCTGGGACGAACTGGGTTCGAATCCTGGTGAAAATTAGGATTTGTTCTCGGGTCTGCAGGGTGTTCCTGAGTCTACACAGTTCTGAAGGGTAGGCATAACCAGACTTTAGTTGAGGTAAAATAAATGCTAAGAGGCATTGTACTAGCCACACAATCCCCTAGTATGATGTGACCAGAGAAACTTGTGAAAGCTTGTTCGACGAGATACTTTATTTTTGTTTACCACTCATAATGGAACTCGGTAGTCAAGAGGCTGTCGTGCGAAAATTCGTTTGACGATCCTTCTCCTTAGGCCTATATAAAGAAGTTTATTGCGTCCTATGCTTAATTGAGTCTAGTCTTTCATTTTGATCAGGGTTTTATACGTTGGTAAAGTTGTTGGTATTTTTCCTGGTTTGTTCAGGTAACCCCTTCCATACCCGTATGCCACATGGGCTAACTTGAATTTAAAAACAAAACAAAAAAGCACGGTTCACCTTTAGTATAGTTCTCGCAAATATTGACGGATCACTTATCACACCCACACATAACACGATTCCCATTCAGATACGATATCAAAGTCTAGGTTGATTAGCTGTCACGTGACGCACCTCCACCATTGACGATCGTCACTTTACTTTAGTTCAGCGTTTCCCAACCTGGGGGTCGCCATGCACCCCTTTGGGGGTCGAACGACCATTTCGAGGGGGTCGCCTAAGACTTTCTAAGACCATCGGAAAACACATAGGCCTATTTTCGCCGGTCCTAGGTAACGAGACTGTAGTAATAATAAGAAATACATTTAACATCTTAAGTATTCAACACAAGGCTTTATTCTAACGTTAACACATGTGATTAATCAAAAAGCTTTAATTTTTAACATTGGAAAAGCATTCTACACGTCAGATATTTACATTACAATTTATAACAGTAGCAAATTACAATTATAAGGTAGCGACGAAGATAATTGTAGCAGCCTACGGTTGGGCTTGGAATAGGAGGGGGGGGGGGGGGGGGAAAGGTCACAGCAACGTTAGAAGCTTACTAAGGGGTCGCGGCATTAAGAAGGTTGGGAACTGGGAACCACTGCTTTAGTTGTTGTTTTTTTTATAATTATTTTTTAAACGTCGTTTGTCATAAACGGGGTCAAGGATATCTTTGAGGTCAGGTGTGGCGTTTGAAAGGAATAGTTATTTGTTTCCTTGAAAGCGTCATTATGCTTTCAGTATCACATTTCTACCTAGCCGGCCTCCACCCTCGAATGTGTTTTAAATTTATGACTCTAATAAATAATTCTTCTTTATCTAGACTAGCCCTCATAGCTCCCCTCGTGCAATGTAAGCCCGCCTATCCATAAATATGTACCACTACAAAGATTACAAAACGCATTCTTGGGTCGATGTTTTATAGCTCTATAGCGTGGAATTGTATTGGGCTGTTCCCCCATAAGCACTGGGCTTAGCCAAAGTAGTAGGCTATTTTAGGGCGACTGTTAGTCAGTTTAGAACCTGACACTAGTTAGAGACGGTAAAGGCAATCGAGCATTGATCTGGCCACAAAACCACCATTGTATGCCTTAATTTAAAAAAAAAACGAATTGTATAGGCCCTATAGGGGCCTTCATCGCCAGCATGAAAAACGGAAGTGGTCGAAAGATGCTGTGATAAAGGTAGATATTATGTATGCCAACGTGACTAGGTTTTGCCAATTCACTTCGTTCTAACTAGGTCTACGCGCTTGATAATAAAATAGGCCTAATTACGAAAACCTGACCTTCAAATAATGTCAACTTGCTCCATCCATAGGCAAAATAATAATAAGTGTCACGTTTTCTTAGGCCTAGAGGTAGCCTATACAGGCCTACTAAAAAAACAAAAATGTTTTGAAGCAAATTTTTAAGCAACAAACTTTTAAGTTGGACATAAGCAAAGTATATCCCGTCGGACCAAATTAATCAATAAGGCATCAATTGATAGGCTTAATTATTAATAGGTCCTAAATTTCTAATTCAGTTTCAATAGAAACTTACCTATTAAACCTATTTCTCTGGCAACTCCTGCGAAACAGGTGGTCCCTTGCAGTATCAGCTTACTGTTCCCCTTAGGGATGTTAAAACCGGTTTGTTTTCAAAACCGGTTTTCGGTTCTATAAAACCGGTTTAAAACCGGATTTCGATTGCCCCCCCCCCCCCACCGCAATGTCACAAGTCACAGGCCGGAAAAGACAAATGTGAGTAGTTTTGTAGGTGTATTTGAAAAATAGTTCAAACTTAATACGTGTTTGCAGAGCATTCAAGAGGTTGATTTTTGTGAATACATTATGATTGTGTACACTTTACCATAACATTCTTTAGAACTAAAAAAAAAAAGGGCTAATTGATTAAAACCGATCATAGCTTTCAATAGTGATAATTTGTGCACTGTGCTTTTAGACTTGTAAAATAATGTATTGAATAGGATCACGTAGCACCAATCAAAAGTAAAAAGAATGTGTATTTAATGCTGCCGTTAATAATAAAGCACAGACGCGGTATCTAGCCGAATTGTTCAGGGTCACAGGACAAAAGTAGTTTGCGTACATCAAAGAGTCGTCGTCGGCATCCGTCCGTCTCGAGAGAAAATGGTGTAGCTTCATGGGTGAGGTATCCAACCGCACCGCTGAGAATGGCTTTGTAGGCCAACCCGGGAGGGGCAATCCCTGCCGCATTTGAGGCACATCAAACAATAGCGCACATCTAAACGATGAGCCGACATTTGGTTTGATGTTTTTTTTATCGCAAGCCATAGTTGGTATTTGGAGAAACAAAAAAAGAAACACAATATCTAAGACTAAATACGGTTAGCAAGGCATTTCAAGAATTGTATTGCGTGAATCCAACATTATTTTTTTTTTATAATTCCATCAGAACCAATAAAAAAAATTAAGAGTGTGCTACTTGAAGTAATGATTACCTTCCAACCAAAAAACCGAAATCCGGTTTTAAAAATCAAAACCGGTTTTTAGATTCAAAACCGGAATCCGGTATTTTGGTTTTCGTTTAACATCCCTAAGTTCCCTAAGAAAGAAGGCGTGCTACATGGGCAACAGCTGGCTCTTTAAAAGCATCGCCTAGGCCAGGGGCCGGGAACCTTTTTGTCTGAGAGAGCCATGGACACCACATATTTTGAAAAGTAATTCTGTGAGAGCCATACATTATGTGTAAAATTAAAAGTCAAGTACATGTGTATTTTGTGTAATTTCAACACTAAAAATACAATAATTATGTCTCTAAATTCTTCTGATGCTGAGCTGCAGTAGACTTTAGCTCATTTGTAGAATGAAATATTGATATGCAATTAATATGTAGATGAAAAAGTCTATAAAAAAAACATTTTTTTATAATCGAACATTTGTCTGCGAGCCAGATGCAGCCATCAAAAGAGCCACATATGGCTCGCGAGCCATGGGTTTCCGACCCCTGGCCTAGGCCCAAGGCAATTATGTGACCTACTTTTACAAAGGGGGATTACGCCATCGTTCTTTGAGGACTATTACTATTATAGTCCTAATTATTGGAAAACAATTTAATGTCGGAGGTTAAGAAAATACACACAGACACAAATGCATATTGACTAGGCTTGCCTAGGTTATAAAGACGATGAAAATAGTATTTTTAAAAGCGTTACACTATAATTAAATTAATAAGAAGTTTGTCAAGGTACAAGGGAGATAATGCAAGAAATACATATAACATTTTTTGGTTTCTTGACATTAGGCCCTTTCTGTTCTAAGTACATATTGTTTTTTTCATTCATTTCGCTTTCATAACCAGGGGAATTAATAATTTCATTATATTTAATATAAACTACATACAAGTTGAAACATTTTTTTTAGCTTTAGTTGATATACGTACCAGGTAGATTCTTGTTATTTTTTGTTATGGTAGATGCATAGCTTTTCTTTATTTCTTTAAATTAACAAAGTCAAATATGAAAATACTGTTTCAATATAATATTTTAAGACATGTATATTTTAGAATAATTTGTTTTGTACTCAAATTTTTTGTAATGTTAAAATGTATCAGTATTTCCTTTATAATGTTATAGCCTGACTTAATATATAGTTACCTGTATATACAAATTTATTAATACAATACTGAATCAATTTTCTTGTAATTTTTTTTCAGAAATCAACAAAAGACTATTATTGATAATAAGTGACATGGACCCAGCCTTGGTGTTGATTAAAATCAAGATTATAATTTAAAGCAAAAAATAACTGATCCAATAAGTTATTCAAACAATTTTCAATCTTTAGTTTAGAGCAGGGGTGTGCAACAGGCGGCCCGCGGGCCACAGCACGGCCCGCCAAGCCATCTTAATATGTCCCTCACAGAACATTTTTAACTGTATTTTTTTCATTCATTGTATTAATTGTGTATATAATTTTTTAGAATGTGTTGCCCATCTTGTTTCAAACTCCTTCTGCGGCCTGACAACGAATAATGTTTCACACCCCTGGTCTAGAGCATACTTTATAAAATATGAAAGTATAGAAAGTAATGAAAGGGAGACAATTTATTTTCTTAGCAAATACAAAAGAAATCTGCAAGAAGTGAGTTGTTAATTTCCTGTCAATTCAAATGAATACAATAAGTATTACAGGTCCAAAGGTAATATAATAATGAAGAAAAGTATCTCGCTCAGAAATTAATAAAACAAGAGAACTTTCTATTTATTTATCAGTTGCATTCCCAAATATTAAAATTTATTGTTTATGACACATACTATAGGCGAAAAGTCTTTTTATTTACTGTATGTTTAACTTTTGAAGACAATTAGTGACTGAACATAAGCAGACCCCCCCAAAAAAAAAATACCAGTATTATTTTGCATGAAACGAGTTTTGCTTTTAATAGTCAAATTATTATTCATATTACTTTTTAGCTGTTGTTCAATTTTGTTTCAGAAATTTTATGTTGTAAATATGAGATATGTTTAACTAAACATTTTTTAAAAAATACAGTTTCCCAAATTTGTTTTTTCTTTAGCTTTTAAAGTATTTATTACATGGGCCTTTTTACCCGCATATGGGGTAATAAGGCCTTTTGAGGGCATGTTTAAAAATATTAATAGTTTGAGTTACAACTAATGTCTCAATAATCGAATATAATATTTACATTGATAATGTTTACATTAAGCATTTTACATATGGGGAGGGGGGGAGGGGTTTGAATAAAGAGTTAAATTGTATAGTTTACAAAGTCTTCTGTTATATGGTGAATCACCTATATTTTTTTTTTACAAAATGTACCAAAGTAACATAACAGAAGTTATTGATACAGTACTAATGTTATTCAGTTTTTTTAAGTTTTCTCAAAACATGAAAAAATGACTTAGGCATTTGTGAAATAATTGTTACTAAATGTTCAGCTTTTATAAAATGACATTTATACAATTGTGAGGAAGCATTAGACCTGATACATTGTTATTTGTTTGTTTCAACATCATCATTTGTATTTATATAGCATAACATATTTAGTAACCGTGTGTGCAGATTATTTGGGTAAAAAGAACTATTACAAACCAGTCAGGGACTAACCAGCCGCCAAAGAAACATTTTTTTAAAGCAAAAAAATTAACAGATCTTGTAAAAAAAAAAAGAATCGTCAGGGTCATTTCACAATTGCCTAATTAATTTTTTGTTTAGGTTTTGAGGAGAAAAAAAAAAGAATAACATCTGTATTACTTATATTATGTTTCTTTGGTACATTCAGCAAAAAAAATGTTCTCCGATTGGTTTAAGATATAGGCAATTGGCCATATAATAGAAGACTGTGTAAACTATACATTTCAACTCTTCACTCAAAACACCCCAAAATTGCCTTCGGCGATTGTGACGAATTGGCATAGCTGTATTGTAAAACTGAAATAGTAAAAAATCTATTGGACAATTCTGCAAGGAATTTTTAGACCTAATGGAGAATTTCCTAAAAAAAAAGGTTGAGATAAAAAAAATATGTTTTGACAGCTATTGCTCCTGATATAAAAAACAATGCAAATGTCTTGCATATCTTGAAAGGGCATTAAAAAATATTTTTTTTTAAATTTTAATTTAGGTTAATGTTTCTCCAGGCTAGTTCTGGCAACCTACAACAACCTGAATGACAACAAAGAAGAAGCATAACTTTATTTAATATTTCCTTGCATAAGGAATAAGAAAATCTTAAAAGACAAAACAAAATATTTTTCTTAAGTTCCAAAAATTTAATTTATTAATCTTTAACAAATCATATTATTATTTTTTCTCGTAAGATCATTATGACATTTTTTTAAAACTTATTTACTAATACAAGTCTGTTATCTTTATATTCATAGAAGAAAGCGTTCCATTATCAACAATGATTCACAAGAGTTACTAATAGCATACACAAAATAATATAATAATAATACTAATAATATGAGTTGTAAAATGAAAAAGAAACTGTATAATGCTTTCCATTCAAAATAATGAAGAAATAAAATTATGTTCATTTTTATAACAACAGTAAAACAACCAAGCAAAGAGCTAGAAAAAAATGTCAATTAGAAAGTATGGACACAACTAATAACTTATACTTTAAACAGCACACACAAAAACAATGAAAAATGTTACGCAGACAATTCGCAGAGTTCCAAATTTAACTTTTGGTCAAATGTAGCTCACTTTTTAATACGCTACGCAGCACCTGCCTACTTTCAGAAAAATAATTTATAGCGTTAAAAGTATGAATCATAGCTGCCAATAAACGTACATTTTAGTTTCTGTTTAAAGCTGGAATGCGGATGACTTTTCACAGTCAGTCAATTGAATTTTTTTTTCTAGAATTTCCAATTTGATGCATGTGCAAAATATTGATCAATAATTTATAATCAAAACCCTGATTTGAAAGTAAAATGCATTTCTTATACTTAAATTGTAAAATGTGTAACTAGCACAGGAAAATCTTACACCATTAATTATTATGGTCAATTTGCCACTTTGTGCATATTTAAAATGAGGATTTTTTCCTGGGTCTCGAGGGTGTTTCTGAGACTACCCAGCTCTGATGGGTACCTCACATTAGTTGGGGCAAAGTAAAGGCAGCTGGGAAATGTGCTGGCCACACATCTCCTAGTATACATGCGGCCACAGAAACTGGTTTATCGGCACTATGATCAATTGGCCCTTATAAGTTTATCTCTTACGTTTAGAGGCATTCCTTCTCAAAAGAAGAATATTACATTTACTATGCCCCAAGCCCCTGCAGGGTGGCAAGGATTGGTAGGCGGTAAGGCTAGAACCTGTGCAATTTGGTTGACAGTCCAGTGAACAAACCCCCCGACCAGCCGGTACAAAAGGTACTTTATACTTTT
Source organism: Anisus vortex (assembly GCA_949126835.1). Classification (NCBI taxonomy): domain Eukaryota; kingdom Metazoa; phylum Mollusca; class Gastropoda; family Planorbidae; genus Anisus; species Anisus vortex. Next base: position 5,910,886 of record OX421503.1, on the reverse strand, counting down.
TTACTTTACAATGAGCTTACATAATTTGTGAAGCAGACCTTATTTTCTTGATTTTGATTGAGTGGATAAAATCTGTGTTAACTACAGCACGTAAAGTATTTCTACTTTTACAGTGATAATTTAAAGAAAAATATGATATAAATTATTGGCACATATTAGTTTTTTCCATCTTAGTAAAATAAAATTTTTAATTTTAAGTTGTCAGCTCTGTCTTACAATTTTGTCCATGCTTAGTTTCTGTCAATACAAATACAAAGTTTCCTTACAAGTGTGATCAGAAGATCAGGAAAATGAATATTTCACAACTCGTAAAGCTACATATACACATTGGTGAAAGTTAATACCAGTGTTGTTTCTGTAAATTGAAAAAAAAGTATAACCAATTGCGAGTTTACTGAAGGTTTTATCATATGAACAAAATGTTAATACTTGCTTTTGTCATTAATATTCTTTAATATATTATCTCTACTTCAACAAAAAATACGTTTGCTAAGTGTAATCATTGCTTAAGTTTATAAATGAAACTAATGATAATCTGAGTAGTCTATTACTTTGCATAGAAGTAGTATAGAAATTAGGGTTTGTATCTATACTGTATACAAGTATTGCATAAATGTATCCGCCATTATTTCACTACTTTTGGGTGTTGGGAGGAGTAAAATTTTAATGCAAATAAAACCTAAACCTAGGTCTTTTTAAAATAAAGTTTTTTAAATGACAAGCCTCTGGAGTCTGGCATCTGGCAAAAGGTTAATAGCACCTTTTGCAAAGTAAGTTTTGTGAAAAAAAAAAGTCATAAACAATAACAGGCCATGTAGAAAGCTGGATTTAAGACAATTACAAAAGAACATTTTGTATTTAAGAGATTGCACAGTGAAAATATAGTCTATAAGCATGAGGGTGAGCACAGCTCAGTTCTTAAAGTGAATCTGTTGATGCCTCTTCAGCAAATAGTTTTTGGAAAAGTTGGAGCCACATATTTCGCACCTGTAGTGGAGCTCAATTGCATGCAGCTGCTTGTGGACGTCCAGGTTGCTCTCGGAGCTGAGGACTTTGTTGCATATATCGCACTGGTATGGGTTCACCCCCGGGTGCTTCTGCTTGTGCCTCTGCCGCTGGAAAGATGTGGTGAAGCACATGCCGCAGGTCTCACAAGCGTAGGGCTTCTCCCCCGTGTGAATTCTCTGATGGCGCTTCAGGAAGTGGTTGGTCAGAAAGGCCTTATTACAGACCTCGCAAACAAATGGCTTCTCCCCAGAGTGATGCATCTCGTGGCGCTTGTACTCAAATTTTGTCAGGAAAGTTTTCCCACAGACAAGGCAGATAAATGGCTTCTCATCAGAATGGACTCTCTCGTGGCGCTTCAGTTTGTCCGTTGTGTTGAAAATGCGGTTGCAGGTGGAGCATTGGTAGGTCCCGTCATTCTTGTGGACGTTTTCGTGCCTTCGAAGTTGGTAGTTGGTAGCGAAACTGGTGTGGCACACGCTGCAGACGTAGATGCACTCCCCGGTGTGTATCTTCTGGTGATGCATCAGATAGCTCTTGTTGCTGAAGGACTTGTGGCAAATGTTGCACAGGTGGGGTTTGATGCCAGTGTGAGTTTGCTGGTGCCTGGTGAAATGCCATTTGTACTGGAAGGACTTGTTGCAAGTGTCACATTTGTAGGGCCGCCTCAGCATTTGCTCATCAGAATCTGAGATTGGCGCACCCGTCTCCACGCCACCATGACCTCTCAAGAGTCCCGACTGAAAGTATGGGGCACACCCACCAGGCAAAAACTTGTTCTCATCAAAGTTACCTTGAATGCTGGCTTTCTGAACGGAACCGTTGGCATCATATTTAAAATGGAGATCATACGGCTGCATGTGGGAAGGGATCTGCGGGACTTTCATAAGACTCTCCGCCATGTAGCATTCATTGTTTTGAGCAGAACAATATCTGCGAACAGCTTCTTCTGCTTTCACGCTGTCAGACACCATAGACATCTGGCCCTCCAGTCTGCTATGTTGCAATAGATCAGCGGCATGACTGACCAAATGTAAATGTGCCGAGGTTCTCTTTGAGAGGCTGTCAACTTCTCCTTTGATTATGTTCTGAATGTGAAGGCCTAGTGTGTCTTTCCTTTGCTCCTCCATTTCGTACAAAAAAAGAATTCCATCAAGTGCACTGGACTCTGAAATGAAATAAAAGAGGATTAAGTTTTCATCTGTAAAACGTCATTTGAATAGTCAGTTAACTCTTAACTATCCATGGTTCTTAAGCCCTTTTATTTTTTTTTGCTTTGCTAATCTTGACTTTGACTACCCAGACAATATTAACTTGTTATTAAAAACTAAATTTACTAATTAGCATAACACAGCAATTATTATTGAAATCCAGAATTGAATTGTGTAACAGTATCACAATCTATAAATTATTTGAGACACTGCACTTATTTTTTTTTTAATTTAATAAATGCTTTCAGGAGTAAAAAAATTATATTTTAATTTAATAAAAAAAGCAAGAAACTAAAACGTTTGAAAAAAATTAAATAATCTAATAAGTCTGTTACAAGTATCTAAGATAATATATTATATCTATCACAAGTATTCATTACAAAAATCCATTAGTATGACAATTACAAGTATGCACTTTTACATTACAACAAATTTAAATCAATCCTAATTAAACTAATACAAAAACTTTTTGACATAAGCTAACAATGTACTCAATAAAAAAAACTTTATGAGAACTAAGGATCAGATAATTAGGTCTTTGAAAGTACATTATAGTTTGTTTGTTTTTACACTGGCTTCATCAGACCTGCCAACTCCGAAGAAGAAAAATGGGGTGGGGCAGGAAGACCATATTAAAAAATCATTTTAAAATAAATTTATATTAATACAATTTACAAGTTAATAATTTTAAAGGGTATTTTGATGTTGCCGATATTGTATTTTTTTTAATACTATTTTACACATCTGTGTAAAAGACTTAAATCATTAGTAAGATAGGCTAGTTATAGGTTATGGACTAGACTAATACAGCTACTAGTAGACAATACAACTTGAGATAAAATTGATCTCCATGATATAAAGAAAACAATGAACTTTAACCATTCCTCTTCAAGCTTCATTGTACTCAGATTGTTATGACAGGTGAAAAAAAAGTTCAACATTATAATGTTCCTAAAATCTGAGTTTTAAGGTCAGACTGATAGATAAAAATCTTAACATTCCAATAAAATCGGAAGGTTTGGCAGGTCAGCTAAACAAAATATTATTGCGATAAAAGGCATATTCTAGTAAACAATATAAATAACTACTTACAAGTGAACCACAGGTTATTTACTTTTTTTTTATATCATTACACCGACTTATTTAGTTGGGGTAAATTAAAGGCAGCATAATCCTCTTAGTATGCCATGGCCATAGAAACTGGTGAATCAGCCCATTAGATCAATTTGGTCTAACGAGATAAATTACAGACTGACTTTTAGAACTTTTAAAAGAATAAATAGCAACCTTGGTTAAAGAAAATATTAATTTAATGCCTAACCATTAAGCTAGCATTTAAAAAAATAGCCTTGGCTTAACTCTGTAAAAAAAAAAAATCTATATTGCAATATTTCAGTTTTTAACCTACCAGTGTAGAAACAGTGTGTAAATTCTACACTGAAAATGCTGCACCGCAAAGATTTTGTTTAAGATTAGAAGAGTCTCTATCGAAATGAATTTCTTAAGAAATTGAAATGGACTGCTGCTGTTGTATGTCACACCATTTCCCCTTTTTTGTAACTATCTGAAAAACATTCACTAAATGTTTTAAAAAAACAAAATTAATGCGATTTCTGAATGTTTTTCATTTACACCTATGTTATAACATGCGCTATTCTTGCAATAAAAGTCGTTACATGTTGTTGTTTTTTTAAACGATTTTTAAAATATTTTCTTTTTTTTTACGCCGCATTTCCTGAAGTTATTTCTTCATTCCCGTTGGTGGCCTAAAACTCAATCTAAAAATATATAAGTATAAGTCATTGTAGATTTCTAAAACTATCAAAATTGAACCCAAATAGGCCCTATATAATTATTTATACAAACTGTATTATTTTTAAATAGTCATCCACACATTTTTATTTGATAATAAAACATCGGTGTACATAACAAAAACTAGCTAGGTATATAAATTTTACGTGGGACTAAAAAAGTTGAATATTTTTTTTTAATTTTCAAATGCGCTCAAGTGAATTTTAAAATATAAATCCAATCGGATAGCCGTTTCGTTCTATTTGATGCATTTGCCAACTTAAAAAATTTGTTTTTCAATTTAATATCATTATTTTACCCGTGTCTTAATGTTATGCTGCACTATGGTTGCGAGGTACTGTCAAGAACGGCACACTCTGCCGTGATAGATAATTAACAGTAAAAGGCTACTTACACATTTCTTTTTGGATTTTCAAATTCTTGTTTATAATTTACATTGACATGAAATATTATTAAACGTTTTAAAACTAAATTAACGCGAATTGTAATTGCTTTTTGCTAAAACAACATTTTAAGTATGAAATGGATGCCATTTTTTTTATTTTTCTCATAACCTCTGGCCTTATGAACTAAGGATGCAAAATTATTTTTATTTGTTTAATTAACAACAAAACACAACACAAATGATGATATTTAAATTAGTATAAAAGTTAATTTAAAAAAAAAATTTAATATTTTTCTGGTGCAAAAAAAAAAAGGACTTTTGAAGTCCTTATTGTAAAACCTGCCATTATAAGCAATATTAGTAGGCCTACTTCCCCGAAGTCTACTTTGTACTGAAATTAACCAATCGGTTGTCCCCAAAGTTAAACCTTCCAGTCTCTCACTTTTGTTCGCAACCTGAGGCACTGTTCGTCACCCAAGACAAAAAACAATTCAAATATTCAAGTTGTTTTTTGTATCTGAATCGTTCATAACTTGATGTACCACTGTCCACAGTATAAAAAAAAAACTAAACTGTATCTAACTAAACTGTATTGGTAAGTCAGCTGGCTTTATAACTTTCACATTGGGATGCCTAGAGGCTTTCAGGCTTTAAATTTAAAAGGACATTTATAATACTACAAAAGCTACATTGCCCAGGGTTGCCCGGGTGGAAAAAAAAAAGGACTGTAAGGAGCAGATTAAAAAAATTAATAAACTACACTTAAAAGACAGCTATAAATCTTATATTTAAATAATTTTTTTTTACTGAAGGCTTTTAGGAAAGTAATTTAAAATAAATATTGTAATCAGGTAAAAAAATAGGCAAGTATTTTTATTTCACAAAAATCTAAATTGCCCGTAGATTTACAATGTCTTTTGTTTTTAAAAGATGGAAAAAAAAACGGTCGAAAAAAAAAAGGTAGGCCTATAGTCTAAATGGAGAATTGAACCCGGGTCGCCCGCAAAGCAGTCCGCTACGTTTACCACTGAGCTAGCAAAGACACAAGTCCGATGTAAAAAATTATTAGACAGTAGGCCTATATAAATACGGAGTGATTATTTGCAGTTCTAAGCGTTATATGAAGATTTCTAGCTGCAAATAACGCTCGGCGTTATTCGAAGATTCCCACAGGTCTACATTTTCTACTGGCGCATGTGAAGAATCGTTTGTCTTTCCATATTGGCTTATATACTGTTTGTTGTGAAGTTTGAACAAGATTTTGTGGCCTAATGGTTAGTGCTGTCAGCTGGCAACTGGGGTGTCGCAGGCCCCAGTCATCTCCACTTTTTTTTATATTCAATTTGAGTAAAACGGGATACGTAAATACGGTAAATACATGAATATTTTGTAAGTAACCATTAGTCATTGTCAGCCAGAAAATACAATAGCTGACTCCTAAGCCTAAATGATACTTTTTCTTATGATAAATGGTATGATAATGATAATAATATAATAGTTCTAAAGTGTGCACAAATGTCTATTTCTATTGTGCTTGAGTACAAATGGTTCTTTAATATATATTGTTTTAAGTGTGCTGAAAGACAGAATTTATGAAATAAAGTAAATTTCCATTTATTTGGATCAATAAAGTAATCTTATCTAATAATTAATTCAAACAAAAAGGTTAGGCCTATTTAGCCTAGATGTTAGGCCTAGTATTAGTAGGCTAATGTTAGGGTCAATACTTCAAGTCAAATTCAAATAGGGTTAGGCCCTGTTAGGGATTTATTTTTATCAATAAATACCTCCTTCTAGCTATGAATATGATCCTAAATAATAGACTATAGATTATTAGATTAGAGGCCTATAGGCTACTATAACTATCATATCATATCATATATATATATAAATCTCAAAAGGAATATGTATGTATGTATGTGGCTGGCTGGCTGGCTGGCTGGCTGGCTGGCTGGGTATGTACATACCGCATAATCTTTTTAAATACTGGACATAAAAACGTGAAATTTGCTACAAATATTCTTTGCGTTACGGCGGTGAACACTGTCAAGGTTTTAAAAAAATTAAAATGACCGCAGTGGTCAGTTTGGTCAAAAAACGTGAAAAAAACACAACTTTTGATTCACATTGTCTTTGCCAGTACAACTTTTTATAGTTTTTCGTCACAAAGTTAGAAAAAAAAAGGATGCGCTGAGATTATTTTTATGACGTCATCAATCTTTGCGCATGGATTTTATAGCAATGAAGGGACATTTTTCATTCATGTTTAAATTGACGTCATCAAACTATGTGCATGGATTTTATTATCTCAACTCAATGACGGGAACAAATTTTCTTCATGTTTAAATTGTCTACGTGCCGTAAACAACATAAATTCTTTACACTACCAATACTGTAGTTGATTTTCTTAATCTATCACTACTTTAATACTTTACACTGTGAATACATGACTTAAAGCTAATTAATAATTTAAAACTTTACAAACATAGGACAAAGCAAATAGATTTAGCATTTTTTTTTCTGTTTCGGGAAGTAATACCGACGCCTTACTAAGCTTATTTAAACGCAGTGGTCCTGGTTACACTCTATATTTAAGCTTATAATTATATGGCGTCATCAAATTTTGCGTATTTATGCGTTTAAGAAGGGAACAAAATTTTGTTTTAATTTGCGTCGTAATTTGTAGAATGCAATATTTAAATGGTTTAAGTAAAAAAATTAAGTTACCGGAAAATACTTTATCCCCGCTTAAGACAATTGCTTATAACTCCATGGGTTATTTTATCCAGTTCCGAGAACTGGGCACCTTTAGGCTTATCGCCTTGGTAACGGCCATTGTTTTAATTACCGGGCAATGTTTAAATTACCGGGCAATGTTTATAATACCAGGCAATGTTTAAATTACCGGGCAATGTTTAAATTACCGGGCAATGTTTATAATACCGGACAATGTTTAAATTACCGGGCAATGTTTAAATTACCGGGCAATGTTTATAATACTGGGCAATGTTTATAATACCGGGCAATGTTTAAATTACCGGGCAATGTTTAAATTACCGGGCAATGTTTATAATACCGGGCAATGTTTATAATACCGGGCAATGTTTAAATTACCGGGCAATGTTTAAATTACCGGGCAATGTTTATAATACCGGGCAATGTTTATAATACCGGGCAATGTTTAAATTACCGGGCAATGTTTATAATACCGGGCAATGTTTATAATACCGGGCAATGTTTATAATACCGGGCAATGTTTAAATTACCAGGCAATGTTTAAATTACCAGGCAATGTTTAATTTGCCGGGCAATGTTCAAATTGCCGGAACTAAATTTTTAAAGTTTTAATTCGTGTCGTATACGTTTTATAAACATTATTTCATAAGGGTTTCATTTGTTATTGTTTTACATGTTGAATAGAAAAATTAATTCTAAGTTTGCTTCCAAAGCAACAATAAATAAATAAATAGCAAAAAAACAAAAACAACACAACATAGGTCTGCGACTTAATGTTTGTCGTAAAAAAAATATATCAAACAATCATTAAAAAAAAAAAAAGTAGTGTCGAATGTTCTTAATCAATGAATAGAACAAAATATATTCATGTTTTAATTTGCGTCGTAATTTATAGCGGGCAATTTTGTAATTGTTATAATGGGTGATGAGTAATGATTTTAACGGGTAATTCATATTGTAGCGGGCAAATAAAAAATTACCTCACGTTTAAATTCGTGTCGTAGGTCATGCGGGCAATCTCATTATAACTGCCTGAGTAGTTAGAGTGTATGTAAACATAACTTTTAGCCGGTTCGGAGGACCGGGCACATAACGGCTTGTATATATATAAATCTCAAAAGGAATATGTATGTATGTATCTATGTACATACCGCATAATCTTTTTAAATACTGGACATAAAAACGTGAAATTTGCTACAAATATTCTTTGCGTTACGGCGGTGAACACTGTCAAGGTTTAAAAAAAATTAAAATGACCGCAGTGGTCAGTTTGGTCAAAAAACGCGAAAAAAACACAACTTTTGATTCACATTGTCTTTGCCAGTACAACTTTTTATAGTTTTTCGTCACAAAGTTAGAAAAAAAAGGATGCGCTGAGATTATTTTTATGACGTCATCAATCTTTGCGCATGGATTTTATAGCGATGAAGGGACATTTTTCATTCATGTTTAAATTGACGTCATCAAACTATGTGCATGGATTTTATTATCTCAACTCAATGACGGGAACAAATTTTCTTCATGTTTAAATTGTCTACGTGCCGTAAACAACATAAATTCTTTACACTACCAATACTGTAGTTGATTTTCTTAATCTATCACTACTTTAATACTTTACACTGTGAATACATGACTTAAAGCTAATTAATAATTTAAAACTTTACAAACATAGGACAAAAGCAAATAGATATAGTATTTTTTTTTCTGTTTCGGGAAGTAATACCGACGCCTTAGTAAGCTTATTTAAACGCAGTGGTCCTGGTTACACTCTATATTTAAGCTTATAATTATATGGCGTCATCAAATTTTGCGTATTTATGCGTTTAAGAAGTTTTGTTTTAATTTGCGTCGTAATTTGTAGAATGCAATATTTAAATGGTTTCAGTTACCAGAAAATACTTTATCCCCGCTTAAGACTATTGTTTATAACTCCATGGGTTATTTTATCCAGTTCCGAGAACTGGGCACCTTTAGGCTTATCGCCTTGGTAACGGCCATTGTTTAAATTAACGGCCAATGTTTAAATTACCGGGCAATGTTTATAATACCGGGCAATGTTTAAATTACCGGGCAATGTTTAAATTACCGGGCAATGTTTAAATTAACGGGCAATGTTTATATTACCGGGCAATGTTTAATTTGCCGGGCAATGTTCAAATTGCTGGAACTAACTTTTTAAAGTTTTAATTCGTGTCGTATACGTTTTATAAACATTATTTCATATGGGTTTCATTTGTTATTGTTTTACATGTTGAATAGAAAATTTAATTCTAAGTTTGCTTCCAAAGCAACAATAAATAAATAAATAGCAAATAAACAAAAACAACACAACATAGGTCTGCGACTTAATGTTTGTCGTAAAAAAAATATATCAAACAATCATTAAAAAAAAATAAAAGTACTGTCGAATGTTCTTAATCAATGAATAGAACAAAATATATTCATGTTTTAATTTGCGTCGTAATTTATAGCAGGCAATTTTGTAATTGTTATAATGGGTGATGAGTAATGATTTTAACGGGTAATTCATGTTGTATCGGGCAATTAAAAAATTACCTCACGTTTAAATTCGTGTCGTAGGTCATGCGGGCAATCTCATTATAACTGCCTGAGTAGTTAGAGTGTATGTAAACATAACGTTTAGCCGGTTCGGAGGACCGGGCACATAACGGCTTGTAAGATTATAAGTATAAGTTAATAGAAGTCATAAGTCTAGGTATAGCCTAACTCTCACAGTTGTTACAAAATTTGGGTCTGCCATTAACGCTTGCCGTTATTCGAGAATTTGGGTCTTCCGATAACGCTCTGCGTTTTTCATAGATTTGGGTATTTTGATAACGCTCGGCGTTATATGAACAGTTCTTCGAATAACGCTAAACATAGGCCTAGGCCTAAATAGGTCAGTCAGAGACACACTCACGTGATTTCAAATTGCCCAATGGGGATATGTATGCGGACAAACACTCTTATTTTAGGCAGGTTTCACAATAAGAATTTCAGGAGTTCCCATTTTTTACTTTAAAAAAAAAAAAAATGTTAAGCTATAGTATAGTATTATATGTCAATTTAAAGCCTAAAAGCCCAGAAATCCAAATATGACACTTATAAAGTCAGCTGATATTTCAATATTTTATAATTAATCATTTAAAAATCGGGAAACTCCCTCTATCAAAAAGTTCCTGGGGCTACAAAATGATTTAGACTAAACATCATCAAAATAGCATTAAAACACACAATATTGTTGAAATTGATACTTTTATGACAAATAAACTCACAAAAAGTAAATATATCAGTGTTTGTGTTGTGTTTTATTATTATTTTTACAATAAAACGTGATTTCGCACTCGGCGTCATAAAGTCTAAAACTACTGAAACTACATTTTGAAAAAAAAAGTGGCTTTCTTGGACGTAAACAGAGCGATTGTGTTAAAAGCGAAAAAAAGGATTGTTTACGTTTAAACCACAAAAGTTTGCGTAAATTTAGTTTAAAACTATAAATAATAGTATTTTGTTGCCGTAGATAGTACACAAATAGTCGGAAATCGGAAAATAAATGTGTAAATAGTGTTTTAAAAAATACTTTTTCGACATCGATCAAACGTTTCAAAAAGCATGCGTTACCCACCGAATGGAGTTGAAAAATATAAAAAAATTTAAATCCTCTTTTTACAAACTCAAAAAGTGCATCAAATGGAATTTTTAAGCTATCCGATCGGATTTACATTCTAAAATTTGCACGTGTGCATTTAAATTGACCGTAATCTCAAATGTTGTTTTGACAGCGAACGTTATATTTCTTAATCAGAAGCCTTTTTTGTACCAATCAATTTTCATTTATTTACTAATAAAATGAATTCTTCGGCTAAATATTTAAAACAAACTTTGTTTTTATGAAAAGAAATATATTTCTGGTTAAAATTAAAAGAGTTTTAGAAAATTACATAGATAAATCTTTTTTTATATCTAGTTTTAGACTTAGTCTCGGCTGCAGAAAAAACACACCAATAGGCCGTAAAAATGTGGGCTTTTTAAAACATGTTTTTTTTTTAAAGATACACATTTTTTTGTGCTTCTAATGGTGACCTAGGGAAAATTAACATGTTTATGAATGTTAAACATTCAAAAAACGTTATATTCCGGCTTTATTTATTCCTGGTAAGTGATTTTCAAATGTATACAAAAAATCGGGAAATGGGATTGGTGGATTATGTATATGTTTGAGGGTGTATAAATTAATATAAACAACACAATAACATAATTAAAACATACAATACTGATGCAGCTGTTACTTTATGGACATATAACCACATACAAGTAAAAAAAACAGCATTTTAAATTTTGTATCAACAATTTTTATTTTTTAAATAAACAATAAATCTCCATCATTTGGTGGCCATTTTGTGAAACCTGCCTTTATATATATTTATGGGAGGCGTTATAGGGCGGATCCGGTGTATAACGTTCAGCGTTATGCGGCGGAACCGGTGTATAACGTCCAGCGTTATGCGGCGGATCCGGTGTATATACGCCAGCCGAATGTGTGTATAATGCCGAGCGTCATCGGCAGACCCAAATTGACGAAAAAATGTGAGAGTTATCCTATACTTATGAGTTTTTTAGTTTGAATTTATTATACTATTTAAGTCCAAACCCTAACCGGGCCTAACCGTAATATCAATTTCTAATTGTGATTAAGTGACATAGGCTAAATAACCTTTTTAGTTTGAATTTATTATACTATTTAAGTCCTAACCCTAACCGGGCCTAACCGTAATATCAATTTCTAATTGTGATTAAGTGACATAGGCTAAATAACCTTTTTGTTTGAATTAATTATAGCCTAAACAATGACAAATGGTTACGTACAAAAAATTCACTTAATTAACTAAAAATATATCGTTTTACTATAATTGAATGAATAATTTAAAAAAAAAGTGGAGATGGGTGGGGTAGAACCTGCGTTACCCCTGTTGACAGCACACGCTACTAACCACTGGGCCAAGAAAACTTGTTGAAAATGTAACAAAAAATTGTAATTGAGCATATAGGACTAGATAAACAATAATGCACATGCGCCAGTAGCAGTGTGTACAATATAGGTCACGAGTTCACGCAAAAAATCCGCCGGATTCGCGCAAAAAATCCGCCGGATTCGCCGCATAATCACTCCGTATATTTATATAGCCTAGACTCTCTAGATCATGATAAAGCTGAAATTTTTTTTTTCTTTTTTTTAAAAAGGGAACTCTAAATCTAAAGTAGGCCGATTGTATTATTTATATTTGTAGGCCTTAGGACCTAGTGAAAACAGGATGACACCATTTGATCATTTGTTACAATTTGTAGATTAGGCCTGCTCTTGGGCTTGGCGGCCTAGGCCTAGTCCTAAAGAAGCATTGAAACTCTTTGGCACTAGGCACATATTTTTATATTAATTTAAAAGAAATGTGAGCAATCAGGTAGTACGGTAGTGTTAAAATTTATCATTTGTCTTTTGTACACAATAATTAAATTATTAAATGTAGCCTCTAAGTCGATTTTGTCTTAGAAAGTTAGTTCTTAGATTCTTCTATTTAGTAAAACTAAAAGTAAACTAAACTACCTAAACTAAACAGTAGGCCTATACTATAGGTCTAGTAAACTTTGTCTTTGATCTTGGAGCTTTACAGTTAGTAGCTTAGACATTAGATCATTAGTCTAAGGCCTACATTTTTAAAGTCTAATGAATAAATGATTAGACAGTTTTTAGTAGTTTAGTTTAGGCAGTTGAGTTTAGGTTTAGAAGTTTAGTTAGACTAGTGACTAGTGACTAGTTTAGTTTTTAGTCGGCCTTCGTCTTGTCTTATTTATAATTTATAACTTTTAAACAAGATTTACTGGAAGAACATTTGTACTTTATGAGACCAATTATTTGCACTACATATATATGTCTCCTCTAGTAAGCAAGGTTACTTACATCTGTTAATTATTTTAAGACGTCAAACATTGTGTTTCAGGAATAAACGTATCTACTATACTTTACTTGACGCTAGTATTTGTTTCTTCCGAAAGCTTTAATATACGTCACGTCCGTTGGTAGCATTTGCCAGATAAACTGAGAAATAATGTTTAGAATTGTTTTTTTTTCTGCATAAGCCTATGCTAAGAGTTTATTTACTTAATTAAAATTAAAATTAAAGACATTAATTTCATATATGCTAATAAAACCAGTATAGTTTAAATATCAAGCATGGAATCATTGTTGGCATTTATTTGATTTAATATTTCTGTTTATCTGGCTGCCGAGATTAAAACAAGAAAAGGGGACGAAATAAAACCTATATGTAGGCCTATAAAGCTTTTTGTGTGCACAAAAGCTAAAATAAGACAAAGAAATATTGTCTTTAGTCTTAATTTAGTATTGTGTTTTACAATCACTCTAATCTAGATAGCTAGACTTAGATTATATTATTTTATTTTCTACATTTATAATTATTTTACATTTATAATATATCGTCATTTAAAACATTAATAAAAATGCAAGACTAGACTCGGACCACGGATGAGCGTAGGACGCAATAATCTTCTTTATAGAAGGAGTGTCTGTAATGTATAAGATAAAACAGCAAAAACCTCCAACAAAACCTCAGACTGGGAGCGCTTCAGGGAAATTAAGAAAAATACCAGAAGAACTAACAGACAGTGCTATCAGAAGTACATTAACAAAATAATCGAGGAAGATTCCAACAACAGCCTGTGGATGCTTATAAAAAGTAAACGTAGCGACCCGACGGGCACTGCACCCTTAAAGCATAACGGCTTGTCACACAGTGATAGCAAGACGAAAGCCGACATTTTAAATCATCAATTATGCGATGCTTTCACGAGAGAGGACGTAAGCACAACACCTAACATGGACGACTCCCTATACCCAGACATGCCGGCTATAAAGATCAATACCAACGGCGTCCATAAGCTGCTCTCTAACCTTAACCCCACAAAAGCTGCGGGCCCAGACGATATACCCTGCCGACTACTCAAAGAATTAGCATCAGAACTGGCACATTTATTGATCATCTTATTCAACAAATCACTGGCCTCCGGGGAATTACCAGTATTCAAAAAAGGGGACAGAAGCCTACCAGGCAACTATAGGCCAATCTCATTGACTTGTGCGTGTTGTAAGCTTCTTGAACACATTGTCACGTCGGAAATCTCTAGCCACCTGAACATGTATAACATCATCACAGATGCTCAACACGGATTCAGGAAAAAGAGATCCTGCGAGTCTCAGCTCATCCTCACCGTTGACGAATTGGCAGCGACCGTCGACAAGGCTGGGCAAACCGATACCATCCTGCTAGATTTTTCAAAGGCCTTTGACAAGGTCCCTCACAAGCGCCTCCTTCTCAAGTTGGATTACTACGGTATAAGAGGGCAGACCAAGAGATGGATTGAGAACTTCCTCGTCGGCCGCACCCAACAGGTTGTCGTAGAGGGAGATACTTCCACAATAGGACCGGTCATATCTGGAGTCCCTCAGGGCTCGGTTCTTGGGCCTTTGCTGTTCTTGATATTCATCAACGACTTGGAGAGTGGACTTCACTCCAGGGTACGACTCTTTGCAGATGACACCATCCTGTACGCTCCAATCGATAGCCCTGATGATGCTGTTTACTTACAGGAAGACCTCCTAAAGCTAGAGGCATGGGCATCGAAATGGCAAATGGAGTTCAACGTCGATAAATGTCTCCTCCGCTCTGTTTCCAGAAAAAGAACTAAGATACCCACTAGCTATACTTTAAATGGCCAATCTCTTGCAAGGGTGTCAGAAGCTAAATACTTGGGTTTGAACATCACAGAAAATCTCCACTGGGGCATACATGTTCAATCCATTGTTGCCAAGTCAAACAGAGTCTGCGCCTTCATCAATAGAAACCTAAAGGGGTGTTCCACGAAAATTCAGACCCACTGTTATAAAAGCTTAGCTCGCCCCATCCTAGAATACGCCTCGCCAGTTTGGGACCCCCACCAGCAAAACCTGATTGACAAACTAGAGATGATTCAGCTACGCGCAGCACGTCGAATGCTAGAGGACTACAGCACCAAATCAAGCGCCTCTGCCTTAGTAGCAAAACTCCACCTAGATACACTACAACAACGAAGAGCAATTGACAAAGTGTCCATGATTTATAAAATCATCAACGACCACGTGGACCTTTCGACCCAAACAAACAGAATGCAGAAAGTGTCCCGCTCTACTCGAGGCCATCAGCTCAAGCTGCATGTCCCACATGCACGCACCGACGTCTACAAACATTCTTTTTTTCAGTCAGCTATTAGCCTGTGGAACACCCTGGACCAGGACTCCATCACTGCCCCTACAGTTTCAGCCTTCAAATCGTCACTAAAGAGCTGGTCCAAAAACCTAAATCTTTTATCTGTATATAACTGTTGTTTGCTATGTTATGTTTGCTATGTTATTTTAAGTGTATTTAAATTGTGGACTTTTTCCTCTTTTCTACGGGGTCTCCACAGTAGGCCTATTACGAAGAAGAAGAAGAAGATAACTTTGATTTTTTGTTGTATCGTGAAGCTCAGTCACAGTGGCTAGGTTATAATAAAGAATAGAGGCAGTGCTGCTAGGATACCGTATCAAACGTCCCGGGTTCGAATTCTCTGTCGGCGACTATAATAGGTCTTATAATTTGAAGCTTAGGCCTACTATAGGGCCACTATTCACTATATGCTATAATTATAGTATAGACTTATGATTATTATATTAAATGTTAGTCTAAGCCCGCACCTCCATTATCATAGCCACCACAAAATAAGTTTATCAGTTTTTCTCTCTTGAAGAAAAAAACAACGACTTATTGAATTATATTTCTGGCTCTTCGACTGACTGTAAAACGTGGGCCCACGATAAGTGCACCGAAGACAGTCAGTGATGGGTTTTATTTACCAGAATTATTCCAAGTGTCTAAGTGCTATAGTGCAAGTATTGATAAAAGGGAAATAACTCATGTAATCAATTATAATATTAAGTAAGAATTTAAAAACTCGGAATAAAACTCATAATTGTAGGCCTATATTAAAATAAAATAAAAAACATAGAGTCTTAATAAATCGGAAGTGGATAGTCACATGACTGACCTTGCTTATTCTTGAGTCTCCCTCTCAATTTTATAATGAATGCACGTACAAAATATATATTGACTCAGAGACATTTATTGAAATGTGTTATATCGCTACGATAACTATAATCTATAATTATTTCATGGATGTAAAGTGTGAACTGTTAATGAACTGTTATTAAATGATATGTGCTGCAACAAGGCGTTCTTTTATTTGATTACAAGTTAAAATATATATTGTGGTGAAGTCGTCTATTCAATGTTTGATAGCTGGAGACCAATATTTCAGCAACTGTAGCAGAAACACTCTAAAGAGACTGATTGTATTAATTGATGTACTAAGAATAAATAAGGACATCAACACTAAGTAATAAAACAAACTATAAAATAAAACATTTCGGTTGCTTACTTTGTTAAATTAATTGTCATTGTAGGCATAAGCTTATTTAATAGTGTTATTCTTAAATCTTATATTATTCAATGTAGCCCGGCCTGTTAGGCAGGTAGGCCTATTAAATTTTTTTTACCTTGTATTTAGAGCTGTAATTAGGCCTATTTTAAATATATTCTAAGGAATAAAATTCGTAGATAAAAAGATGCATGATACCCAGGGAAAAAAAAAAGTATGTAGGCCTATAACCAGGGCCGGTCCTAGCCATTGCGGGGCCCTATGCGAAACGGATTGCGCGGGGCCCAGTCTGGGTAGGGATACGGATAATAAGTGAAAATAAAGATTTTGTAATAGAAAATAAATTCGTCTTTGCATTTTATTATTTCTTTACTAAATTCAAAATCACGACAAATTAACTTTTTTTTACGAGCTTTGCGTGTAGCGAAGTCATACAGCATATCATCAAAATTAAGTTTTCTTAATAGATCACGCTCAATAGCAAGAATTGCCAAGTTGTTGAATCTATCTTCATGAATTGTTGACCTCAATAACCTATATGACAGTTGCTATTGTTTTGATATTATTTGACTCCTATATTTAGTAGACTTAAATTAGTTCCCGTATTCACAATACAGTAGCCTACGCTATAATAAAGCAAACGAAACTATTTAAATGCTTATTACAACAATTTTTATTGAAAAAAATATTTCAGTAAAATATATTCTCATTAAGAAAAAAATCAAATATTTTACACATTTATTTTATTAGCCTACATAAAGGTCTAGTTTTGCTTTAAATATAGGCCTAGGCCTACAACAAAAAGTTGTAAAGTAGGGCTTACAATTTACAAATATTAAAAGCCATAGGCCTATACATAGACACACATCTTGGAATATGAATTGAAATGATATATTATTGCCTGTTGCAATGCTCAGATAAACATAAAGGCAAAAACGATTTCCTTATCCCTTAGAGAACAAATGCATATAAGTGCTATTTCTTCCCGAGTGGCGTTCAGGCATGGAATGGGTTGCCTGACAAAAAACAACAACAGGAAAACCAGTAACTTAACATCATTTAAAACATTAATAAAGATCCAAGACTAGACTCGGACCACTCATGAGCGTAGCAGCCTTTTTTTTTTCTTTTTAGAAATATTTAAGATAAGATAATAAACACAAGATCATGAATAGACACGTAGACATGTCCACACAGACAAGTCGCATCCAAAAAGTGCCCCGCTTTACCAGAGGTCATCAGCTCAAACTGCGTGTTTCACACGCACGTACGGACGTTGCAAATATTCCTTTTTTTTTTCGTCAGCCATTAGACTGTGGAACTCATTGGACCAAGCCACCATCACTGCTCCTTCTGTTCAGACTTTCATGTCATCTCTGAAGGGCTGGACTAGCAAATGAAACTTGGTCGTCGGCTTGAGCTCAAAACTCTTGTTGTAAGTTATAAATATTGTGAGCAGCAATGCACAATTAGGATCCCAGAGAATTCACAATCAATTTAACTTATCATTACATTGTGGACTTTTTCCTCAGGTAGGCAAAGTATAATGAAGAAGAAGAATACTTTACTCACAATCAAAGTATATAAATGATTGTGACATATTTGTTAGTTTGGAAAAGGCCACTTCACCACAAGACTGGTAAGATGTAGCTAACATTACTCATTTGATACAAAACACAACGCTACTTTAAAAGTATTTTCACTCAATTGTGTATGAAGTCTGGCACATTTGTTACATATATTTAAATATATTTAAATCTCGCTTTTATAATGTCAGTTTCTTAAAAAGCGACAAACTAACTTATAAGGGACACAATAGTATTAAAACCTTAGATGCCATCACAACCGTAGTCGGTCGTTGAGCAAATTAAGTTTACTTCTTCTTTAATATTATAAGATGAGCTTTTTACTTTCTTGCAGCTTGCAGCCAAAGTCATTGTGAATCGAGCATCTACAGTTACAATCAAAATGTGCATGAGAATCATGACCATGATGCTTGGTCGGACATTAGCATTGCATACAGGGTAGACAATTTATTTCACTTCTATTGTTGTAAGAAATAAGAAAAACAAAACAATGCAAAGTAAAATGCAACCAAGAAATCCTAGTGTATTTTATGATTTTGAGAATTTAACATGGGCGTTCGCAGATGGTTTTGTAATGGGAAGTAGTAGATTCGTTTAAAAATTGTTTGAACTTAGCAAGATCGTATATTTGCATAGTATAGCTTTGCATAAACACAATAATTCAATTTAAAGTCAAGATATATTAGTGAGTAGTTAAATAAAGATTAGAAGATAGAACATGTAATAGTATTTAGTATGTTTACAAAATGTTAGTGTTTTCACTCAATGTTAATCTTTTGAAAAAAAAACACACTGCGAAAATCAGCTATTTTCTATGTGGACGCCCATTTTTAAGATATTCTTGGTAGTGTTACAATTTTTTTTGTTAAATCACGTAGGACTACAGAAGATGTTATAAGTTGATCTAGATCTATACAGTTTATTGTGTCAAGAATGCCAGTGTGTTCAACTGAAAACTTTTCAAATGAGCTATTTACAAAACAAAAAGATGTGTGATTCCTGCCATCATACTCTACTCTATTAAAAGCTTTCTAATAATAGTGATTAGATTATACTGGTCGATTTTGGTAATCTGATTAGTGGCGTATGTTAGCCTATACTTGTTTGTTGTGAATTGTATCTTGCAATAAACATTACAAACATTTTCTGAATTGGTTTTTAATTTCATAAACAATAACATTTTCTTTAGTTTTCAAGAAATAAAAAAGACAAAAACAGTTACACTTTTTAAAAAATAATTGCAACCACGATGTACATTATGCCACGTAAAGTACCCAAATTGATCATATTATATATTATATGGCCGGTTAAGCAGCGTTCACCAGTTTTAGTGGCCACGGCATACTAGCAGCCGCCTTTGCTTAACCCAACTAATGTCAGGCACCCATCAGAGCCGGGTTGACTCGGGGACATCCTCGAGTCCAGGGAAAAAAAATCCTAGTCTTCTCCAGGATGCGAACTTATAACATTCGGTACGCCAGTCGAACGTGCAGCCGCTGGGCCACCGTGCCCATTGCGATGTGCATTCGTGAATTATAATCAATGACATTAATAAGGTAATACAATTCAAACACATTACCGTAAATATGATGGTTAATTTTACACATTTTTATATTTTCAACTAAAGTTGTTTTTTTTTAGCGCTTGTTAACTCTGTATAATAAAAAATGTGTATAGGCCTACAATTTAAGATATTAAACAATTATACTAAGTTTTTGAATATAATCCCATACTTTGTACAGTTTTCCTTTAAAATTTAATTATGTTGCATGGAAATGACGAATTTTGATTTGAGTAGTTTAAAAATATAGAAAAACAAAGATATTATGTCAGCTAAACATATGAAGGTAAATACTACAGACATAATTATGATTCCAGCTACTCCCATGGCACTTGATGATTGTCTGTGGTCTGGGGCGCATTCCTTGGCCCTCTTGTAGGCTGAAGTCTCCTTCTTGGGGAAGGTGAGATTCTTCACAATAGCCTGTTGGAGCTGGTTCACGTAGTGGGCATCGCTTAACAGGGCTGAGAAATTTTGCGTCGTTGTCGGAGCAGGCGTTGTAGAGGTCGTGGTATTAGGCGTTGTGTCAGTTGTAGTACCAGGCGTTGTTTCAGTCGTCGTATCGGGCGTTGTACCAGTTGTAGTTGCAGGTGTCGTAGCACTTGTGGAAGTTGGTATAACACTTGTAGACGACAATGTGGCAGTCGAAGATGATGTAGCAGTAGGGGAAGGTGATGTAGCGGTTTTGGAAAATAATGTAGTTGTTGCGGAAAATGATGTAGCAGTCGTAGCAGGTATGATAGTAGTTACGGAAGATGATGTAGCAGTCGTAGCAGGTGTCGAAGTAGTTGCGGAAGATGATGCAGCTGTTGTTGAAGATGATGTCTCAGCTGTGGAGGTCGCTGTACTGTGAGACTGTGATGTTGATGTAGTATCTGTAGTCCGCTGACCTAGTCGCTGGATATAGTCCGAATGATCAAATACCTTCAAATGAGAACAAGTATACAATTAATTTTACTATTATACATTCTTTTTTACAACAGTGCAGTTGATATAATAAATTAACACATTTGCACACAGTTAGGACTCAATTCAACCATGACTTATTTCTTTATTAAATAATATTAAACACCTTTATAAAGTAACCTACAGGCAGAAATAATTAAGATTCCAAATAATACATTTCACTTTTACCATTTTCACAAAGAACGATTGCAATGGAATTTCTTTTATCTTGATCTTAGAGTTATACATTATATCCCACTTTCAGATGAAATACACTATTTGTATTAATCCTGCTACAGTTTTTTTTATTTGTTAAAGATAGGACGAAAAAAAAACATGAAGAAAAGTCTCGTTCTGTTATTTCACTAAATTATATCCTTATACAGTTCTGGATATGTGTGGATATTGGTGAATGGTGTTAAATTAATGGTGTTTAGATAAATTTAATCGTGTTTACACGAAAGTTCTTTTTATAAACATTATTATAGTGCACCGTCAAAATGGTGTCGAGGGGGATAGACCTTTTAGATAATTGAGGTTAAGCTGAATGGTGATAAATTAAAAGGTGTTTAGATGACCTGTGTACAGCTGGCGGGTGTTAAGTTGAATAGTGTCTATATGAATGAAGACATACTTAGTACATATGCAATTTTATTAACTTAATGACGTTTGTTAAAATATAATATCTACCCTTATTGGTTCAACCATGTTAACGTCTTGAACCCCCAAAGTGTGACACATGGATGTCTTGTCATTATACATGAACATGTAGGTGCCGAACGTGCTCTGATGATAAGTGAGCTGAATGTGATAAGTCTTTTCATCTGGTGGCACCTCGAGCTCACATCCTGCCCACTTGGTGTCTGAAACATGAACAGTGACTCCATCACGTTCAAATACATTGTAGTTATGATTTTTGTTAAATAATATTTTGTTAGAGCCTCTAAAAAGTGTGGGGGGGGGGGGGGGGCAGAGGGGGGCATATGCCCGGGGGCGACACTTCCAGGGGGCGTCAAAAAAGCCTAAATATAGCACTAAACAAAGCAGTTACAGTATGCCAGGGGGCGTCGCTGAAACCTTTGCCCTGGGGCCCTGCCTGTAAAACAATGTGTTTTCGGTAACGATTTATTGAGGCATCGTAATTTCATGCTAATTGGTACTTTCCTGATTAAAAAAAAATATATATGCCCGGTTTTGGCATGATCTTAACCAGGAATCGGCAACCTTTTGCTAATGATGTGCCAAAATATGATTTATAAGTCACTTAGCGTGCTAACAGCTTAAAAGTCATACTGCTTTTTCTTGTCGAAAAAACTTCAATTGCCCTTTTTGGTGGCTCTACGCGTGCCATTAAAGATCGCTCTTCATGCCAAGTTTGGCACGCGTTACGTAGGTTGCCGTCCTCTGATCTAAATCATAGGTGTGCAGCGCATTTTCTCATCGGGCCGCATGCGGAATTTGATGTAACAAGATATGTCACATATTTTAAACTTAACTTTACTTTACTAATACCATGAATGCAAAAAAGATGTATTCCGTTGGAAGCTCTGAAGGGTCACACTAAAAGTCTTGTCGGGCCTTTTTGGGACCAGCGTGCCCCCCCCCCTGTTTAAAACCCCTAAATCTACAACGTAAGGAGTTGCAGTCAACTTCACCAACGTTAGATTACAGAAATGGGGCATGACCGATAGCTAGAAATGTATCAATACAACAAATCCTTTTTTTTATTTTGTGGTATATTCTACCATCATCAAAGGTAAATTGTCCGAATTTCTAAAGTATAGATGTTGGTCTGAATTACTGGTCCCTTTATAAACATCCCAATCATTTTATGATCAAAATGTCATGTACTGGGCACCTAAGCTAGTAGTTTATAAAGACAGGTTAAACAATTAAGCCAAGGAAAATAATTCCTTTAAGTTTAAGGATATGTTAGTCGATGGGGCGATTGAGGCAGCGTTCATTAGATTTCGTCACCTCAGCATACAAGAGAATGTGTGGCCAAAACAATGCCAGCCGCGTTTTACTTTTCCCCAACTGATGTTATTCCATCAGTGCTGGTTAAGCATAGGTACAACACACTGAATGTAGAATTCAGCCTTGGATTCAAACTCTAGACCTTTCGAAATGCCAATTCAAACATATAGCCACTAGACCAGCCTATTACGCTTAAAGGTTGATTTTTTTTTTAAATCTCTAGTTCTCTATACCTTTCTTTATGATTGTAAATATATGTGTCTTTTTCTTCTTTATTATACTGTGGAGACTCCGTTAAACCAGAGGAAAAAGTCCACAATGTAAGGATAAATTGATAGTGAATGCTACGGGATCAAACGTATGCATTATTACTTTAAATATTTATAACCTACAGCAATAGTTTTAAGTTTAAGCCGACGACGGAATTTAAATTGCTCGCCCAATCCTTCAGAGATGACTATAAAGTCGACACAGAAGGGGCAGTGATGGAGGCTTGGTCTAATGAGTCCCACAGTCTAATGGTTGACGGAAAAAAAAAGAATATTTGTAAACATCTAGACACTTTTAAAGAATGTTTGTTTTACCCGTTATAATAGAGCAGTTCATCTCTTGGATATGGTCATTGACTAGAATCACGTTGGTCAATGTATGGTTAACAATGATGTAGATGACTAAATTAAACTCGGATTCCTCCTGGCCCACGTTAAAATCATACTGGTGCCTCCAAAGCTTCTCTGGAATAAGTTGAGTGACACACATGCTTTTACGACTGTCGGTTCCTATTACACGAAAAGTAAGAATAAATACAAATTAAATTTATAAGTAAAAGCAGCAACAATTTATTACAAGAGAAGAACAATTTATAAATAATGTGATTATACGTTTTTTTGTGTGACTGTGTTTAATTTAAAATAAAGACAATGAAATATAGATACAGTTTTACTTGCACCAGCGATCGTTTAAGATTTTAATAACATTGTAAAATCATTTTTTTTTAGATTAGATTAGGCTACTTATTTTTTTATAAAAATTGCATGTGCATTCTGCTTTAAATAAGCTAATATCTTTATTTAAAATACAGCATCAATCACTAATATCTAAGAGATAATTACATTCAAATATAATTCTTTGCAATTGTATTGTAATATTGTGTTTGTACCCATGATCCATTTATTGTAACTTTTACCTAATCTAATCCATACGTTTTTATTTTCTGAAAATGTCATCGTTTATTGGTGTTTTAATTTTTTCTAACGTACCGTTTAGTATAAATAACATACTTAGAAATCTGTAAAAAGAACAAAAAAAAAGGATATGTATTATTATACTTTTATACCGTTGAACAATATTATATTATGTACTGCTGTGAGAGAGAAATTCTTTGTGCCGCTGAAAAAGTAGAACTCGTTTTCTGGAAGTTGTAGCGTTTTCACTTCTCCTATAGTTTTTAAATGATGTTCGTATTTTCCCGACTGTCCAAATACCTGCAATTAGAAGCATTGTTCTATTTATAATTGAAAAATTTTTTTTATGAAAATAAAAAAGATTCGCGCGAAGCGTTGGCCTCAATGCAGATAGTTGTTACTACTATGTTAAGGTTTTAACTATCACTGAGAATGCTACTATCAGACTTAATGGATGGTGCTGAGTTAAACCAAATTTTGGGGAAAAGATGCAGAAATTCTATCTAACTTTCGGATTACCCACACACTTGTGGGCAAGAGCACAATGAGTATGCTAAAATATTATAGCATGGGGATTCACTCTATACACATATAACCATCGTTTTCTGAGAAGGCCCGTACATTTATCCGGAGGTGGGAGACATAAAAGTGGTACGAGAGCTGGGACAGCTCCGACAAGGGCCGAGAAGTCTGGCGGCATTTGCCCCGCCCTAACCGCACCGACCCATGGTGGTACCTTAATAGGTCGGAACAAAGTATTATATCTCAATTCCGCTCTAGCCACTGCCCCATTGGGGCATACTTCGCCAGGTTCCGGCCTAACTACGACTTGCGGTGTCGCCACTGTGGGGAGGAGGAGGAGACGGTGGAGTATATCCTGCGGGAGTGCCCCCGTCTCGTGGATCGAGGAGATGGGACGGGTGACCCACTATCCACTGATCTCTACGGAGATAGTTCTTGTTCAGAGCTACAAGGGAATAATACTCCCAGCTCTCGTTTCCAATAGGAGTTCAAGTAAGTAAGTAACCATCGTTTTCATGAGGGATTCCTACTAAAATGAGGAACTTTCACTGACCCCTCTTCCAGCTAATGTTAGGTTCCCATCATAGATGGGCATACTTAGTATCACTCATCTGTACCGATGGAAAAAATAAGGTGTTTGGATTCGAATCCAAGATTTTTTGAAATCAGTCAATGTAAAATGTAAATCTAAAAAAAAACACGTAAAATAAAAGACTTATCCGTACACTGATGCGGGTATCGTCTTCCACAGATATAATCCTAAATTCCAAAGTAACACGGGATTGTGCCGAGCCGTTAAGCGGAGATGGGAAACTAATATATATGGAACTGATGTAACCGAGTGGCAGAATCTGGTCAAGCGAGAAATCCCTTTCGTATCTAGACATGTCCAAATTGACCACTGTGACCTATGGAGAAAAAAAAAACATTAATAAAGACTCAAAAAGTATTATTCATCTTCGTCCCTTCCATAACAAGAGTGAGGGTCGTTGGGGTATAATTTTCATGGCGTGTCTTGGGCAAGTAAGCCTGGCGGGGCCCAATCCACTCCGGGCTATTAGGCAGCTCCCATAATGGGCGGGTTGTCCTGGCCATTGTGCCTCAGGTGGCATCCTCTGCCAAGCACAGGTGAAGCGGTGACCACCAGTTCCTGAAATACTTCTCAGTTGCTCACCTCTTGTATCCATCATCTGCCTTCCATGATGTCACGTGACCCTGATGGGGGGGGGGGCTAAGTGGGTACTTCACCCCTGCCCATGAGGTGCCCACAGGCTAGCGGAGGGAAGGAGGCGCCTAACAACTCCTATTGATAGGGTCTACCCTAACCCGCCACGCATATAAAAAACTATAAATGCATTTAAAACGTTGCTATAAATTGAACTGAACGTTGTGTGCTTCGTCGATTTCCAAACGGTTGATCCGATTCACGACGTCAAAAATGACTCGGTGAACAGAAATTATTTGGATGTACTAGTGATATGCAGAATATGTCTTGAAAATAATAATAATAATAATAATATTTGTATAGCGCTGCCAACAAACATAATGTAAGCTCAGGGCGCATTTAACATACAACAAGAACACGGACATTACTCTAGGCTAGGAGACAAAGCTAACTGATGATATAAAAAAAAATCAAATAAATGTAGCATAAACTGACCCAACCTATAAGTAAGACTGTAGGGGTCTAAAACATGTTAAATGTTAACTAAGGCAAATCTTGAAATAATGAGTTTTTAAGTTCTTTTTGAAAGTATCAATAGAGTTTGTTAGCCTGAGTTGAACGGGAAGTAGATTCAACACCTTTGGACCGGATACTGAGAAGGCTCTAAAACCAACGGTCGTCAGAGAGAAACGGGGCTCTTCCAAAAGCGATGAGTTGGCAGAACATTTTGTGCAATTTGGACGCGGTTTTAACAAAAACCATTGAGATTAAATTTCGTTATGGTATAAGATATTTTTGGACTCTTTAGTTCCACTATCAGTGAGAATCTTTCAAAAGAATCATCAGTCAGCCAGGAAATACAATAGCTGACTCCTAAATGATACTTTTTTCTTGTATGATAAATGGTATGACATGCATGCATAAAAGGTCACATGCAAAAAACATTTCCGTTCTTATTCGATCATTTTATTCGAAACAATGTCTGTGTGCTACTTTACTGGTTGTACTCAAATTTGTTGGGGATTAAAATTTATTTCATTTCCAATAGATGTTTACAAAGCAAAACAATGTATTGTGAAAGTCAGAAGGGAATAATCACCTTTTTAAAATATCAAACTTATTGCTTAATGCAAAAGAATTTTTGTTATTTGTTTTTATGAATTTACGCATTTTGTTTTTCAATAACCAAGAAAACGCAACTCTTGACTCATTTATTTTGTAAACAAATAACAATTTAACGTCACGCGACTAACACTTGAGTATTAATGATCGATTGTTCACTTTTGATGTTAAAAACGGATTCCTCATAACTAATATTGTATCCTTTGTATAATTCTAAAAGACTAGAACTGGCCGTCGAGGTTGAAATCAATTGTCAAACACCAGCAAAAGCATGCTTTTTTTGTTATTAGTTTAAAAATAGAACAGGAAGTTCACGAACATTCGGGTTCGAAAGTTCACGCCTCATTAAGACTTGTCCATTATCCTTTTAAGTAAAAGTAACCAAATGTTTGAATTATTTAATGGATTCACGTCGCTATTGAGAATATCCTATAATAGGCGACTTTATACACTCTATAAATTAAATGATACGAATTATAAAGTACAAGTAATACATTATTACTTTTAAATACAATTTTTATGCCTGTGCTAGGGTCAGGGCAACTGGACACAATAATATAGAAGAACAAAAGTTAAATACCGAAAGAAACATTCTGAATACTGTTTTATTGATACAATAAAGAAGAACAAAAATTAAATACCGAAAAAAATCGTTCTCACTTTAGTTTTTATTGTATTGAAATATTATTTTCAACGTAGACTATACGTTTTTTTTTATTATTTACCTTTTTATTGTTTAGTATTCGTGTTGTTCTTTTTCCTTTTAGATAGTATATTATACTTAATTTAATATTATTTATTACAAGTCAACACAACTGTTCGCTACCAGAAAGCTTGACAGCAACAGTTCTTATGCATATGCTAGGGTCAGGGCGACCAAATTAAAAAAAACTCTTAGAAAATCCGGACGAGTCTTTCGGCTCTTGTGTCCAGGGCGTACCGTTCAGGATTGAGTGATCTCGTCCGGGCTCCAGCCACCCCACGACACGCCGAAGGCGTGGCGGGGCGTGTAACAGGAAAGGTTCCCACAGGCCGGCGACCGTTCACTGCGGTTCCTCTAAGGATCATTATCGTGATGGCTCGCCCGTATGCCCGCACTGTCACTCGGTAGCGCAAATCCTATACTATAAGTACAGGCATCCAGGCACCGGGTGGTTCTCGAGACGGGAATGCAACGCCCATTGCTTCCTCCCCACCGAGGCCCCGTGTCTTCTCGGCAGTGCAATGGATCTCGGACCCGCTGCGGGGGCTGTACCCCACGCGTTCGCCCGCCGGTGTATTCGTAATGGGAATGTATCGGCGGTTTACACACTACGCCAGTCTTTGAGGCCCATGGGTACAGTTGTGGGACTGGGCGACCAGAAACAAGTAAAAAGAACAAAAACTAAATACCGAATAGAAACGTTCTCATTCCAGTTTTTAGTGTATATATATACATATATAATTGTATATTTTATTGCATATTTTTTCTTTCTCTCTTAACAAAATGCATTGTAATCAATCGTTTCTCCGTCATTTTGACGGGCATAACCACTAGTAATTTTATAAACACAGACCTTAAAGTTGTTTTCTTTTAAATCGTACAAATAGATTTTTTTGGTATTAACTATTGTTGATTGCTAATATATGAACATACCGGATGATTGACGGCCATGACAGTGAGTGGTTCGCTGCTATAAAGGTACCTTGGTGAATGGTAGAAATTCACATCAAGCCCGTAGTTGTCGTCTTCATCAGTTAATTTGGCATAAGCGTCGTATCTTTCTTGATATATTGAATATCCGTTCAGGCTGAAAATATAAATCTCGTGAATATGTGAATACTATATGTGAATATGTGAATACTTTTTGCGAATATGTGAATACTTTTTGTGAATATGTGAATATGTGAATACTTTATGTGAATATGTGAATACTTTATGTGAATATGTGAATACTACATTAAAATGGGACACGACTGCCGATCCGAAGGTTCTTGGTTCGAATCCTGGTGGAGGCTAGCATTTTTTCCTGGGATTTTAGGGTGTCCCTGAGTCTACTTAGCTCTGATTTGTTGGCCTACCTGACATTAGTTAGGTTAAAGTAAAGTCGGCTGGGCATTGTGCTGGCCACACGTCTCCTAGTATGCCGTGGACAAGAAACTGGCGAATGCTGCTTCACCAGTCCTATGATCAGTTTCGTCCGATGGGTACCTTACTTTTCTATTAAAATGGTTTATGAAATACTTTTTAAAATTCTTAAATAGTTCCTAATGCAGGAAAGAAAGTAACTTCTCAAAACTACTGATCAAGTACCGGGTAATTCATCTATACAATGAATCATATATTAACATATAAATGAATGATAAGGCCGGCTAGTCCTGCGGTTAGTACATCAGACTGTCAACAGAACGGCCCGGTTTCTAGTCCTGTCGCCCTCATGGAGTTTTGGGCTCACACAGGACGTACTATTCTTCTATAAAGAAGGAACGTCTGTACATTTACAAGTCAGATGCTCAGATAAACATGAAGATAAAAAAATTGCTTATTCTACATGCAAGAAAAAGGGCATACAGGTATATTTCTTTCTGAGTAGCGTCCGGGCCTGGCATGGGTTACTCGAACAAAGCTGACAAACCAATAAATGAACATACTATAAAGCAATAATCAAAGTACAAGGCTGTTATCAAACTTCGTATACTACTACTACTACTACTAATAACAATAATTGTCGTTTTTTTTATAGCGCTTCTATCCATGCTATTAAATTTAGCAGGCTCAGTGCGCTCTTGGTGTGAATTGCAGTGGCAGATGCATTTGTTAGTAAGGCACACCCACTAGCTAAAGAGAAAGGTCTTTAAGTTCTTTTTAAAAGACTCTCTTGTCTTAGATTATATCAGTGTGCGAGGCAGGCTGTTTCATAAAGAAGGCGCCACAGATTCAAAAGAGCGCACTCCAAGGTACTTCATTCTGTGTCCAGCCACTTTGGGAATTTTAAAATGTGACTGTGATGAAGAGCGCAGTTAGTTCCCTTGATGGCTCATGATTAGATATAAGTTCTCGAAGATAGAAAGGAGCAGTGCCGTTTAAGCATCCGTACATAAAGGACATAATTTGGTGATTTATTCGGTCTTTCACCGGAGCCAGTGGATATCCCTTAGAGTTTGGGGATATATGATCTTGCCTCCTCACCCCTCGAAACAATTCGCGGCGCAGTATTATACACTCGCTGTAGTGTATGCAGCTGGTAATGGGGTCTAACATATAAGTTTTGATATAAGATAAGGTAATTGGGTACGTGCCTTAAGGTGACGTTGTTGAGACTGTACTTGACTTTGTTGCCACTGCTAATATCCAAGACAAGGTAACCTTTGGAGTGTTTGGACACGACACCGGCACCTACACTTCCATCTTAAAAAAAAACACTCATGGGTCATGTTTTAAAACAAAAGACTAATGATTAAAATACTATATAACTTTCTGTATGTCTGTCTATCCAATCTATCTGTTTATCTATATGTCTCTCTCTATGTCTGTATCTTCTATATGTCTGTCTATTCGCCTATCTATCTATCTATCTATCTATCTATCTATCTATCTATCTATCTATCTATCTATCTATATATCTATATATCTATCTCGTTCTTTGTTTGTCTGTCTATTTATATGTTTGTCGGTCTATTTTTATATCATCTATCTCTCTATCTATATAATAATTATA
The DNA here is from genome assembly GCA_949126835.1 of Anisus vortex. Classification (NCBI taxonomy): domain Eukaryota; kingdom Metazoa; phylum Mollusca; class Gastropoda; family Planorbidae; genus Anisus; species Anisus vortex. The sequence continues at coordinate 5,880,452 of OX421503.1, read as the reverse complement.
ATAATATCATTTATTTATGTATCATCTATCTATTTATCTATATATGTATTATTACTTGTCTAAAATAATATCATTTAAAAAAAAAGCTTACATTATTTACATGCAGTGTTTAAAGCTATAAGGAGGATTAGTTAATAAAACACTGGGGCTTACGTAATTAATTGTTAAAACTATTATAAAAGCCTTATACTTATTACTACAGCGTTTATACGACATAGCCTTATTGTATAAGTCGAGGAGCCGCTATAGACACAACGCATTTGGTATGCGAGAGATACCTCGAGATATACTTCGTCCTTCTAGCTTCTAGCTATACTTACACCGAGATTCACTTAAAGCTGCCAATAGAAAGTAAGATTTGGCTGCAGCGTCCATAGACATGTACTCAGGCAACACCAGGGTCGAGCCTGCGTTTTCTCCTGCAACATCTGAGATGAACAGCACCACAGTGACTGGCTGTGACGAGCTCACGTTGACGTAACGTCTGGAAGCAGCTACAGATAACATAACATACCTACTCATCTAATCGCTTATCTAATGCTTGCCAATATGAGCGTCTAAAAATAATTTAAACCAATAACTCTATGGATATACATTCTTATTTTTAAGCAAAAAAATTTTTTTACTTATTAATAGAATTAGACCTTAATATTTTAAACATATTTGTAAAAGTACTTATTTCTGTTAGCACTTACTATATAATCACATATTTTTCGCGTACCTTATGAACTAAGTTAAACACTTATTTTTTTTGCAAAGACTATAATAAGATGGACAGCTTGCTCTATTTTTAGAGCTTATATGTTTCTTTTTCCCGTTGCAACCTAAAACGCTGTCTTAAAAGACTTTTACGCTCATACGTTTGCCTAAAGGTTTCCGCTGTAAACAACTTTAGATTTAAACATTCCAAAAAAGAAGTCATTCGAGTCATCAAATAACAGAAATATTAACACAAGCGGTCCATCTTATTATAGTATTTGCTTATTGTAATCACATATTTTAAGATAAGAACTTTCTTATCACAAGCAATCACTTAATCATGCACTTACCTGCGTTCGAAACAAGCAACCATGGTTTTAAGGAGACACTTTTAGATTCCATCGGAGCTAGCGAATCATCGGTTGTTGTTTGCTGAGTCAATGACCAGGACTGTTTCACCGTGAAATAGACCACTAGCTTTGTATGACCTGACGTTATCTGTAGCCTTGCCGTAACTTTGTCTTGCATTCCCTGGAGAGTTGGCATCACTAAGACATAGTTTCGGTGTCTTGGCCCAGGGACGTCCGTTCCTAGAGAAGTAAACATTAAACAATATTACCTGTTTTTTTCTGACCAAAGTTAAAAAAAATTGTCCAAGCAATTGTGTTTGCAGCGTTTTCTTCTTTAAGGCTAATGCCCGAACCCTTTTCTTGACTATTTAACTAATTATCGAGATTTTTGTGTATCCTATATATTTTATGTAACAGACGTTCATTGTATACTGTAGATAACTACGTACTACATGAATTCGTGGTCTGTGACTACTCTTGCATATTGATTAGCGTTTTGTAAATGATGTTGTGTTATTGAATTTTCTGCTCTTTAAGAGGCGAACCTTATTATATCGGGGCTTAACTTTTCCCTTGTTTCTATAATGAATTTACTTACAGAGCTATTGTCTCGCACAATGAGATCATATTTAGCGTAGCACTATTAAAATCCGTGCCAAAAGGTCTAATGGAATAACAAATCTAAATACAATCGAAATCAAAACACCGCTTCTCTGAAGGTAGAAGACGCACCGAGATTACTCTTTAGGATGAATTAACCAAATGATACAATTTCTCCCAAGGCTAGCATATCCAGGTGTCTGGATCTGTGCCACAGACAGACTGGTATTTCAGTAGACTGTTGGCAAAAATAAGCATACAATAATAATAATAATAATAATATTTATATAGCGCTGCCAACAGACATAATGTAAGCTCAGAGCGCATACAAAGTAATGGACTAGTAAAGTATAATACACATGTTTGCAAGAAGACATTTTGCCTACTTTTTTGACAGATGAAAGCATGTTCCTCCGTTTCTACCTCACACAAAGTTACATCGTCTCGTGTAAGCACTCGACCACGTCCAACACCACACGGTGTTGGGTCCTCTACGATGCCACCAATCCATGCTTTTACAGATCCACTTAACGTAGCTAGAAATTTGATAAATAAGTGTAACGAAATTTTTAAAAAAAGTTGATAGATTGATTTTAAATATCTTATTAGCTAGACAACTTGAAAAAACGCAATATAACGCAATTTTGTATATTGAAATAAAAATGAAGAGTGGTGCATATATGTATTTACATTATAGGAGTAGGCATGGAAGTGACAAGTGGACTTGCGCCTCTTCCAAAACCCTTTCGTTTTCTTTTTCATCCCCTCCCCCTTCCCACCCCCCCCCCCCCCAAAAAAAAAATAAAAATAATATTCAAACATTTTTTGATTTGTTTTCAAGATTTTACTAATAACAAAGACATAAATATGTAGTTAAAGTATTAGTAATTTCTTTTTGTCATTCACACTAAATTGCCCTTTAAAATTAAAATATCTTTATAATATTTGTAATTTTTAATATATGACTGTATCACCATCTCATGATGCTCTAAACGTGTAGTAAATATTGATTTGGATATAAATGTTTCTGAAAGTAATGCGTCATTGTCTGGTCTTATGGTTCATAAAAAAAAAGTACTCTGGCCTCATTATAATTTTGTTAGAAATGATATTTCAATATTAAATCAATCTAATTATTTTTAATTTATACATTTGATAATTGCATGAGATAATAATATATATTTTGTGTAAAATAGTTTACGACGAAATTTTACACCAGTTAAAAATAGCCTGCTATTTCCTCTCTTCATGCTGCATTATAGCCTCATACAATTTTTTCCCACTTTATATTATTTCTCCCCCCCCCCCCCAACACCAAACACATAATCCGGCGGCGCAATCATCGGCTACCCTGCACGGTAACAAGATGGCGGCCGTTCAACAGACGACGCGGACAGGGGCGGCCTAAAACAACATGGCGCACAACGATCGCCGATGTTATAAACTGGGAATAAACATCAATGCCCTTTACATGAGCGGCTTAAGGACAGAGCCCGCTGGAGAACTCCTCTCGTTGCCCGATGCGCCGAACGGCGCGGGAGATTTAAGTATATGTAAGTCTTTTTACCCCCACCCATTTACTACTGTGCCCAAACCTTCTACTTTTGCCACCCATAATTTGTACTTTACGCCACTTCTCCCCTTGCCAACCTTTGCTATGCTACTAAAAGATGTATGTCCTGTTTGTGTATTTTTTCCTGCTGTATTTTTAATTCCCTTTGTTCTGAAGTGTTCTTCTATTTTGGACCATTAGTTTTTGTCCCATTCTTAACTCTTTCAATGCGTTTTGCCATACTGTATGCCGTAACATTATGGCTTGGCTTGATTTTACGTATGGAAAGAGTTAAAAGTAGTCTCCATTTGATCCACTTCAATACACACTATCGAGAATTAATATTATTTTCTCCAACTTCATATATATTTCTTGGAGTTGTGTGTAGTTCGCACTTTTTACACAGTACACATAGGATAAGATTTCTCCATTGATCCATAATTGAAATGTGGCTTGATTACATTGATATCAATTAACACAAGCACAACAACCAGAACATATACAACACACCCTCACACACACACACACAAGTAATCTTCAAATCTGCAAAACATAAACACAATATGTCTCTTGATTATGATTTACAGTCAAGGAGCACAGTCTCAGAGAGCACAGTCTCAGAGAGCACAGTCTCAGAGAGCACAGTCTCAGAGAGCACAGTCTCAGAGAGCACAGTCTCAGAGAGCACAGTCTCAGGGAGCACAGTCTCAGGGAGCCAGTCTCAGGGAGCACAGTCTCAGGGAGCACAGTCTCAGGGAGCACAGTCTCAGAGAGCACAGTCTCAGAGAGCACAGTCTCAGGGAGCACAGTCTCAGAGAGCACAGTCTCAGAGAACACAGTCTCAGAGAGCACAGTCTCAGAGAGCACAGTCTCAGAGAGCACAGTCTCAGAGAGCACAGTCTCAGGGAGCACAGTCTCAGGGAGCACAGTCTCAGGGAGCACAGTCTCAGAGAGCACAGTCTCAGAGAGCACAGTCTCAGGGAGCACAGTCTCAGAGAGCACAGTCTCAGAGAACACAGTCTCAGAGAGCACAGTCTCAGAGAGCACAGTCTCAGAGAGCACAGTCTCAGAGAGCACAGTGTCAGGGAGCACAGTCTCAGGGAGCACAGTCTCAGGGAGCACAGTCTCAGGGAGCACAGTCTCAGGGAGCACAGTCTCAGGGAGCACAGTCTCAGAGAGCACAGTCTCAGGGAGCACAGTCTCAGGGAGCACAGTCTCAGGGAGCACAGTCTCAGGGAGCACAGTGTCATGTATATTGTTTTTCCAAGAATTGGAACACGCAATGTTTATTCTCCTCTCTCTCTCTTTTCTTACTACACACAATATTAGGACGTTTAGTAGGAAAACGAAAGGTTCTAGGTAATGCTGGGATTCTGTGTTGATCTCAAATTCTCAGAGTCTGGGAACGACTCATTATTTTATAGGGGAAGTTCCTATCGTTTTTGTTATGAGTTTTGTAATGATACCATGATTTTCACCCCTACTGGTAATGGGTCTATCCCTTGCACCACTCGGATAGTATTTAATGATTTGTTTTGTCTGAAAGACAGAGAGTTTCAAAATATGTTCCTTTAAGAACGTTTGTGTTTGCACTATTTTATTCTAACTGTACATAATAGATATATTGTATATATTGAACATACCACCTGAAATAAACTATCAACAACAGTTACACTGAAGCTTCCTTGTCAAATTACTATCCTATTGTGTTGAATACATTACTATAAGATTTATCTACTACCATAATATACAAGAAAGGAAATGTTGGAATACAAATACTGAATTTGTGCCCAGG